>OZ005659.1:7822125-8422125 GCA_963930645.1 Salticus scenicus
ATTTTTTTGATTCCGAGTACTCAAAATTTTGTTTGATAGATGCATAAGTAACTGAAATACTCAAAATCAATATTATTTCATAAATCAGTATATGTGTAAAATATATATATTTCTAATTATAATTAGTAGTAATAATAATTAATAAGCTACTAAGCTAATAATAAGCCCAGTAAACTTAAAAAGTTTTGGGATTTTATTTCATGTGACCACATTTAAATTTAGCCTTAGAAAAATTATAGTATATACAGGCGGCAAGAGAAGAAAACCATTCCCCACTATTTTCACTTTAAACATGCAACTGGTGCTGATCGATTTGTAGTAACGTCTAGTTATTAATGCAATAGTTAATATTTGTTAGGGGCGTTTACATATTTAAATTTACCTCAACTTCATTTTTTCAAATGGTAACACCAATTTTCGATTGCATATTCGAATTCCAGATCAAGGCGAACCGCCTTGAAAAAAGGTATGATTCATATATTGTTAAATTAATTCTTGATAGAGTTACAAGCGAAAATGTATTAGAATATGTAAATCTCTATCGCTAAAAAATTTAAGATCTGACACAAAAATGTATTGCTATATCCATTCAGATAATAACCAGAAAAGAAGTATGACAATTTTAAATATAAAATAAACTAAAGCAATGCTAATTAAGAAATGATGTATGCATCTAAACTTATGTGAATAACTATTTTAAATCATGTATATGCAAAGGTATAGACGGAACAAATAATAACAAGTGATAAACCCCTAAAGGCACTGAAAATTGAAATATTACTATAACTCAAAAAGTAATGGGAATGAGCTGTAAATTTGGAAATCCATATTTTCGATGATGGCCGTTCGTGCAAAAATTAATGTAGGTCATAATTCATAATTTTTTGAAATATGAATTTATTAATCATTTTCATAATTCAAAATATGTATTTCAATCAAAAATATGCATGGAATATGTTTGAGTCACTTCTTTCTAATGCATTAATAAATAAATAAATAAAAATGAATATAGTAATTTTTCGAAGAGATATGAATTAATGTTTGTCGCATTCATTTAACATTAGTATCTCCATATTTTGACAAATTGTAACTCAATGAAAGTGTGAAATAAATATACAAACTATACCATTTTCCCGGCTCATTTGATCCAAATAACCTAAAAAAATATCTAAAAGGGGTATTGCTATTGAAAAAGGTTAAATTTATGTCAGTTTTAATGTCCAGACGACCCCGCCCCCCAAAGCAAAATCTAGCTATACCCTTATAAACTAGATTGTATTACTAATCGATTGGCACAACTGCATATTTATATGACGATTTGTGACAAAATTAGTTGGGGGTTGGCGCCCCCCCCCCTCGACTGCACATACAAACTTAATTACCGAACAACCGAGCAAATTTTAGATGGCTGATTCTATTTTATATTATTTCAAAGGTATCACAGAAAAATATAAGATTTAATTAAGAAAAAAAATATAATAATCAATCAACGTCCGTCAGGGGTATTAATTGAATTTTTGCATACAAATGTAGGCAAATTTCTGTGGGGAAGGGGTGCTAATGCACCCCTCTTCTATTAATGACTATGAAAATTATAGGATATTTTACCTGTATGGAAAATGTATTTTAATAATAAAAATGTGTAGAAAATGGTTAAGATGGTGTGGCAAACTCATTACGTTATATCCAGAGATACTTTATAATCACTTGACTTATTGTATGCATTACACATATAACTATTTTTAAAAGTTTCAAATGATTAAAATGCATTGGACTTAAACTTAATTTTATTTTTATAGCTAGGAAAATAAATTCTTAACTTGGGTATCAATCAATTACATGGATATGAAATATCAATTGATAAATAATCTAGTTTCAATGATCAGTGCACTCGCATTCAGTTAAGGTGATTTGCAGTTTCGATTTCGCTTTCGCTTTGTGTGGGTTTGTTGCAATTAATAGCACATTAGTCTGTAGCGTTGTCTTACTTTTGTTGAAATATTCAATTAAATTTAAAATCTGACTAATAGACGTCTTACTTCAATCATTATAATTTAAAGCTGCAGATCAGTCAGATTACCCCGTTTTTCTTTGCCATGTTGAGTTTTTGTTGCTTCCTTTTATAAGAATACCTCATTTAAAAATGAAGTTTTTCGATTCTGTTTTTTGAATATTACTTTTTGAACATGTCGCCTTTTGTCTTAGTAAACAATGTTTTGAATATATATATATTATTTCATTAAGTAAATTTAGGACTCTAAATTTGGATCTCTTAAACAAAATATTTAAATTTATTAAAAAAAAAAAAAAAAAAAAAAAAGTTTACTAACCTAAAAGGCGACACTTTCAAAGAGTAATATTCAAGAAAGAGAATTCGAAAAATTTCATTTTGAAATGAATTATTCTTATAAACAAAAATCTCATTGAATAACATGGGAAGAAAGAGAGAATCTAATTTTGATTTCTTTTTTTAAAATATTAAAATTAATCTCAAGTTTTTTGTGATAGTTATTGAATCTGTTAGCCCTGAATCTGTAATGTCATTGAAATATTATGTACTGCTGTAGTAGATGCAATGCAAAGTGCTTTATAAAAGAATTCATTTAAAAATTCACTTTATAAAAGTCAAAGCACTTTTCAAATAACCTAAAAACTAGTTTAGTTTCATTTCACGGGGACAGTATAAAGTTAATGACGGTAATTGAACACAGTTTGTAAAATTAAAAATTTTGTGTTCAAACATAATGGGATGAACGAAAAAGCTGATACGATTGTGTTATTTTCAGCGCGTTTCATTCACGAGGATTTTGAGGAAAAAATTAATGGTAATTTTTAAACGTAGAGTGTGAAAAATATTTTAATGTGTTATAGAAGCAATCAAATGTTTCAAGAAGAAATTTAACTGCTCCAAATAACACCACTGTTTGATAGGCAGATCTCTCTTTCTCTCTCCCCCCCCCCTTTAATCTCTCTTACGGTAAAATTCTAAGTGAATTTAGAGAAATTTTGTTCAAAACGAGTATTAGGATATGGGAAAAATGGGTTTAGTTAGATAGTACACTCGGTATCGGACCACCTAACGAGTATTAGGACAGAACTTGGTCCACTATATTAGTGAAAGAAATGCGTACTGACTATTATGATTAAGATGATATGAAATTATATATGCAATCAATAATTAACCATTTTCTGCTATAATTTCGTTGCTTTATTATATAATGAATGTCTTTTACTTTTGAAAGTTGTAGCAAACTTAATTTATCAGTACCGAATTTTCACCTGGTATATCAGCATCGCTTTGCCCGTGTTATAATTTTTGGATTTGCAATATTGTTAAATTATTTTGATATACTATATAGGCTTACTAATTTTGTTAATAAAATTCTTTAAAATAACTTTTATATAATTTAGATAACTTTTAATATTAAAACATAAATCTGTTTAAGCTTAAAAAATTTAATTAACTTTAATGGAAGAAAGTGATAATAGAATTAAAATGAACGTGACAGAATAATTTCGCCATATTACAATATGTATAGTAGCTTGAATTTTTTTTAATGTTCATAAATATATATTCTATATTTGTAAGCACAAACTTTTTAATAATACTGAAATTTTTAAGCAGCTGATCTGCTCTACTCGCACCTTAGACGTGATTCATATTAAAACGACAACATCCAAGTTGATAGTTGACGTCATTTTCTTTTGCAGTTTTTTTGGGAGGAACTTTTTTTGCCTTTATGTGTCGCGAGGCTTTCCTCCTCCCTCGTGTAGGGAATGAATACAGAGCTACAGAAAAGACCCTATAAAAATCAAAGCTTCCCCATCTTGCTCCTTTTACCAGGCCTCCTTTGGAATCTACATTCAAACTCAAATTCCCTGTTCTGAGCCATTCCTAACATGCCTTTAAGTCTTCTTTAAAATATTTCAGAGAACTGTTTCTTTTTTTATGTTGAAATATCGAAATTTTATGCTAATATAAAGGTTTTGTATAGCATAATAAACTTTTTATTTAAAGCTTCTATACAAAGATATGAAACCTTTCAATAACTCTATTGTGAATAATGATAAATCTTTGAAACTATTGGTAATGCGAGAACAGGAAATAATTACCAAACAATTGCTTCAAAAAGTACTCGGAAAACCATTTGATACGTCTTTTGTTGCAATATTAAAAAAAAAAAAAAAAAAAAAAAGAATCCTCAAGGCAAGAATTTATTATTATTTTTAAATTTATTTTGGACTCTTTGTTTGCTTGAAATAGAGTAACATGTAAGACCGGCTTCATGTCGTTCGGTTGCGAATTTTATACGGATAGCGTTAAAACAATGTAAACCTTGTTTTTGTAATGAGTAGTTCGCTTACATAACTTGTTTTTAATAAACTTTTATTCTACAGTATTTTCACGGATGAGATTCCTCAAATTTTAGTACGGATTTCAGTTTTAGACATATTTTCGGACCTTGTCCACTTCCTTTTCTCATTTCTATATTTTTGAAATCTTCAAACGTTTCATCTGAGCAAGGTATTTGATTTAAGCAATAGTGATCAATAGAGTTTTGGGAATAGTAATGATAATGAACAATAGTTTATAATTCTGGTTATGGTGAATAAATACAGGCTTGTAACCAGGGTTGGATTTTAGGACGTCTGAAACTGGTTTTGGACAGGGCAGGTGGTTTTTACCATCCAAAAGTGTCCTAAACTGTCTAAAACTGTACAAAACTGTCTGAAAGTGTCCAAAACCTAAAATTATAAGAAATTCTGTTCCCTACATTCTCAGTAGCAATTATAATTAGTAATTAAAAGTATTTTATACTGAAAATTTAGACTTTTTTTAAGTTAAAAGAAATTTACAATTTTTAATAATAGCTATAAAATTTTTTTATTTTAATAACTCAAAACATTTTCTTACAATAAAAAAATGTATGATAAGATATTCAAAATGATTAATTTGTCTTTTATTTTTATAAAAATATTATATATAGAAATATATAATATTTTAATATATAAAAAATATATATTTAAAGTGTGTACTGTTTAATATTTTTACATATATATTTTCTCATGTATTCAAAAATAAAATTAAATATGTTCGTGTAGCGCTGCACATTTTACATTGCTATTTCAAGATTATTTGTTCTAAATCTTACATATATAATAATAATTGTATATTATTTTATTCTCTTGATATATTTATTCATGATGCTTATATATCTGTGTATGTGTGTGTAAATATTATAAATATCAATATTTGAGGTACAATTATCCACATTTTTCCATTAAAGCTTCAGTAATAAATTTTTGCTTTTGGATATTATAATTGCTAATATAATATGAATCTTTCACTAAACATTATTATTTTATTAGAACTTAATGGAATATACTGGAAAATGTTACAAAACTACAATAATTTTGTAAATTTTTCAAACATTTGCATAATTTTAATGACATATAATTCTACTAAAAATATAGTTTTGGACAGTTTAAGACACCAAGGTTTTGGACAGTATGGTAAAAACCATGGTTTATACCTTGGTTTTTACCATAGTGTCCGAAACCTTGCCAACCCTGCTTGTAACTCATTAATTAATACATATTACTTTTTCTTACCCGTAAGATAGAGAAAGTATTGTTTTTCGGTCAAATTTTCAAAATTGAGTTTTTGTTATATTTACTTGTTTTGATGTTCCTTGAATCCAAAAGTCCATGTTTTTAGCGGTTGGTCTGTGTGTGTGTGTTATCAGCATATCTCAAAAACAAACAAAGTCCAAACTTGGTAATCTAAATGTGTATGATATAGAAATAGGAATGTTATACTAAACTTTTCGTTGAGATCAAGCAAATGGTTCGTGTACAGGGCCACCAAAGAGTATTCAAATACATTGTCTATGGGGAAAATTGCAGGTAAGTACAATTTAATATCTATAGACTGCACTAAACTAAATGAAACGAATACATATATATTATATACGTAAGAACGTGCTCAATGTATAATATGATACAGAAATCATTCACTGTTCGTTTACAGGGCTGCACAAAAGAACTAGATTATAATGCAACAATACTTGAAAATTTATGAAAGTGTACTTCAGGTTGTGCCGTGTGTTATTAATATAGGATTATATATTTATGTTCACCATGTGATGTGTACATAAACTTTAGAAGATATAAAGCCTGTCAATATTTAAGCCATAACATTCTTTTTTATTGTTAGTGGAAGTGCATTACTGTAATATTTTACCATGCCCAGGAAAGCTGCTCAGGAATTGAACTTAATTCCTTATAGCCATATGATAAATGTATTTTTTTTTTAAAGGTAAATATTCATAGCTTGGTGTTTTGTATATTTACACGTTTTGAGGCTTCCTGAATACCAAAGTATAATTTTTAACGTTTGATCTTTTTCTGTGTCTCTTAAAGTAAATTAAAAACAAATAATTTCAGGCGATCCAAATGTTGTATTTTGAAGTTAATGTGTTTGTTACTAGAAAAGTTTGATCAAGATTGATAAGTTTCAAGAAATGTTAGTGAGAAAGTTGTCTGCATGAGTGAACTTTTGAATTTAATAAACAGATTTGAATTCTATATAATATAAATGTAGGTGCAGTAATGAAATTGGGGATTGAGAGGGGCAGTTTGTTAAGCCTAATTTGAGTTGTTTTAACATAGGTTTACATAACACTCGTTGTCTTACCCCTTAATTTCCAATCTGTATTTATAGTATTAAATTTCAGGGTAAGATAAAGTCGTGCGAGTGACATACCAGATTATTTTTAAATTATTTTCGCATTCAAGAAATTCATAACTGTTAAATTGGTTATAGTTTTCTAAAAATTATTTTATTTTGAAGTTGTGAAATGTGAATTTTCACTAAGTAAAATTTTGCGTCTTGAGAATTATAAAAAAAAAAAAAAAAAATTTTTTTTGAAAAACAATAATTGATTTTAACGGTCATGAATTTTCCTATTGTGAAAACAGAATTTAAAAAGATGTATTAGTTAATGAGTTATAATGGGAAAAATGCCCCATAAAATAAATAACATTGGCTTTAGTTTCTGACGATGAATAAGTAAAGAGTCCCCCTGAAGTAAGCTTTTTTTTTTTTTTTTTTTTTTAAATGAAAATAATAGTTTCATACGAAATTTCCCGAGAATAAATACTTCAGTTTGTTAGATTTAAAGAAAACAACAATCTTTTCTTTTTTCTTGCCTTTAAAAATAAGTATTTTACTTATTCTTTTATTTTTTAATGTAAATAACTAACTACCGTGACTGACTTTCCTCGCAGTAAATATTTCATTTGCAGACACTTAAAGAAAATTGCTTTTTTTTTTCTTAAATATAATTTTTAAAAATATGTATATATATTGCTATTTAATTTACTTTTTTGTATAATTTATAAAGCTTCAAATAAACTTCTTTGCGGTTTCATCTTGAGAGGAGAGTGAATTTCACGGCAGACTAAACACGCTAATGTGTTTTTTTTTTTTTTTTAACCGCTTCAGGGTAAAATCGTTTTCATTTTTACTATTATTTTTTTTCTGCAACAGGTTTTTCGCAGTGATCGCCTTCTCTTCCCCTTTCTTCCAATAGGCCAAGACCTTTGAAACCTCTCTTCTGCCATTTTGTAGGGTCGACAGCCGACCGGACCGATTTTTTACCCTGAGGGGGTTGACCTTGCAAAATCTGTGGTCGGCGTCAACACGCGTTATATATGTTTCTGCCCTCATATTTTCCTATTTTGAGGTTTGTGTGTGATTTATTTTCCTAATGATATGAAGTGGTACATTTTTTCTTCTTTCTGTTGAAACGTCTTTTCAAGGCCGTTTGTGGACCCAGATCCCCCACCCCCCTATGTCCGTTATCATAGACTTTATATAGAGGTCTATATAAGGTCTATGTCCGTTTATAGTGTGGCTCTGCATAATTATGGCAAAAATTATTTGATCATGAAATCCGATAGGGATATTCTAATCTCGCCAGCGGCCTAGGCCTTTTTTTTATTCTGGGGAAATTTGTTTCTATAATTACTCGTTCCCTAATGTTTTTTTTTTTTTTTTTTTTTTTTTTTTTTAATTCCGTTTTCATATTCAGAAATTTTTCACAATCTTCTTTTTTTTTTTTTTTTTTAACACTTTAATTTTGAGTTTAAAAATGAAAATTTTCACTAAGTGCATTTTCTCTCTTTTTTGGGCGCAAAATGAAATACTAAAAAATTAAAAATCAATTTTTCGAAATTTAAATAGTAATTTAACGATTGTGAAAACGGAATTAAAAAAAAATATATATATATATATATATATATAGGTAACGAATGATTATGGAGACAAATTTTCCTATAGAATAACATGGGCCACGACTGCCGGCGAGATTAAGTATTACCCGCTCTTAATTGAATAATTTTTGGTTTTATTTGATTAATTACTTGGAACGGTGATATTACATTTCAGTCCATTATTTATTTTTATCGGGTTTTAAATTATTGACGCTCAGTAATAATTGAGCGTATAATTGATACAAGTCACTGTCGATTAGAAAAATTGTAAATTAAAGATCCATATTTGTTATTAGAAGTGAAAAATGTTGCTTTTTCTAAGTTTATTTCTTCCGCTCAAAAAATATATAGAATTTTGTTTTAATTTTTGCACACTATTCATCTATCCCCCCCCCCCCTTCTTAAGAGCGGACAATGTCTAATCTTGCTAACAGCCATGGTCCATGTTATTCTATGAGAAAATTTGTTTCCATAATTACTCATTACCAATGCACTTTGTTTTTTTAATTCTGTTTTTACATTCATAAAAGTCACAATCATTAAATTAGTACAGGAGTCTGTCCAGGGAAAAACCTGGGTCTGCTAAAGGACCCTTCACAAAAATTTTCCCCTTTAAAACAGACCTTTTAATTAATCTATTTCATTTAAAAACTAAACGAATAGGCTGCTTAAATAATCGGATGTGCTTTGCTGTTTTTTACCAAAAAGCTGATATTCAATTTCTAATTTATAAAAGGTTTCTAGGCATGTGTATCAGTTTAGCTCCATAAAAGAGAACTGTCATTGTCTAAAATGAAGTCTTAATTGTAATTTTATTTTGCAAAATTAAATTTTTCACGATTTCACAAAAAAGAGGATCCTAGCCAAAAAGTTCGGAATAACTTTATTTTCGCACTAAATTTAGATTCACAAAATTACTTGTAGAAATTTTCACAAAAAAAAAAAAAAAAAAAAAAAAAAAAAAAAGAGGACTCTGCCTGAAAAGTCTGGACAGACCCCTCTAGTATTCATTTTCTAAAAACTGATTTTCTAAATTTTTAATATTTCATTTTGCGGCTAAAAAATGATTACAAAAAAAAAAAAAAATGCACTTAGTGAAAATTCGCATTTTTGAACTCAAAAAAAAAAAAAAAAAAAAAAAAAAAAAAAAAATCGAGAATGAATACCTACTTAACGGTTATGAATTTTCTGAATATGAAAACAGAATTTTGTGGATTTTTTATTCTACAGCGCATGTGTATAACCAACGAATAAAAATACGATTTTGCTTTTTTACTAGATCTATACAAAGTTTTTTTTAAAATAAATATTACCAGATTTATTTTATAACTTTCAAAATTTATATTATAAAATTGTTAACTGTAAAATGTAAATTTTCTTTTGTTTGAAATAAAAATATTTTTTGACATGGCAATTATATCGTAAACGTTGCTATTACATAAAAAAGAAAAAAAAAGTACCACCACTCACCGTGCTATAGAAAATTGGTCCTTTAAAGAAGTTTTCTATTAATAAAGCTTTTTCAAAAAATTTTAGTTGAGGCAACAGATTCTACTGGTAACACGAATTCAATTATTGAGGCACAAATTGTTCACGCTTACAATAACAATTCATTATTTGTCTAAATAGCTGTAACTATTTTTATTTAGCATTTCCTACCAAAAATTTTGTTTTTCTATAATGTAAACTGAGTAGGTGAAACAAATTATTTAGTTTAAGGGACTGATACCACTGAAGGTTTTATATATATATAAGCTTATACTTCCATTTAATGTTTTTTCATTAATTTTGATAAGTTTATGGTTTTAAGTTAAGATTTGTTGTGTTACTTTATTGATTCGTTTGTTTTGCAGGCTGTTAATTAATAGATCTGGTTTCTTTACATTAGTGTATTTCATCCACTGATAACTTTTTTTTTAAATCTTATTGGTCATTGGTGTTTCAGTGATCTTGTATCTGTTGCTTGGCTTCTACTATGCTTAATAGATCATCTTTAATATATATATATATATATATTTTTTTTTTGGAGGAGGGGAGGGAGGCATAAGATGAAATAATGTTTTCACGCGAAATATTAAAGAATATTAAATTTGCCCCTGCATATAAAAAATACTTATTAAAATGAGTCGAAGAAGGAAGCGAAATAAGTACTGAGTTATATTACGATAAATATGATATACAGTAAAACCTCTCTAAGTTGGACACCTACGGTTCCAAGAAAAAGTGTCCAACTTAGAGAGGTGTCCAACTTATAGGGGTTAGACATAATGTTAATGGATACATTCCGTTCCGAGAAAAAGCGTCCAACTTATAGGGGTGTCCAACTTGAGAGGTTTCACTGTATAATATGATACGTTATACTAGACCTATCGTCCTGGGTTAATAGGTATTTTCGTTAAAAGAAATAGTTTGTTCGTTCGGTGCAACTTGCACATTAGTCCCGTCAGGTGCAACTTTCACATTAGTCCCCTTTAAATATAGTATCCAGCGAAGCAGGCAAAGCATTCGTTGATTCACGACCTTAATTGATTTCACATTCCGTCATTTTTAACGGGGTTATATACTAGTATACATATAAAACCTCATGGGAAAAGTAGTCCTAAAGGGAAGTGATCCTTTAATTCAGGTGGACTTTTGAAGAGACTTCAGTGTATCTAAGAATTTTAAAAAATAAATTATTCTATCTTTATGGATTTATTTTTTACAGGGATAAAACTGTTATTTTTAACAACTGAAAGGTTTATCGATGCCACTATTTTTTTTTTTTTTTTAAATAGTACACATTGCCAGTTTATAATATGTTCATTTTATATCTGTCTGACATTAAACCTAAAAGTAAATTTGATGAAGCAGCAAAACACTTCTTCGAACTGTTTCGATTTGTTATTGATTATTGAAAATCGGATGTAAATATATCGCTCTGTCAATAAGCTAACTGTTTACACTAATCCGTCAAAGGATTTAGTTTTGGATGGCTTATTTCATGCATAATTCTGTGTCAGTCTTCTTTATTTATTTTAGAAAGGTTAAAATTTAACAAAATATCGATAGTATTTTCTCTATCAATTTTGGTATATTTATCTTTATCATAAAATTTGTTCTATAGATTTTTTTTTTTTTTTTTCAAAATTACAGAATTAGTGTAGAATTTTGTATTTGTTAATGTTAGTTATTAACACATCTATAAAAGTTTTTTTTTCTTTCTTTCCCTCCATTGGTTTCTAAAATGAATTTTAGAATAATTGATACAATGAAAGTTAAAATTGTTCTTATTTAAAATTATTTAATAGTCAAATAAGTTTGATATAATATAGTAAAAATTAATTTTTCATTTATTCTTAGCAAAATAACCGAATGATACATTACTTCTTCATCCATATTTTAAAAGAAAAATGCTAATTAAAAGTATTGATATAAATGTATTTAAGTTCTGATGGAAAAAATGTTTAAATACATTATTATTATTATTTTAATTATGCTTAAAATATTTAATTGTCTAGAAAACATGCCCCCCCCCTAAACAAATTGTCATTATTATCCATTATGTACCACCCCCTCATCTTTTTCATTTTAAAGAGAAAACTAAAAGAATAAAAGGTAATTTTTGAATTAAATTTTTAATTTGAATTAAAATTACTTTATAGACGCGAAGCAATTGACGCATACTATAAACTACAGTAACCTTGCATATACAATTTCATTATGTTCCCAGAAATATCCTTATTAAACTATGTATGCTTCTACAATTTAAAATTGATGACTTTACATGTTTGTGGAGGAAAAAAATTGTTTCATATTTTCATCATTATTTAGTTTATTAAATTATTATATCTATTTTTTTTTTCATAAAAAAATTTGTAATATTTTATTGTATGTATGGTGATATTAATATAGGTAGGAAATACGTAAAATAGCTCTCAAACATTTTTCACTGGAAATGAATTTTTTGAAGTAAACAGTAAAACTTCAATTTCTTAAAAACAATTGTTTCACAAAATTTCGTTTCATAAACATTTTTTTTTTTTTTTTTTTTTTTTTTTTTTTAAATATATATTTTTCTATGCACAGTCTCTATTTTTAAATGTTTTATCAAATGACCGTGTGCATATACTTGATAAAAATGGGCCCGTTCCAAAAGTTAAAATCTGATATTGATCAATCTGTAATAAATGAAAGGTTTCTGAAATGCATATTTTCAAAACCTCTGATTTTTTTTTTTTTTTTTTTTTCGCGGTTTTTACCATCGGTTGAGAGCACCCAGTGGAATAAGTGTAATATTTGCGCAAGTTACATGATTGATAAGGATTATCGTTTATAGTCGACTTCACTGAAAACAGAAAGTATGTTGTTTACAAAGAATACACCATTGTATTTACTTTATCAACAGAAGAGAGATTGTTTATCTTTGTCATACTGAAACTGATGCATCAATCTGTTTTGGGTCTTTTTCTCTCCCTTTTTTTTTTTAGGCGCTTTTCTAATGTGACAGTAAACTTTTGTACTAAAAATTTGAAAGTTTAGATGTACCATTAACGTGCAGGAATTTATCTGTAGATTTCTATTTCAAAGACTTTGTTATTTTTCTAGTAATCACTACATATACCAAAATTTATTTAGAAACATTTGTTTCTAAAATTTAATATTTGATAATTTAGCTGTTTAAAGGAGCATCGTAATAATTTTTATAATTGTAGTTTGTGCCAGTATTTTTCAATCTTTCTAGTTAATTTCGACCATTTCCTAATATTGTAACTTCCTAATAGTTGAACTTAAAGTGAATTAATATCGTTGGATTACACCTTGATTGTTTGTATTTCTGTTCTAGAATCTAGAGTATGTCAGCCTTATTTCCATTTCAACCTTTTTATTTGTCATTATAGAAAACAGTAATCTGATATGCTTGTGATACAGATGATCTTTTTGTTTCTTCTGTTATGCTTAGCACACATAATGTTTCGTGTTTGTATCTTTTGCATCATACATCATCAGGGACCGTGTTCCTGCCCATAAATCAATCCTGATAAAATATATTTGTCAAACTTTTCCCAATACTTTCCAACAAAGTTAAAATGTATTTGATATGTATTGTATAATTAAAAAAATAAATAAATAAATAAATAAAAATAAAAAAAAACTGATATTTTGTAAATGTTGGACCAAAATTAAACTGATTTGTTTCAATGATACCACAGGAATTAACTTAAATGTAATTTACTAATGCAGCAGGTATTTTTACTGCTTAAAGTTTGGAATAACACTATTACATTGAATGAAAGCATAAAGCTTTCTAACTTTGGCGACTTTAAATGTAATAGTTGAATTAATATAAGTAGTAATATTAATATAGAAAAGGTGAATTTTTCCCAGTTTCTGCAACAAAATGAATGTAAATAAACAAATCATACATTTGAATTAATTTGATTTAAATTAACTAATTTTCTCACAAAAATTAAGATTCACACAAAAATTCATGATATGTAAAGAGCATAAAATGTAATTTGTTTAATTCTTCATGAAAGATGCAAAAAATAAATTTTCTAATTGATTATTTGTATTGGTCTTTGTTCTTCATTGGGAATTGTGCATGAACTAGCTTGTAAGTTATATCGGAATTCTGTCTTTTACGAGTTTTTTTTTTTTTTAATATTGTAGCAGGGTTCATACTCATCAGGGAAAACATGAAATACTCAGAGAATTCGGATTTTGTTTAAAGAAATCTGGGAAAACTCAGGCGGAAAAAAAAAAAAAAAAACATTAAAATTCAAGGAGAAAATTTTTATTATAAAACCTGGGGAAGAAAAAACGAATATTTCTTTTCTGTCACAATATATTTTTCTTGTTTAGGTTCATATCGAGATTCAAATGATTAAGTATTGTGAAAATACACATTTGAGCAATGATTTCTGTGTAAATTTATATCGTAATCGGCAGTAATATGACATCATACATACAATGGAAATAGAAGTATTTTCTCCTCTCAAGAGGAGTGTTTCTTGTAATATATCGCTATGATTTTCTTGAAAATAGTCTGGAAAACTCAGGGATTTTTTCTCCAACATTAGAGTATGAACCCTGTGTAGTGTGTCCGAGAATACAGTAAAGTGGGGATGGGGGGAGGGGGGATTAAAACCTATTGCTCAAAATTAAAATTTGCTTAGCACAGAATTTTAATTTTGTTCTTCGGTCCTCCTTCTCTCCCCCCCCCCCCAAAAAAAAAAAATAAATAAATAAATAAATAAATAAATAAATAAAATAAATAAAGAAATAAATAAAAAATAAAAATAAAATAATATAATAATTTGTCGCATTTTTTATCATTGAAACAAGCTGACTCTTAAAGGAATTCGATATGATCACATCCATTTACCACCCACCCCCCTTGCACACACAACTTTAAAAAAAAATATATATATTTATTAAATGTTAGATACGCGGTTCAGTCACAAAATTATCTTTTATTATGCTTTCTTTCTTTCTTTCTTTTCCCCTTTTTAAATTAATGAAAAATAACTTTTTTCCCCTTTTCATTGTCATTTACTCTCACTAATTGCTGTTGCTGTTTTGAGATTCGTTGTTTCTGAATGAAGCTTGACAAACCTGTTGCTGATACTTTAAGAATGCAGGGCAGGAAGAATGTTGTCATTGCTGTCTCATCGTCATCATACTGATGCCTGTATTATTTTACATCTCATGGTTGATTATTTATCCAGGAACTAATTTTTACATGGGAATCAAGGGCTTTAAAGCTAGTTATTTGTTGCTCACATGTTGTATCTAATAAGGTTTATTCGAATAAATTTAAACGATTATGAAGTGGGGAAGGATTTAATTTCTACTGCATGAATTTCTGTATTTATCGAAATGGGGGAAAAAGGGAATTCATACTTCGGGATCTCGTTTGATTTCAAGAAGTAAGCTAATCTCGGTTACTAAAACGTAAAATGAAAAGCTTTTAACTTTTAACTTTTTTTTTTTCTCTAACATATCACTTCGGCTTTCCTTTTTGATTTTTTTTTTTTTTTTTTTTTTTTAAGTATCCGAATAATCCCAATATGTGTATTTAGAAGTTAAATACAGATGTGATGCTTTTCAGGGACCACTCCTGAATTCAAGGCTTTTAAAAATTTTGCTCTCTAAATTTTGTGTTAAGAAATTTTTAGAATAAGAAATTTTATTTTGAATATTTGCTTTTATAATTTATAAAAAATTATAGTTTGAATTCTACAAATAGTTTCACTCCTGTTAAGATAATTTGTTGAAAAAATATTCTCAATTATAACAGATACTTCTTTTACTTTCTCTATATTCAATAGAGGAAAGTGGTTTCGTAAAAAATTTCGATGGATTTACATGTTTTGGGAGGTATGGGGCATTTTCAGAAATTGTGCGTGTGAGAGACAAAAATTTTGTAGCAACTGTAGCTCAGGAACTACTGCACAGAATTTTACACAAATTAATATGTAGTAGTACAGGGTTCATACTCCTCAGGGAAAACCTGGAAAACAGGGAATACTCAGCGAATTTGGAATTTGTTAAAAAAAAGTCGGGGAAAACTCAGGGAAAATAAAAATTTTCATTAAAACTCAGGGAAAATCAGTTATAAAATCTGGAAAAACAATTTTTTTTTTTCCTCAAGTTATGTTTTTCTTGTTTAGCTTAGTATCAAAATTTAAATAAGGAATTATTGTGAAAATACGCATGTAAATAAGATTTCTACCTGAATTTCTATTATGATCGACAGTAATATGACATCATACAGTGGAAATAGCTGCATTTTGTCTTGTCTAGAAGAGCGTTTCTTGTAATATGTCGCTAATATTTTCTTGAAAATTGTCTGGGAACTCAGAGAAAACTCAGGGAAATTTTTCCATATTTGAGTATGAACCCTGTAGTACCTTGACATAAATTAGTGCTTATCAACTTTTGGTGAAAGTGGTCGACATCCGTTTTTTCAAAATTTTTAATATGGCGATATACATAAAATTTCCGATAAATGTGCACAATAAAAATTATTATTTTTTTTTCGAGTCATTATGAAATTAAAAAGAATTATTTATAATAGTAGTTTTTCATTTTTTACTTTCTTCTATATGTAATATAGAGAAAGTATTGGATTCGCGAAAATTTTCGAAGTCCACTTTTTGATGGATTTACATGTTTTGGGATATGGAGAACACGAATTAATAGTTTTTAGAAAATGTCTGTCTGTCTGTCTGTATCATTTTTTTGTGGACGCTGTATCTCACGAACCAATGAATGAAATTTAACCAAACTTGGTATTTAGTTGCACCCTGACATAAACTGGTGCTGATTAGATTTTGGGATCAATCGCTCAATAGGTGGCGTTGTGATCGCATTTTATGCAAATTTTTAACATGGCAGCATAGGACAAAATTCCGTATAAATGGGCATAAAGAGAGTTATTTTACACTTATGATTGTAAAATTAATATGAATTATTGATAATAGTAGTAGTTAGCTAGGAAAAAAATTTTGTGCATGGGGGGGGGCATCGGTTCCCCCCCGGGGGGGAAAATCCCCCCCGGGGAAGTAAATTTTCAAGATGGGTATCTTTCGAAAGGTCTCGTTGATAATAGTAATAGTTAACTTGGAAAAAATTTTTGTGCATGTGGGGGCATCGGTTTCCCCACCCGGGGGGGCAAAGTTTCAAGATGGGTATCTTTCGAAAGATCTCGTCAATACCTTTAAAACGAATGGTTGAACGATAAATCTGTGATAATTTAAATCAAAGTTATCGATTTTTTTTACTTTTAACAAAAAAAAAAAAACAGAAAAATATCGCAATTTTTTTTTTTTTTTTTAACGAAATTTAACCAAACTTGGTATTTAGTTGGTCCCCGACATAAAGTGGTGCTGATTATGTTTGGGGATCAATAGCTCAACAGGTGGCGCTGTGATAGCATTTTATCTAAATTTTTAACATGGCAGCATAGGACAAAAATTCGTATAAATGTGCATAATTAGAGTTGTTTTAAACTTGTGATTGTAAAATTAATATGAATTATTGATAATAGTAGTATGTAACTAGGAAAAAAATTTTCTGCATGGGGGGGCATCGCTTCCCCCCCCCTAGGGAAAAAATACCCCCCCAGGGGGGGTAAATTTTCACATTGGGTATCTTTCGAAAGATCAGGTTGATAATAGTAGTAGTTAACTAGGAAAAAATTTTTGTGCATGTGGGGGCATCGGTTGCCCCCCCCACCGGGGGGGCAAAGTTTCAAGATGGGTATCTTTCGAAAGATCTCGTCAATACCTTTAAAACGAATGGTTGAACGATAAATCTGTGATAATTTAAAACAAAGTTATCGATTTTTTTCACTTTTAACAAAAAAAAAAAAAAAACTTAGAAAAAAAAAATCGTACTTTTTTTTTTTTTTTTTTTAAATATTGTTACTGATTGAATATGTATAGGTAAATATAGAAGAAAGTCTTGTGGTGGCCACAACATACTAGTTTTTTTTTTTTTTTTAATACCGCATTTATATGAATTTTACAGCACTTAACTATGTATTGTTTTGAAGTAAGCTGTTGATTTCAGGATCTTTTTTCTTTTCCCCAACTGATTCAGTTATTCACGATGACGTAAACTGAGATATTTTAAGTACTCTGATTCTGAAGATCGATAAGAAGTTAATATGCTCTTCAGGAATTTATCTTCTGAACAAATCTGATTATTTATCAGTGACTGTAGCAGATTGTTTCTTGTTTCTCTAAAGCGAAACAAGTGTTTATTAAAGTTTGTTTAAAAACCTCAGAGTTCTTACATTAATGTATTGCGATTGGATTATTACTTTATTTTGCATTTTATATTTTATATTAACTTTTCCTTACCCATATATGGTAGAGAAAGTATTGTTTTCGAGTAAAATTTTGGAAATTGAGTTATTGTTATTTACACGTTTTGATGTCCCCTGAATCCGAAAATCAGGTTTTCAGGTGTGTGTGTGTGTGAGAGAGAGAGAGAGAGGGGGGGGGGGGGGTATAAATTTTGTACATTATGTACATAATGTGGGATGTACATAATTTATAGAATGCATACAAAGGCTATCAGTGATTAAACGAAAACATTTTTATTGAATATATATAATTTGTAAAAATACTTTCATTCAAATCACTTCATTCTAGTACTTATAATCAGTGAGGAGTATAATTATGGATTGATGGAAATTTATTCATTATATTTTTAAGTATGTACATGAATAAAATATTTCTGAGGGATTTTACTTTTAAAATTCAAGCTATTTTATTTTTCAAGAAAGCACTGATTTCGAGATATATTTCGCTAAAGATTTATATAATCTTAATGCAGTGTTTTACAGTTAGGTTGCTCTTTAGTCAGGTTATTCATGTTATTTCGTTGGTATCTATGTAAATTTTAAACAGTGAGATATCTTAGTGGAATATATTTCAGGACTATTTCCTGTTCAAGGTAACACTTAATTCTGCGTAGAAATGCTTCTATTAGAGTACTTGATGTAGGCCAAGGGTCGTTGAACTGAAAATTGCATAATCTCGAAGCTCAGCTATATACAAATGTGACTTTCTAATATAACTTTTATTTCGTGACTGTACAATTCACTTAAAGAAACTGCTTGCTTAAAATATACGCTTTTCTTGTGCGAATAATAAGGGGCAACGGGATCCATAATAATTAGCCCGTCCGTGACGGTACATAAAATTATTGGTTTTTTCCGTTGGTCACCGTTTCTGCTATCAATATGTGCCCTTACTTTTGATCGAAGAAGAGCAGTCAGGCTTAACCTGATGTGTCAGTAATAATCATAATCTTTTTGTCTAGTATGAATAGATGTAAATGGAGATATTATAATCTGGAGCAGTAGCGCATTTTGTAGACAATGAATAACACCGGATAATAGTCGGCGAAGAATGGTTTCTTTCATCCGTTTTTGAATGTTATGGCTATTATGTATTCTTACAACTGTTTCTGTAACTTGGTTGCTATGCATGTTTTGTTATTTTATTTTTGAATAGTTTTTGATACATTGTCTGTCCACCTTTTCACCCCCCAAATACGAAGAGTCTTTCAAGTTGAGTTTAGGTCCTTGTGTTCATCGAAATGCTGCTAAACCATTAATATATTCACTACTTTAATTTGTTTAATATTTATCAAAATTTTCTTAAAAATAAAGAAATTATAAACCTTTTTCCCCTTCCAATTTAATTTTTGTTTATTTTCGCAATTTAATTATGGTACCGATAAGTTAAAGTGTTATGATATTCGAGTCAAAACTACTATTTAATTTCTTCCTCAAGAGCGGACAATCCCTAATTTCGCTTATAGCCAAGGCCCATGTTATTCTATGAGAATTTCTTTTCTTCCCCCCCCCCCCCCCCCCCCCCCCCCCCAATAATTGCTCCTGCTTATTACACAAAATTTTATTTTTTTCATTTATTTTTACATTAAAAAAATTTTCAACCGTTAAATCAGTACTCGTTTAAAAGAAAAATAATAATAATAATTTTTTAATATTTTATTTTTGAGTTAAAAAATAATTAAATGCATTTTTAGCTAGAAAATATTAAAAATGTGAAAAATCAGCTTTCGGAAAGGGAGTACTAATTTAATTATTGTGAATTTTTTTAATGTGAAAACGGAGTTTTAAAAATTATTTAACTATGATAATGATTAATTACTCAGGAAAACGTATTTCCATTCTTCTACTGGTATTTTTCGTTGCAGTTCTGATCTAGTTTCTTTTCTTTTTATTTTTTAAATCAACTTTGATTTTGGATCTTGTTGATTGAGTTCAAGTATATTTATTATATTCAAAATATTTTTTCAAATGAGTATATTTTATTTTTTGGTCAAATTAGAGTAGTTTGAAATTACTCATTATTGAAATTTCTTTGAAAGTACGAGAATAGTTTTAGTTTAACATGAGAAATTCAACTATATTTCTACAGTATAAATATTCTTTAATTTTTTATGCAAGTTTGTAGTACGTTAGATGTCGAGTTTAGAAATATGTTGGTGATGTAGGTCAGTTTTTGCATTAATTGGAAATAGTTTCTCAGGTAATTTAGTAACATCGAAAAAAATCGAGATTATCTTAATTACGTGTCGAAAACAGGAAATAGCGTGTTATACAGCCTTTATTTTCAATCTGTCGAGTATCCTGGCACGCTATGAATGCAGAAAATATTCTTTATGTACACATTGTTAATAATTTAATATTCCTTTTGTAGTCTGAACGGAAACATGGTTGTGGTGACCGTTTGACACGTAACGAGCTGGGATGAGTCTTTTTCTCCTCTTCCTAATTTGGTTTATTTCCTTTCCAAGCTTGTCTCTCGGTAACTTTGAATGACAGGTTCTTTTCCTTTTTTTGTTGATTTTTTTTTTCTTCCCTGCTTTTTAAATCTTTTTTTGTTACGTATAAGTCGCTCACACTGTGTTATTTTTAGTTTCGGAATACTGTCAAACTTTTAATGCATGGAGGGGCAGGGATTCCTTTATAGGCACTCTAAGTATAAATGGGAATAAAAAACATACATGGGTTTTAAATTTGCTATTTTAAGAGGAATTTTTTTTTTTTTTTTTGAGCAAACTAAATATTTAGTAAAATAGTGAAATGATATAGTTTGTATGTATATAGATATAATTAACTGACGATTGTAATCAATAAAATATTTAATTTTATCACAGTTAATTAATTAATAATAATTAAAAAAAAAACCCACAATTGTAGACTTACCAAGAAAATTACTTTGTTTTTGCAGGTAGGTTTTTAAAAAAGTTAAGAAAATCTATTTGAATTTTTTTGAAATCCTCATTTCAAACAATAATAATAATAATTAATAATAATGAATATATATATATATATATATATATATATATATATATATATATATATATATATATATATATATATAATATGCATTTTCATCATGGGCTTTTTTTTTTTTTTTTTTTCTTTTTTCCTTTTTTTAAATTCTTCAGCAGTCTACTAATAATATTGATGTCTTTATAGTTACATGTACATATTATGTATAAATAAGAAAATATGTTAATATTGTTTTGCAGTAAAGGTTTGCACGAACAAGACTTGTCGCAGAAAGCATAAAAAATTTCTGTCATAGGGTTCGTCCCTATGCCAATTTCATAAAACTCTGTCTACGTATTATAGGTACAAATAATTAAAATTATCCAACTGAACCAGTTTTTAATAAATAATATATATATAAACGCGTAAAAAATAATAATAATTAAATAAATAAATAAGAGTAAATTTTTACCTTTTTGTATTTATTTAGTAAATATTTCACATGTATTCAGTAGCATTAATAGAAAGATTGAGTAAGGAGATAATTTTTTCCAAGAGAGAGAGAAAAAAAAAAAAATACATATATATATATATATATATATACAGTAAAACCTCTCTAAGTTGGACACCTACGGTTCCAAGAAAAAGTGTCCAACTTAGAGAGGTGTCCAACTTATAGGGGTTAGACATAATGTTAATGGATACATTCAGTTCCTAGAAAAAGCGTCCAACTTAGAGGGGTGTCCAACTTGAGAGGTTTCACTGTATATATATATAAATTAAAGACATTACATCTACTTGTATAGATTTTTAAATTGAAGAAAATAAGAGACCACAAAAGAATTTTGTACCATTACGGTCAGAGACAGTATTTCTTATAAATGCATTTTAACATGATTAAACTCAATTACACATAGTGAAATAAACATTGTTATTAGAATGTTTAAAAACCGTGATTTCTGTAGAAAATAGTTGGCATAAAATTAGTAATTAGTTTACAGGACTACGCAAAATAATTCAGATCTGTTATCAAATCAATTTGTTATGAAATTTGGAACTAGTATTTTGAAAGAATTTATACAAGCTATGAGTCAGGTCACAGTTAAATATACATACATAGAGAGACAGACAGAAGCAATATGGTGTTAGGGGGACAGTAGCCCTATCAGAAACATATCTGGTTGTATAGCGAGTTAATCAAATGTATGTTTGTTTATATGCAGATAATAGATATATTAATAATTCTTTTAAATAATGTGGAATAAATTTAAATTATCTGATGAGTAATGAACGATGCAATTACTAAGCTGAGGCTCTTGATCTGCATATCCACAAATTTAAACAACGAAAAGTTCAAAAACTCGAGTGGAGGCGCTTCAGGGACCCCCCCCCCCCCGTGTTAAAAATGGGGGTTGGGGAATCTAATAACATTGTTTTAAATTATCACAGATCTGTGGTTCAACCATTCGTTTTAAAGGTATTGACGAGTTCTTTCGAAAATTACCCAGATTGAAAAGAAAATTTATCTCCCCCCGTTGGGGGGCTATTTCTCCCCGGAGGGGGAGAAGCGATGTTAAATAATATTCTTATTTTTTTTTTTTTTACAACTCTTTGCTTTGATGATTCAGAGGGGGAGGGGGAAGGTCATGGGATGTAGACCAAAGGAATTTTTTTCTTTCGTTGAAATAATTGTAAATACTTGTTTAAAAAGAAAAAAAAAAAAACTTTAATGGTCTGAATGTTGAAGATTTTTTTCTAATTCTAGTTATCTAACGTCAAATTTTCTTTTAATGCTTGTTAAAAACATTTGCCTCCTTGTGTGCACCCATGTAAACACACACTTAAAAAAAAAAAAAAAAAAAAAAAACTCATTTTTGATGCTTATTGCAAGTATTGGCATAAAACATAAACATAGGGGGGGGGGGAAATTCAATATTTTTCATTTCTCAATAATGTCTTCTCTGAAACATATGTAATGCAATAATTTTTGAGAATTTTTTTTTTTTTTTTTTTTTTTTTTTTTTATCTTTGGGAAATCTCTATTATACGTAATTTAATAACTCTGCGTTTTCATCATTATAAATGTAATTAGATTATTTTACTTTGCATGCATTAACAAATCAAACTGCATATAAAGTTTTGGAATATAAAAAGTAGATATGTAACAAAGTGTAGAGATTTAAATAAAAATAGACAATTTCATCTTACAGTCAAGCATTCAAATGTTGAGAAAATTTAATTTGTACAGTTACAATACTATTTCAGTTCATATAATATCAATGATTTATTTATTTGAAAATTAAGAAAACTAAAAAAGTATTTTATTTTTCAGAACCTGATAGGCAAAGGATTATCATTCATGTACAAGATTCAAATGATGAGAATCCTTACTTTATCAATCGCCCAATGCCTATGCAGGCTGTTGTGCAGCTCAATGCCCCTCCTGGAACACAAGTTTTTAAACTTCAAGCACGGGATCCTGATTTGGATAGCAACATCAGATATTACTTAGTAAGAGATAGAAGTAAGTGCCTTTTTATTTATTTATTTATTTTGTATTTAGATTTAGTATGTTGTAAAATAGATCTGATTCATTTAAATCAGTGAATTCGTGTTTATTTGTAAATGCATGACTCAAATGTTTTACTTTCAATTTTACAAAAGAACAGTTTTTTTTAAATTTGCTATTGTAGTTAAATTTTATTTTAGAGTTTACAAAATGTTACAAATTTGAATCAAAAATTTCAATTTTCTAACAAAAAATATTTTAAAGAATTTAATAAATATTTGACGTTTAAAAAAGTTTATATAATTTTGTATATAATAGGCATATGTTTGTAAAAATAGCTGTAATTGCCATCCTTTCTTATTAGAGCATTGCTTTGAAATTCAACTGTGTAAATACTAACTAGGAGTAAATAAATTCATTTATTTTTTAAATCTACATTTCCTAACATTTTTAGATACATATTAACCCTTTATCACTCAATATCTTTAATTTCAAAAATATTAATTTACTAACATGTTAGAATACATTGAAGCAAGTATAAAATAGGGTAGGATGGGGTAAATCAGTGGAAAATTCAGTTTTCTTTTTTAAATCATGCTCATATTCTCAACACTTTTCCCATTGTAAAAATTGCTACAACTGGGGAATTCATTAATGTATCATGCTGAGATGGTTTTATAAGTTAAAAAAAAGTCCTCCCCCCCCCCCCCCCGAAAAAAAAATGTAAATTAAATTTACCTCCAATTTACCTCACATGGAGTAATTTGGAGGTATGGCTATAAACCCTATTCAGATTGTTTTTTAAAGTGTGGGGTAAAGTAGTACTCAAACAACAGTTAAAACCTTTACAGGAAACATCTTAATAATAATAAAGCTTCAAGAAACGTGGTTGAAAATAAAAATTGCCAATTTTGACCATTTTTGTTTTGTGCAGGCTTTCTCATCAGACATAAAATAAATAATTGATATTGTTAAGTTACTAACGATTGGATTAAAAAATAAGCCCCACCTTTTTTTTTTTTTTTTTTTTTAATTATAAAATTTGACAAATTGATGTTTTTCAACCTCAAACAAACAAAGTAAATTTATTACTTTAAAATTAGGAAATATACTTATAAGAAAAAAAGAATAAGTTAAAAATAGAATGATAGGTCATTCTTTAAACCTATATAAGCTCTAAAACAAACATCCCATCTATTCACATTTGTTATATAATAATGCCTTTACTGTAGTCTGCTTCAGGGAGACCAATGTGCCTAGAACTGACTTGATAAATGATCAAATTAAGCTAAAGGAAATAATACCTTAAGCAAGTTGTTTATAACATTTTGAAATAATTCTAAATGAAAGTAAATTAGACGGGGAAAAAAAAAAAAAAAATCCACGAATTTCCCCGCATGAGGTAATTTGGATGTAAAATTTTCAGCCCCCCCCCCATTGTACCCTTTTACGAGGGTTGCTATTTATATTTCTGGCCTAATAATGAAAAAACAAATATGTAGGATCGAAATTGGTTTTATTGTTTTTCAAAATATTCTCCATGATGATCAATACACTTTTGCATGCGTTTGAACCAATTTTCAAAGCACTTTTTCCAGTCCGATTGAGGTAACTCCAAAACATGCGTTTTGAATGCATCAACCGCTTCTTCGGGGGTCGAAAATCGTTGTCCACGTAATTTATTTTTGATGTGTGGGAATAAGAAGAAGTCATTGGGTGCCAAATCAGGGCTGTACGGCGGATGACCCATCAGTTCGATCTTTCGCTCAGTCAGAAATGCATTTGTTTGAGTCGATGTGTGAGAGCTCGCATTGTCATGATGAAGAATGATTCGCCTGTTCTTCTGCTTTTTTCGAATTTCTCCGATGACTTCTGGCAAACAAATGGTCGTGTACCATTCCGAATTGACCGTCCTGCGTTGCTCTAACGCCACTGTTGCCACATGACCGTTAATGCCGAAGAAACAGGCAATCATTTGTTTCGATGTGCTTCTTCCTCGAACAACTTTTGTTGGTTTTGCCTCGCCTTGGAAGACCCATACAGTTGATTGCTGTTTTGTTTCCGGCTCATATGCATAGATCCATGATTCGTCACCTGTGTAGATGTTATACACAGCCTTTGATGTACCTTGAACGTATTTTTCCAACATTTTCTTGCACCAATCGACACGAGCCTTTTTTGAGCGTTTGTCAGATTATGCGGGATCCAACGCGAACAAATTTTTTTTTACGCTCAAATGTTCATGCAATATTTTATTGATGCTAGTCATACTAATGTCCAAAGACGCCTCAATCTCACGGTATGTCACATGACGATCTTGCTTTATCAGTTCACGCACAGCATCGATCTTTTCTGGCACAACAACGGATTTTGGACGACCTGCACGGGATTCGTCCTGGATCGAACATCGACCACGATTAAATTCGTTATACCAATATTTTACAGTGCTGTAGGATGGCGCTTTATCGCTGTATAAAGAATTAAGTTCATCGAAGCACTCTTGTCTTGACAATCCACGTCGAAAGTTATGAAAAATAATCGCACGAAAATTTTCACGATTCAATTCCATTTTTTGAAAGAGAAGAACTTTTCAATTTACTGTCAACAACACAAATAAAGCTATAATGGTAAATCGTCTGCTGAATTTGCGTTTAAAAATATCAAACTTTCGATTAAAATCGTCTGCGGTCGCCTAGCAACACTTACTGTTGCCAAGGCCAGAAATATAAATAGCAACCCTCGTAACAAGAAAAAAAAAAAAAGTAATTGCATATAGATAATTATAGCTTAGAATATCCTTTTTCTTGTGATAACATATTTTTAGCCAATTTTTTCAAAATCTGTGTGGTCTACAACAAGTTTTGTTTTACAAAAACAAACATAATTTAAGGTTCGCAATAATAATAATAATAAAGAAATACAAACTTTTCTATTTCTGTATATAATAGATATTTGAACATAAGGTTTTTTTTTTTTTTTTTTTTTTTTTTTAAATTAAGAAATGTATAAGCAACACTTTGGCATTATTAAAATTTATTTAATAAATTATAAAAAGGATTACACTTTTTTTTTTTTTTCTTTTAATTTTTACTTCTGATTTACACCATCATACTCTATATAAAACTATGGGACAAAAAATTAAATATTTTGTTTTGGGAAAGAAGTGAGAAGGGGGGGGGGAGTTTGCAAGAAGCAAGGGGGAGGGGGATTATTTATGAGGAATTTTAAAATAACTGGTAATATTTTAATAATGAAAGTTGGCACTGCATCAGGGATTGTATCTGTAGAAACTCTGCCTTGGATTATTTATGCCTGAATCATTTTTGTTCATAAATTAAACTTTTGTATGAAAGGATACCGTAGTATTGCCATTTGTTAGGAATTTTATAAACAACTTGTATTAACTGCAATGTTCAGAGATGGTAATAATTGATAAAATTTGTCAGTACAAAGCTCACAGTAGATGTGACATTGACTTTTGGGATATGTCGCAATAAACAATAATCAAAATATATTTTTGTTAGCTGCTGGTCGTTTTGAAGTTGATGAAATGACTGGTGAAGTGAGAACTGTTGGAAACGAACCCTTCAACCTAGATATGGAGTATGTATTGTATGTGAAAGCTGAAGATCTAAACGGTATGAGGATAAATGGAAGAGAACAGTCAACTGAAGAAGAAAGATTATCTATCATTGGTGGAAAGAGACCACCGCAATTTTTCATGCAATCTTATTCAGCTACTATTCCAGAAAACAAGAAAAAAGATTCTGAGTAAATGATTTTTCTTATTTATAATTTTGTAAATAGTTTTACAGAAATTTTTTTGTAAATTGTTTCTCTGAGTTATATTTTAACATTGCTTTAATTTTTTAATGCATAAGTGCTTGTGTACTTTTTTTTTTTTTTTTTAAGTTTTTTGTGTAAAGTTTTCACATTTATGAAATTATACATTTTTAATAGTAAAATTGTACTTTATGCTAATGTATGTATATATAATATATATGAATTGGAACATTATTAAAGCATCGAATACGCAATTTTTTAGTAGCATATTTAATCTATATTATATATATAAAAAATCATTTGTCTTGAGTGAGTGAGTGATTCATCATCGCCCAGCCGAAACTCCTGGACCTAGAAGCATGAAATTTTGTGACAATGTTCCTTCTATTAGAAGCCTCCATTTATCTCAAACAAAAAAACAGATGTCCGTAAAACTTTTGCTTTAAAATATAGCTAACACAAATATCTAAAAACCAATTTCTGGAATTTTAGAAATTCGGTCCCCAAGAGGGAGAAGGGGGCAAAACGTGATTTCACGTAAACCTATATATCTCAAACTTAAAAAAAAAAAAAAAAAAGACATATGTGAAATTTTTGCTCTAAAATATAGCTAATACAAATACCTAAAATCCAATTTCTGGAATTTTAGAAATTTAGCCCCTGTAAAGGGGCAAAACGTGATTTCAAATAATCTTTTACATGCCCCCCCCCCCCCAATAATCTTTCAAATAATCTTTTACATGCTACAAAAAAAAAAAAAAAAATTTTTTTTGCTCTAAAATGTACCTGTAACAAATATCTAAAATTCCAGAAATTGGTTTTTAGATAAATTCAGCCCAAAACGGGATTTTAAATATTCCTTTATATTGCAAACAAACAAACAAAAAAAGATGTGTGTGAGATTTTTCCTCTAAAATATAGCTCACACAAATATCTTAAAACCAATTTCTGGAGTTTTAGAGAGAGAGGGGGGGGGGGGGGGTATTGGACGAAATAATAAAAATACAGTTAGACCATTCAAAATTGCTACAGATAGGGTTTAGAGGCCTGCAAGTTGAATGAGAATATTTTTGAAAGTGTAAATTTATTAGTAGGTTGACAGGGGAGTCAATAAATAAATAAATAAAAATAGTTATATCGTTCAAAATTGGTACATAGAGGATTTTGGGACCTACAAATCGAATGCAGATATTTTCAAAAGAGAAAAATTATTAGGATAGACGAGAAGGGGGATTCGAAGAGGCAAAAATATAGAAATAAGTGTTAGAGCATTGAAAATTAGTATTATTAGTTTTTAAGGCCTGGTAAATCGATTGAAGTAATTCAGATAGAATGTTGGAAATTAGTATTATTAGGTTTAAAAGCCAGAGAAAACAATTGTGGATATTTTTGAAAGTATAGGCACACCTGTATACGCTGCCCCAGGCCGTGGGTGCCCAGACAGATTATTCCACCGATGAGTGAAGAATTTTTTAGTATTTTATATTTGTTTTTCCCTTATGATAATATAGTGATTCATTAAGAGTGTACACGCACGTAAATGTACACGCACAGTGCACAATGGCCTGCACTGCTGAAGGCAGTGGGGACTTGCTGCAACATTTTTCCCGATCAGAATTTTTTTCCACACAATATAAAATTAATGCAATTTTGAGAATTCATTAATTACAGTGATTCATTTAGAAATAGTGACCAGTGAAGCAGGCGTATCCTGCTAGAAGTAAGTAAAAAAGAAAGCTCATAACATTAATGTTGTCTCATGTGCAGAGATTGGATATCCTGCTGAATTTTTGTTTAATTATAATTATATTCTGGCTGTAATTTCAGTACCTTTTTGAAAGATGAAATGGACATTTTTTTTTTTTTAGAAAATTGTATTTAAGGCTATTTTACTATTTCAAAATCCTTTCTGCTTCATACATATATGAGAAAATTGGGCAACCTTAGAATTTTGGTTGCATAGAGCCATATTAAATTTCTAGCTGGAAGTGGTTGATTGGGTTTTACATGGCACTAGTGTTGCACAGTGGGCAATTGGCAACTGTTTGGGACTCACCCCTAGGGATGTTCTGGAGGCATGCCATCACAATTTTGATCCTGTACGGATAATCCAAGCGGCGGCTGCAAAAAATTGACTTGAGAAGGTACGAAGCTGATTTTTTTTCCTATAGATAGAATTCATTGTTACAATGAAAATCTGATAGGGTTGCCTGGTCAAAGCCGTCAATTTTAAGAGAAACAACCTCACTTCCGGTCACAATTTAAACGATTTTCGAACCCCAAAAGGTACGAAGATGGAACCGGTGCTAAAATGTAGAGATTAATATGCTCTTTAAAATGGCATAGGGTTGCCTGGTCAAAACCGTCAAGTTTCAGAGGTTGCCTCGATAATAGGGGTCAAATTTAAACGATTTTCGAACCCCAAAAGGTATGAAGATGAAACCGGTGCTAAAATGTAGAGATTAATATGCTCTTTAAAATGGCATAGGCTTGTCTGGTCAAAGCCGTCAAGAAACAGAGGTTGCCACGAAAATAGGGGACGTATTTTGCAATTTATTTACCCAAGTAAAAAGTGATTTACCCAAGCGTAAAGATGAAACCGGTGCTAAAATGTACAGATTAATATGCTCTTTAAAATGGCATAAGGTTGCCTAGTCAAAACTGTCAAGACTCGGAGGTTGCCTCTAAAATAGGGGTCAAATTTAAATGTTTTTCGAACCTCACAAGTGTAAAGATGTAACTGGTGCTAAAATGTAGAGATTAATATGCTCTTTAAAATGGCATAGGGTTGCCTGGTCAAAACCATCAAGTTTCAGAGGTTGCCTAGATAATAGGGGTCAAATTTAAACGATTTTCGAACCCCACAAGTGTAAAAATGAAATCGGTGCTAAAATGTAGGTATTAATATGCTCTTTAAAATGGCATAGGGTTGAATGGTCAATGCCGTCAAGAAACAGAGGTTGCCACGTAAATAGGGGAAGTATTTTACGATTTATTTACCCAAGTAAAAAGTGAGTTACCCAACTGTAAAGATGAAACCGGTGCTAAAATATAGATATTAATATGCTCTTTAAAATAGCATAAGGTTGCCTGGTCAAAACCGTCAAGACTCGGAGGTTGCCTCGAAAATAGGTCAAATCTGTCAAGTAAAGCAGTCAACCACAAAAAAATTGGCGAGTTTTGAAGATTTCTTAACGAAGTGTAAAAAAATACGAATAGCATTAACAAAGAAAATGAATAAGGATGAAATTATATGAATATTTGAAAGGTGTAGCTGGTTCCAGAATGTACAGCGTAGGAGTTATTTTAAAATGGCATATGTTTGTCTGGTAAAATTCGTAAAGAAATAGCGGTCAGTCTCCAAAAAGCTAACAAATATTAAAGGTGTTTAACACAAAGTGAAACACACATGAAGACTATTTTATAAAGGTTAAACACGAAATGATTAATATTTAAAAGATGAAATTGCTAGCTAAATGTGGAACATACAACACTTTTCAATTTGCTTACGATTGTGCTTCAAACCTATCAAGGTATAGCGGTCAGCTTAGAAAAGGAAGCGAATTTCAATATTCGTTTATTTTATTTGTTTAATGATATAAGAGATTTTAAAGCATAAAGAAAATTAAATTATTATGCGTGACCATTCTTTTTCTAATCTGTATAAAACTAATTTCAGCTCACGAGCTCGTTTTTTCCCCATTTTTCAATACTTAAAATATTCAAATTGTGTCAAAGTATTGAGAAGATAATCCTGAAGAAATGTATGCGGCTGCTTTGTAGAATTTTATACGAAAATATTGGGTTGTGCCGATTTTGTAATATTAAAAATTTGTCAATTTTAGAAAATTTTCTCAATTTTTTTATATCTAATTAAAATAATCAATAATACCTTCTGCAAATTAATTATGGATACAAATAAAGCGAAAAACATTTTTAAAAAATTGATAAATTTTTCGCGTTTTTTAATAACAATGAATTAATTTATGAAATTGAAATTTGTAAATCTTGCTGCAAATCTGAAATAAGAGGAGTTTTCTTTTTATTTTATTTAATTATTTATTTTGTATACTAACAGAATTTCTTATTATGAGTTTCTTGGGCATTATTATCTTCATTTCTGTTAACTTTTGCGGTCGTATTTTCTTATCTGTATCCGCATGCTACATTTTTAATTTTTACTATTAATTCGTTGTTTTTATGGGAAATTTTAGAACAGTTTCATTACAGTTTATTTATTTTTTCTTTTTTAAATACTTTTTATATTTTTTCTTCACATTGTATAAAAACCCCTTCAAAATTAGCTTTTTTTTTTTTTCGAGGCAACCATTATTTTTCGAGATTTTTACCTGGCAACCCTATGATAGTCTAAAGAGAATATTATTCTCTATATTTTATAAATGGTTTCATTTTTAAATATGTTAGGGTAAGAAAACCGCGAAAAATCCCCCCCCCCCACAAGCACACACTTTTCGTGGCAACCTCTTTTCTTGGCGGTTTTGACCAGGCAACCCTATGCCATTTTAAAGACCATATTATTCTCTACATTTTAGCACCGGTTTCATCTTTACACTTGGGTAAATCACTTTTCACTTGGGTAAGTAAATCGCAAAATACGTCCCCTATTTTCGTAGCAACCTCTGTTTCTTGACGGCTTTGACCAGGCAACCCTATGCCATTTTAAAGAGCATATTAATCTCTACATTTTAGCACAGGTTTCATCTTCATATTTTTTGGGGTTCGAAAATCGTTTAAATTTTACCCCTATTATCGAGGCAACCTCTGAAGCTTGCCGGTTTTGACCAGGCAACCCTATGCCATTTTAAAGAGCATATTAATCTCTACATTTTAGCACCGGTTCCATCTTCATACCTTTTGGGGTTCGAAAATCATTTAAATTGTGACCGGAAGTGAGGTTGTTTCTCTTGAACTTGACGGCTTTGACCAGACAACCCTATCAGATTTTCATTGTAACAATGAATTCTATCTATAGGAAAAAAAATCAGCTTCGTACCTTCTCAAGTCAATTTTTTGCAGCCGCCGCTTGGACTAGGAGGGGATGGCTTCTAGCTGGAAGTGATTTCTAGTGCTTTGTTATGTAATTATGGTATTAAAAATGAATAATTCTCTTTTGATGCTTCTATGATAAAATGATGATTTGATAAAAGTGTAGCATTAAAGTAGCAAGAAACAGCTTTTCTTAGTTTAAGAAATAAAATGTAATGTTATGTAGAACCATTTTTTGCAATGGGGGGGGGGATGTTGGTGTTTTGAACATTTTGAGTGTTATGCAGTGAGACCTTTTTCTTAACATACTTTGCACTTTTTGGCAGATGTGGAGCGGGACTGATATATAATATAATTCAAAAATACTTCTAAATTATAACTTTTTGCTATAATACTATGAAACTTCTTTAATGATTAAAAATAACTCTTATAAAAACCTGTGCATGTTATTAGCAGATTTCATTTAATGCATTGAAATTCTGCTTGCAACTATCCTTTATATATACTTATTCATATTTTTAAAGTGTTTTTAGTTCACTTACAAAACTTGTACCCTTCACAGTATACATATTAAATAATAATAATAATAAAATAAATTAATAAGAAATAGAATTTGAAATGTTAATTTCTGGAATAGCTATTTGACTATAAAATAATTTTCTTTTGTGAAAGTGGAAGGAGATCAATAAAGTCTTTGCTTATAATTTTATAAGAATATGTAAATAGTGTAAAACTTAAAAACAGTAATTACTTAATTTAAATTAATAATAATAATATTCATTCCTAAATAAATAATAGTAATTGTTATTGTTGTATTTAAAATTAATGCATACACACTTTAGCTTTGATTTTTTTTTTTTTTAAGTACTTAAAAAATACTAAATTTAATAATACTAATAAATACTAATATTAATAAATTTGTTTCATTTTTTCAGAATTATTCAAGTGAAAGCTATGTCATTTTCTAGTCGTCAAATCAGGTATGCCTTAGGAAATAAGGGTCAAGGTGCTGGCACTTTTATTATTGGACCTACTGATGGTGTTGTGAAACTGGCAAAGGATTTAGATTATGAAGATCTTCGTCAACCAAAAAATTATGCTCTTCAGATTACTGCCACAGAAGATTCGGGTGGATTTTCTACTTCTGTTGAAGTTAGTTTCCTTAAGAATTTATTGTGTTTTTATATTTTTATTTCAGATAGCCGTATTTCATGTGATTATTTTATAAAAATATAAAAAAAGTTCTAGTTACTCTATTTATATATTTTAAAAAGATAAATACTGGGAATCTAGTTTTAAAATTAATGATAAATATACCTTTATGTACTAAAAGGTAAAAAAATCTGGAAAATATTAAAATGAGTTTTGAAACTAATGGATTTTTAGTTTGCATTTTATTGGCTTATAAAACAAATTATATATATAAAAAAAAAGCTTTGATATTGTTTGGATTGCTGTATTTTTCATAGTGATGCAGTGCTTGCATATTTGCCAATTCTTCCTTATTTCAAGGGAGACTTCCTTATTTTGGGACTGTTTTCCACTCTCCCTTATTCTCACACGTTTCTCCCTTATTCTGAGTATTTTAAAGTTATGATTATAATTTATTCAAAACTTCCACAAATTTTCAATTTTTTAAGCAAGATTTTTGCTTTTCCTGAAAAGAATTCTCATGCATCTCAATTGATAACATTATTTTTAACTAATAATTACCAGATTTTTACTTAATAATTAAATTTAACTTATGCATATAGATTTTTGACAATTCAAACCATGAATTAAACTATTTAAACACTGTCATATGTCAGAAACCCATCAATGTTGTCTAGGCCTGAAAAATACCACTTATAAAATCTCTCATTTTGATCCTTCAATGTTGACAAGTATATGCTTGTTAATACAATAAAAGCAATTATTTCTTTAAATTGAAAATATATAACAAATTATTAAATGTGCTAAAAGAGTTAGTAGTTTTTGTGTTTTGTTATTTTTTACTTAATAAAACTGACATTACAGTGTGCAAGTAGAATTTTTAATTTTACTAAAGGATTTTTTTTTTTTTTTTTTTTTTGAATTGAAATATTATTTAAATTAACTTTTAGTATCATTTATTAAGCATTTCATTTTAAATTTTTACTTTTTAATATTTCAGCTGAATATCGATGTTACTGATGTCAATGACAATCCTCCACGATTTGAAGTTCCCGATTATCAAGCTCATGGTATACCTGAAGACGTTCCAATAGGAACTTCAATTCTTCAAGGTAATTTTTAAAAAAAATTTTTACCATACGTGATCAATTTATTGTAGGATTTTAAAACATTTATGTGATATCAGATTGATTCTAAATGGGGTTAAAAAAAAAAAAAAAAAATTTTTTTTTTTTTTCTTTTGGAAAATCAGAACATTGGTATGTGGAAGGGGAAGCAAGAAAATCCCGTGAAATGTGTATATTAAGAGTTTGTTAGTATTTATTGCATATTAATTTTTTTTTTTTTTTTTTTTTTTAATAAAAGCAAGAAGTGATTTTGTAGAAATTAATAGTTATTGGTATCTTACAATGGTGTTATTGATTTAGTTCAACCTTCTTTTTATGTAAAGTCTAAACTTAAATATTTTTTAAGTACTGATAAAATATAGAATTTTAAAAGGTGGCATATGATTATTAGAACCAAGGAAATCTTCAGTGTCTTGAAGGCCAAAGAGAAACAATTGGAAAGCAGGCAGCTGTTTTGGTAGTATTTAGCATACTATTTTCAGTGCATAAAGAAATGAGAGAACCACATTGGTCAAACTAAACACAGACTTAAATTCCATCTAAAAGAACATATTAATTATGTCCATAAGCAAGAAACCAATAAATCGGCTATTTAAGAGAGAGAGAAAAATAAATAATATAAAAAATATAACTTTTATAGTAATTTTTTAAGGCGCAATTTTTGCAACATTTAATTAACCTGCAGTTTCAAGCCTTGTTTTTGCTATGAGCAACAGCCAGAGGTGGATAGGTGGGTACCTCTAATTTATTTTTTCATTTCATTTCTTTTCTTCTTGTGGATCACGACTTTTTGTATTATGAAACTACAATATACATTTAATCAATCTTGCCTTTCAGTGCTGACTCTCATTTTTCATTCCTTATTATGTACATGCGACAAAATGCTGATTTCAGAAAAATTCTAAGATTAAATATTGATTGAACAAAAACAATTTTATTATAGGCTCCCTCAGCATAATTTATTTCAGTAAGATTTGATGCTGATGTTACCAGTATTTATGAATTAATTGAACAAACAGTAGATAAGCAAGATTCATTTTTAGCTGGAACTGCCATTCCAATTTGTTTGTGTTTACAATCATTTTGAAGGGCTTAAAACATTTATTTTTGAACTTAACCCTTCATTTTAATTTAACAGTTTAACTGTTACAAAGAGCTTTTTCCGTCACTCAGTACTTGAAATAAAAGGCTAATGTGACAAATTTTTGAAATATATATGTGCGTCTAGAGGTGGGGTCAATGATGATATGCAAATTAAATAATGTCACATTTATTTGAAGATACACAAAACACAAATTACACATAAATATTATAACAGCAGAATCACTATTAACCAACAACTGGTTCCGAGGCTTAACACTCAGAACTAAGAAGTTCACTTCATTAAATGACTATCACAAAGCAACATATAAGCACCTTTGCGTGCTATCAAACTGTGTGATTGAAGTAATGAGCCCTCCATGGCTTTACCCAAATACTCAGAGCATTTCAAACTCTAATTAGAAGAGAATGACCACATCAGCCTTCACGCTGACGGTCTCAACAGCACTTCATTGTAGCCAAATGCTAACTATCTCTTCCGCTTGTCGGATCGTTCTCCTGGATACATCCGAGACAGCGCCATCTGTTGACTGTGCAAGGAATTACTTTCCACAGAGTTTTCCATATATATATATATATATTTTTTTTTTCTAGGAAATAAGATTACTTAATATCCATAGATTTCAAAAATTAAATTTTTTTTTAATTCCTACTTCACTTAGTATTGATTTTATGAGTTATTAAATAGACACACTAAAAACTACTACATGGCTGAAGGGTTAATTGCCAAAGTTTTTTGCTTGCCTCAAGAATAGTTTTATTATGGGCAATATTTTTAGAAGCTCAGACTTTGTTACTGGTGTTATAGTGGGAAAAATATTTAAATGTTGATAGAAAGTTTTTTGCAATATTTTAAAGGAAACAATACTAGGATCCACATCAATACAAAATTGAAAGCATCATAAAAATGAAACTAAATACCAATAATTTTCATTAGTCTCAGGCTTGAGAGGTTCCTTATATTTAAACAATTGAAATTTTATGAAATGTGAAAGAGAAATTTCCATGTGTTTCTATTTGTTTAACATTGCATTACAAATGTTTTTGCCATGTTTTCGAATCGAAACTTTTAAGAGATAATAATTATTATAAGGGTTGTATTCATTACATATAAAGTATTTAAAAAAGAAAGTAATTTTGTAAAAGGTGGTCAGCTCTTAGTCTTTCAATGTTATTAATTCATTGAACATATTTTTAACAAAATTCTTTTGTATATAGGTCTTTAAATACTTTTTTGTGTCTTTTTAAATATGATTAAACACTGATGATAAAAATTTGGTTGACTTTTTCATCATATTTAAGGGAACTGATTATTTATTACCTTAACATGTCTGAAGTATTTATTTTTTATCTCTCATTATAGTATCTGCAACAGATGCTGATTCTGGGAAAAATTCTGAGATTACCTATTCTTTGGACAAGAGTGACTTTACTATAGATTCTCGTGGCATTATTTATTCCAACAAAAGACTTGATGCAGATGTTATCAATACTTATGAACTAATTGTACGAGCAGTAGATAAAGGAGATCCACCTCTCACTGGAACTGCCACTGTTCGTGTCTACACTGAAAACAGAAATGATGAAGCTCCAAAGTTCAGTCAAGATGTCTATACACCAAGTGTAGATGAAAATGCTGGTCCTAATACTTTGGTTACAACAGTAGTTGCAAGTGATATTGATGGTGACAATGTGGAATTTGGCTTTATGGGTGGGACTACTGTTGCAGGCATGTTTGAAATTGAACCAAGAACTGGTAAGTAATTTTTTTTTTTTTTTTTTTTTTCTGTAAAATTATATTTGTTGTAAATGCAGCTTTCTGCATAATTAGTGTTAAAATGAAGTTATTTTAATTTTTTGCATACATTTTGTAAGTAATAATAGTAATAAAATAAAGAGAAGGGAAAATCCATTTTTATTTGTTTTTTAAATATCAATGTTTTTCATCTGTTTGTGGTTATAGATATTTTATTATTTAGGTATTAATTAATTGTTCACAGTAAGACCCCGCTTAACGCGGGGAATACGTTCCATCAAAGTAGAGCGTAATGTGAAACAGCGCACACACAATTTCAGGGAATCCCCATACTGCTGCGAGCAATTTCGGGGAATCCACAGGGGAAATAAAAGAGCACTAAATGAAACAGCGTTAAGCAGGGTCTTACTGTATATACATCATAAGTCAAGAAATATGTGACAGACCCCCCCCCCCCCCATTTTTCAAATATCTTAATTCTTCATGAATTTAAAATGACCATTTCATCATTAAGAGAAAAATATTTCACAATGATAAAATTGTGTGAGAATTTCATTTTTTAATGAGTGAATCTGCTTACTTTTTGACAAATTATGAAAATTTTGTAAATTCTTTGTTGAAGTTTCAGTATTGTTGTTGTAGGTATATGTTCTGTATTTTTTTTATGTATTTCGATTTTTATGTTTTTGAAATGGTTAAACAGTTTTTGTTTCACCTACAAATATGCACAATAATTTTTCTTATTCTTTGATATCTCAAGGAACGTTTTTCAAAACTGTCATTAAAAATTTTTGAAATAAGTATATGATGAAAACTTTTAACAATAAGCTAAAAGATACAAAAGTACTTTTATATAAATAATATAAGAAAACTTATTGATTCTTTGTATTGTTGCGAGTATTGTGAATGAAGCATTTTGATGATTTAAGGATCTGCATTAATATGTATGCACATTAAATGTCTTTTGTTGACTATTTTGATAGTTTTTGATTTATGAATTTTTGATGGTGGGAAAATTAAATGTATTTTTTCAATAAGATTTAGGATGTGTTTTATGATTATTGTATGTATTTTACTGCCATATGCAAGAAGAAAGTGTTGAATTCATAAAAATTTTAAATTCTAGTTTTAAATAGATTTGCATGTTTTGAGGTCCTCCTGAACATGATTTGATCATTTTTAGGAAATATCTTTCTGTCTGTGTTACTAAAATTTTGTAGGTGCTGTACCTTGTGAAATAAGGAATTCCACAAATCTGTGTGGTTAAACCTAGCTGCAAACTGTTGCCAATTAGTTCCTGGAATATATCACCAAGCAGGTGGCACTGTTGTCCTCCAGTGCTCTTATTTATGGGAAGGCTATGTCTCACCTTCTATATAATGTATAAGTGCTCAAAACTTCATCTGTAAAAATTATGTTAACTATATATTTTTTAAATTATACGGATTCAATTTGGATGTATATCAGCCGTTGCCAAAAGAAAAAAAAAAAAAATGTAAAGCTTCACTGGTCTGGTGGCCCACTAGAATTTATATTTTGCTGCTCCGTTGAATATTTTTGTGGTCCTGGACCAATGAACCACTGTCAATTTCCTTCTTTGAATTATATATTTTTTTCTTCCTCATTTTCTTCCGTCTTTACATTACAAACTATTTATTTAAAATGTATTTTTTCTTAAAATAATTTTGACAATAAAAATATATAAAATGAAATCTTGGCATAATATGGCAGCTTTCTTTTTAATATACTTATCTAATCTCTTTTTCCTCTTTTTGCTTATTCATGTGAAATAGGTCCTGATTCAGGTAAGAGGTTAGTTGTAGTTCTATATACTCAGAAATTTTACTTAGCTAGATCTTCCATAGTATATTTTGAAGCTTTGCTGTAGGTAGTGTTTTTAGTTATTATACTGCAAAAGTATAAAATGAACTATTGGATCATTACAAAATCATGTAAACAAAGAAAAAAAAATTGCATTAATAGGAGCAGTAATTAAAAAATGTAGTTTTGATCTTTATTTAGAAAGAATGTAATTTTCACTTTTGTCTGTATTTTTTATTAGTTTTAAAGCTTATGTTTTTTAAAATTTATCTCACAGTAATTAACTTTCTGTATAAAATAAATTTAGCTGACAAATGAAGTTTACTTTTTGCAAAACTAATGTTATTGTTGCAAAATATATTTCTATATAAGCTTAAAATAATAATAATATTAAAAGGAAAATAAATTTTCCTGTATTTGCAAGTATGTTAATATTTTGCATTTTAGTATCTATGGCAATAAGTTGCACCACACTGTTATATTTTGGCTTGTACTTTAAATTTTTTATACTGTGTGTGTACATGTAATAACTTCATAAGTAAATTTAACAGTTAACTTTCAATTATTGTGTGTTCTAAAGAGACATAGAAATTTTTATACAAATCGAAAATTAAATGAAAGTACCAAATTTTCTTATACTGTATTTTATTTAAATTATATTTATTTTACTGTTCAAAGTGCAGGGGTGAAACGACCTAGCTTGCAAAAACCCTGAAAACTGTTCCTTGCAAGCAGATAAAGAAGATTTATTAATGATATATCATATGGCTACCTATATAAAGTGATATTTGCAGACTTCATAATGCATTATAAGGAAAATTATACCTTCAAAATGAGAAATTTCTGTAAAAACAAAGCATTTTAACATGAAATTCAAAGATAGTAGAGATTTAAAAAAAAAAAAAACCTGAATTCAGGGGTAGCCCCTGAAAAGTGTCACCAGGTGAAAGACAAAGATAAATATATATATATATATATAAATTAAACATGATTGTTATTTTTATGTATATTGTTTACATTTGTTACTTTTTTTTTTTTTTTACATTTTCAACTCAAACTAGTTTTTTATAGGTGTTATGGTGGAATTTGATATGACTGTTTCAATTCTTTTGAATACTCTTCATTCCTTATTTTCAAATTTATTATGCAATGTGAAATATACATAATTTGTAGCATTATTGAATTCCATGTTTAGATAAGCATTAATTTAACTATCTAAATAAAGTGTTTTCTTCTGTAATTCATACTTTTCTTTTTTTGCTGAAACAGTTCATAGGACTTGGGAATTCAGGTATTCAGCACCATACCATTAAAATTGTTTTCAAATGCATGTTTTAACCTTAAAGTTTCCTAAGCACTTGCAAATAACAGCATGATCTATATTTTTTGTTTATATTATAGAAGTGGCCCTTAATTTTTTTAATTAATGAAACAACTTTACCTATATGTATAATATATTTTTGCTATATTATCCACAATATCAAAAACATTGTGTATACATTTAATACATTAAAATTATATCAATATTTTTGATAGTGTTCGAGTTACCATTTTTTTTAGATTAAAAAATGGTTAGGCCAAGATCTGAACCTGGTACCTTTGGATGTCCTAGTGCTTTTTATCAGAGCCAGCCTGTTAAATGCCAGACTCCCAAACATTTTAATTTTTGTACGAGTAAATTTTATTGGTGAGACCTCATCTGAAATAGCTTTGCAGAGCATACTGCATTGGGATGTTAGCCCAAAGGTTTCAGGTCAAATCCTTACTTGACCATTTTTTACTCCTGTAGAAATTAATTTAGCCACTTTATCAAAAAATCTGTTTTATTTGTTTGCTGAAACTTTAACATGTGGATTTTATACGTTTTTGTTAACTGTTTATTCATTAAAGGAATCCTAAATATATTTAAATTGGTTTTGTTACCTACTTTATTTTTTTTACTCCCTTGTATGCATTAGTTTTTTAGAAGCAAAATTAATGGTGCATGCATTTTAACTGTTTGTAGTTTCCTCAAAAATAAGATGTTATTAATTAATATAGTCAATTATTTGTCTTATTTTTTACTGTATGATGCTGTATTACAGTTAAATGCAATGAAATATTGGTTTTGAATGATAAAACCTTTGTAACCAAACATCATAAATTACAAAAGCACCTGTGAAACTAACACAGAGTTTATTGCTTTCATGCACTAACACAGAGTTTTATTGCACCTGTGCCTACTTTTTCCTGCTTTATTAAGGTTATGATTATTTATTTTAAAAACCCAAACAATTGTTACATGTTTTTGCAATTTATAGAGTTTGCTTACTTAACTTTATATTCATCATGTTGCCTTTTTCTTTGTGATGCTTCCATTTTATTGGTTATTCATATTATGTAGATGCTTTGTAGATTAATAAAACATATTACTATTTGATGACTAATTATGAATCAATCAAAAAGAAAACTGTAGTCTTCTATTAATATTTTTAGAAATCGTTCACAATGCAGTTTCCATTCTCTGGTCAAATTTATTGCAGTGCTCTGCTTTTGACACTGTTGCATCTATCACGGAGATGTACAGGCTTTTTAATACTCAAGGTCAAATACTTCTACAGTAATTTACAAAAGGATTAAAACAAGGTGTCACTGGTCAGGGAATTTAAGAGAGTCTGAAAAAAGTCAAAATTTCATGTGAAATAAGGGAATTTTGATAAATTTTGTGGAAATTAGCCATATATGAAAGCTTGTTATTGCAAATTGCTAAATTGTTCGCTAATTTTGTGAAATTTTTGTGGTAAATAAACAGCATAAGTGAGGGAAAAGTCAGAGACAATGGCAAAAAATAGTCAGGGAATTTGAAAAGGTTCTAATGCTAGCCACCTCAAAAAGAGTTGTGCTGGCTTTCGGTTAATTTCAAAAATAAAATTTGTAGCTTTTTCATAACATCTCTTTGCACCATATTCAAACAGAGGCTTTGACCCATTGGCAGGAATAAGTACAGTATACTCTCAAATTGTTCGTTTGAGAATTTTTAGTACACTGACAAGTTATGAGATTTCTCATGTTGTTTGGATTAATAAAACAGAAATTTATCTAGTAATTTTCATTTATCAAAAAGTCTAATCTCAAAATAATGCGAAATATTCTATAGAATTATTTCAACTTTGTATTCAAACAATTATTATGCTATTATAAATATTTAAATTGGTGTTTGTGTAAAAAACACTCTTTATACAATAGTTAGATACAAAGCTAAAATTTCATTTGTAATTTTTTAAAGCTGCTGCTTCTGCAGGTTTGCTACGGTATCTGGAAAACAGGGAAAACCAAAAAAACTCAGGGAATTTGAAAATCTATTAAAAAGAGAAAACTCAGGGAATTAAAAAATTTATTGCAAAAACAGGGAAAATTCAAGGAATTTTGAAATTTTTTGGAAAAGTATTGGAAAATTTTTTCATATATATATATATATATATAATAAAGATGATCTATTAAGCATAGTAGAAGCCAAGCAACAGATACAAGATCACTGAAACACCAATGACCAACAAGACAAAAAAAAAAAAAAAAAAATCACCAGTGGACGAAATACACCAATGCAAAGAAACCAGATTCACCAATTAACAGCCTGCAAAACAAACGAATCAATGAAGTAAAACAACAAATCTTAACTTAAAACCATAAACCTATCAAAATTAATGAAAAAACAACCCAAGAAACACAAGATAGGAAGAAGGAGGCAGGCGGCAAGACTTGTGACTTGCCTGTGGGGTTACACTAGTTTTATGCCGGCAACACTCCCCCAGCCTGCCACAACCAGAAACAGGAACCATATGGATTTAAAAATGCAAATTTCAAAGCAGATGAACGACAATGAAACCATGAAGCCACAATGAAATTAACTGTTTATTCACATTGTGTTTAACAGTATAATTAGAACATTAAATATAGTTGACAACTCATTAAGGAAAAAACTGAAATTTTAATGGAAAATGAAAGCATGCATAGTAATACAAAGCAAATGCAACAAGCCTTCTACTTTTTTTTTTTTTTTTTTTTTTTTTTTTTTTTTTTTTTTTAATTTCATTTCACAAACCCACCCAACCATCCAGCCTTACAACACCACCCCACCTCCGTAATCAAACATCTGCCCACCCAACCGCCACCTTTTTTATTGTCTTTTATTATTTTATAATTTTTTTGTTGATATACACAAGAGTGTACACAGCTTTTTTTTTTTTTTTTTTTTTTTTTTTTTTTGTACTGACAGAGACATGGTTAAGGATATAAAATAGAAAATACAAAGTTTTTAGGAAAACCCATTTTAGCAGTGGCTGTGATCAGTTTATTAATATTCTTGTTTTTAAACTTTGCAGAGCATAAATTATTAATTCGAAATAAATGGTTAATGATGATGTTTCTAAATACCGAAAGATGCAGACATGAATTAAAATGTGTAAATAAGTTTACATTAAAACAAAAATCTTGCCGTTTGTCATAGATATCAGTGTAAAGTTTATTACCATCGATGATTATTTTGAGATCTAAAAAGTTAATAGATTGATTAGTCAGAGTATTTTGAGTTAGCTTTAAATTAGGTGGATAATTGAAGGAAAAACCATTTTCTGAGTTCTTGTTGAGATAAAATACAATAATATCATCGATGTAACGATAAAATCGAACATCAATATATATACAGTGGAACCTGTCTAAAGTGACCACCCTAGGGACCGACTAAAATGGTCACTATACGCAGGTGGTCACTTTATAAAAGGTCTTTAAAATTGGAAAAGGGTCGCTTTAGTCAAGAAAATGGTCACTTTAGTCAGGTGGTCACTTTACCAAGGTGGTCACTTTTACAGGTTCCACTGTATATATATTTTAATTGTAGTGCTTTTTTAATGAATCAATTATGGTTTTTTCCCCAACTATAGTAAGTTAATAAAATTAATATACTCTAAATATGTTTAATTGACTTGTAAACATGTTAGATTCTAATGCTGCATGATTGCGCGTCATCTATTTTACTTCTAAAAGACACAGGGAATGCTCAGGTAATTTTTTCTCCTGATTTATGTAGCAACCCTGTTCTGCTTTAATTTTTAATAATTCATATATTACTATTTTCTGAAGCTAAATTTATTTCACACATTGTAGTTTTCTTTAAATGATATGTTTATTACGTAAATTAATGCTGTATTTGCATGTCTTCGTCATTTTTTCTGCTTTTATTCACTTTGATTTTTTTGTAAAAGTACACTATATTTCTGAATTAAATCTACTTTATTTCACATCCTTTTCTGTTTTTCTCCCTGCTATCTTTTTTATTTATTTTTAAAGTTGCATACTTTAATGCTCTTTCTATAAATTCCTGCAGGAGTTATTCGTCTTATTGATGGACCGATTCACTTGGATAAAGATAAATATGAATTAAATATTACTGCTAAAGATGATGGTGCATGTTGCAAAAATGGAGCTATGTCAATACATACTAGCACAGCATTGGTAGTGGTTTTTATAACAGATGTCAATGATAACAAACCTGTTTTTGAAGATTGTGAGAAATATAATCCTAAAGTGCAAGAAAATGCAGAGAGTGGAACATTTGTTATTAAAGTACGTTTTTGTATAAAATTTATTTGCTCTACTTTCTATGTATGTGTGTGTATATATATATAATATATATAATAGAAAATCTCCCTTCCTGTTTTAATGCTGTTTCTGATAATTATTTATTAACAAGAGTTTCTCTAAATATGCATATGCTTATGTTAATGGTATTTTTTATATGAGAGCGTGTGCATGCTAGATTGCACTTTATATCTTTAGCTAAACATTATATTCGAAGTAAAGTGAGGTGGAGTAAGTGTAACAATGTTTTGGCACAGTTTGACTCTGACCTCATTTTACTCAGCTGCTATTATAATCACAAATCTGAGATTTTTTAGGCATGAACTACAACTGATTGGCTTAAAAAATATATAAATAAATAAAATAAATAAAGAGCAATTTATTATTTAAAAATATGCTATTAATGAAATTTTTGTATTTTTACTTGCCCCATGGTTTGAAGCAAAAGTAACTTCAGCTTAATGTTCCCATATCCGGTACATTAAAAAAGAAATATATAGTGTATCATTACACTATACTACATTCAGTATCATTACATTCACTGTAGTACATTAAACCTTTTACTGGCCGAATTTAGATCCAGGTATTTTTTCCATTAGTTTTTTGCATATTTTACCTTATAATGCTTTAGTTAAGGGGTATTAATCATTTAAATGGGGGGGGGGGAATGTATATATATATCCCCACAGGCAAGTCACAAGTCTTGCCACCTGCCTTCTTCCTTCCTATCTTATGTTTCTTAAACTTTATCAAAATATGAAAAAATAATTTATGGTTTAAGTTAAGATTTGTTGCGTTACTTTAATGATTCGTTTGTTTTGCAGGCTGTTAATTAATAAATCTGGTTTTTTTACATTAGTGTACTTCATCCACTGATAAATTTTTTTAAAAATCTTATTGGTCATTGGTGTTTCAATGATCTTGTATCTGTTGCTTGGCTTCTACTATGCTTAATAGATCATCATCTTCATCATTATTATATATATATATATATATATATACATAAATATTAATTATCATTAATTATTAAGATATAATTATCAATAATTATTAAGATTAGATTATTAAGATTATTAATATCGTTCGATTAATATTATCAAGTTTGATGTCCTTTTTGATAATAAGAGCTGTTTAAAATATGAGTTGATTTTCAAAAGCATTGGATACTTTAAAATTTTTATGCATTTTTTTAGTTGTACTCTGTTAAAAAAAAAAAAAAAAAAAAAAAAAAAAAGTAGAAGGCTTGTTGCATTTGCTTTGTATTACTATGCATACTTTCATTTTCCATTAAAATTTCAGTTTTTTCCTTTTTGAGTTGTCAACTATATTTAATGTTCTAATTATACTGTTAAACACAATGTGATCAATCGGTGAATTTCACTGTGGCTTCGTGGTTTCATTGTTGTTCATCTGCTTTGAAATTTGCATTTTTAAATCCATATGGTTCCTTTTTTGGTTGTGGCAGGCTGGGGGAGTGTTGCCGGCATAAAACTAGTGTAACCCCACAGGCAAGTCACAAGTCTTGCCGCCTGCCTCCTCCTTCCTATCTTGTGTTTCTTGGGTTGTTTTTTCATTAATTTTGATAAGTTTATGGTTTTAAGTTAAGATTTGTTGTTTTACTTTATTGATTCATTTGTTTTGCAGGCTGTTAATTGGTGAATCTGGTTTCTTTGCATTGGTGTATTTCGTCCACTGATGATTTTTTTTGTCTTGTTGGTCATTGGTGTTTCAGTGATCTTGTATCTGTTGCTTGGCTTCTACTGTGCTTAATAGATCATCTTTATTATATATATATATATATATATATATATATATATATATATATATATATATGAAAATGATCATTTTAAAGATTTTTTGTACAGTTACCAACTAATGATAGGAATGTCACTTCTGTTTTAAAAAATCAAGTCATCTTTTAAATATGTCTGCTAATTTTTTCAGGTCAATATTGATGCAATTTAATTTTTAAATAAGTTTTAAATTTGATGTTCCCAATTGGGAACATTGACCTGTAAAAGGTTAAGAGAGATCTAGTAGATCTGCAAGTGTTCAAAAAGTGGAAAACTTTGTAAATCTGGGAGATTTTAATTAATTTTTTTTTTAAATAAAGTATCTCAACTTGTTGCAAATTTTACCATATACCTTTTTGTGAAATTTTGGGAGGAAAAAAAAAAAAAAAGTATAATATGCATCTAGAAATGAAAATTTATAACATAATGAAATGCTTACATTGTGCTTTTGATTGGTAAGGCTTTTGTAAATTCTTATACTTAATAAAAAATTTCTCTTTTCACTGCTATTTTAAATGTAGAATATTAAGTTGGGATAAGTATATAAAAATAAAAAGGAGAAAATATTACTTTGGGTAAAAAGTTTATTGAAGGAATTGTGTATAATTTAGAATCAAGAGAATCGTGACAGTTTAAATTTTGTGACATAATTAAATGTTTATGCAGTATACGAACCTTTGTTATTCATTTTCCTTGTACAGTTTTCAATCAATTTAAAACATAAAGCATTTTAATACTCCTACAAAACCTAAAAATAAAAGCAGGATATTAGATTTGATTGAAAATTAAATGAGAGAATTGGAAAAGTAAAAAATCATAAGTGTTGCAATTTGGGTGCTTGGGACAAAGGTAACCATTCTAGTTACACTTAGGCGCAGAAAAAGGCATACTTGTCTCATTTGCAAAATTTTTGGAGTTAAATGTATCTGTGTGTGATAAGCCAAAAGTTGTTTTGTGTCTTAATCGAACAATTCTAAAATTATATTCAAAATCTATATACTGTATTTTTCTGTATATAATCCACGGTTTATCTGTTAAAAAAAAAAAAAAAAAAAAAAAAAAAAAAAAACTCAACCAGTTTAAGACAGATTATCTTCCTCCACTCATCTCCCAATTTTTTTAAAAAAATGTCTGTCTTACAGCAGATACCAGAAAATTACGTTATCAAGATATAAACAAATATCTTCAGATTGTGTATCTACTGGACCGATCACGAAACCAATAGTGAATGGTTTATGTATGATGTATTGTGCTAGTAGGAGTGACCTAAAAGTGCTAAAAGTATATCCCTCAGCGGCGAGGTGTCAAATCATCTATAGATTCATCGATGACCATAGATAAATTTAGATAATTTAAATCTATCATATTTTAAAGTATTATTTGCAGTTTTTCTTTTTCCCTTTGCATATGATCAATTTATCTGATGCTGCCATCTATATATTCTACAAAGAAATGTTTAAAAACATTTTCAAGTCGCCACTAGTTTGGAACGAATCTGCTTTACATCTGTGCAAGCTTGCATGTGCAGATACTTTTGATTCACAACCTGTCCTCTTTGAAAAACAGGTGATAGTCATCTATACTTAGCAATTCCAGTATTCGAAGAATTAGCAGTGTTGCGAACTGTAGGGATTTGTCTCTACGCAATAATGACTTATAGAAGTTTTCTTCAGGATGTAGTGACGTATTTTCACTTTGTAGAAACTTTTGGAGGTCCTTTGTATATCTTTCTTTTTTTTTCTTCCATTTATGATTTTCAGTAAAGTAAGGTTTTTGATCCTCAATATAGAGATATTTTAAGCTCTCTATATGGAAAATAGGGAATATTTAATTCCAAAATAGTTTTATGAAATTGTATTTATTAATTTAAGGATATTTCAATTGGCTAAATAATGGCTTGAATAAAGAATTTTAAATTCAAGAGCCTGTGGCACTTTTTTGTCGAAGGGCGAACACAAAAAAGATATTTCAGTAGTAGAATTAATGGAAGCCTTTTATTTATGTTAAGATTATTTTATATTCTTTTGTGTAAAAAATAATAATCATAATTATTCGATATTTTAATTCTCAATTAACCCTTAACAAACAAAATCAGTTCCTTTCTAATTATATTATGAAAAGAGACTTCTTCAGTTTTCATCTCTGTGACTATATGAATGAAAACTAATTCTGACTTATTGCAAGATTCATTTTTATTTATTTTTTATAGGAAAGTAGTAAAGATTATTAAAGGCTTCTTGTTGTCTTAAGTACTGTCATGCTAAAAAGAAAGGTTAGAATTTACGATGACCCTGATAGAATTTCACACCTCCCCACTGATATCCCTCTATTTTCAGGATATACTTTTCTGACCTGGTGACAACATGCTTCTGTTTATGTTTATTTGTTATTCAAACTTTATCATTTTTCCATGAGAGGTTTTTTTTTTTAACCTGAAAAGTAACAATAAGAATATAATTCTTTTTAAATTTATAATTACTTTTATAGTTACATTGTAATTATCTTTTAAATAAAAAGCTATGCTGAATAAAGAACATGGCGATTTATCAATATTTTGCATGTTGATTACATCCACATATTATATATGGTGTGGATTATATGATGAAAAACCTTTGTCTGGGCTAAAAATAGTACCCTGTGGATTATATGCCACCACGGACTATACTCAGAAAAATATGGTACAGAACTTAGTTTGCGTAAAAAAGAAATTTGCTATTACTGTACAAGTACAGTAATAGCAAATTTCCAAAGTTTGATATTGGTAATGACAGGAGACTTGGCGTTGGAATATTAAAACCCGAATAAACTACTATGTCAGAAACGCCAAAGAAAAATATTTGAGATGCATACTATAATTTTTTTTTTTTGCACTGAAGACGGTACGCTTTAGGCTACCGAAACAGCTGTATGCATCTCAAATATTTTTCTTTGGTGTTTCTGATGTAGTAGTTTATTCGGGTTTTGATATTGGTGCTTTGTCAGAAGTTAGAAATGAAAGTATTTTTCAGACTTAACTTTGAAACTATCTCTGTTTCATGTTTCATTTTGTTTCCCATGGCTAAATGTAATAAAAATAGGTCCAAACAAACAGAAATGAGGACTATTAGGTCCAAATTCAGCTTATCAATTGAATGCCAAGATTACACTAACTCTGTTTATACTTCTATTTCACCCTATATTAGTTAAAACAGAAATTACTTAGTTTCTTATCCAACATTTTGTCATTCTTTTACAGGGTAAATGATTTGTTTCCGTTTATGTTACAGGTTGTGGCAACTGATCAAGATAAAGGTTACAATGGTCAAGTGAGATATTCTGTAGTACAGCAGCCAAATCAAATAGGTACAAAATTTATAGTAGATGAAATTACTGGTGAAGTTAGAACCAATAAGGTTGGTAATTTTTGTTTTGCATTTTATAATTATTAAACTTCAAATTGTAACATTAATTAAAATAACATATATTTTAATTAGTAATAAATGTTTTCAAAGTATTGCACATCATAATCTTCTGCTGGCCAAAATATCAGTTAAAAAGAAAAACAAAAAAGAAACATGTTCTATGTTGTTAACAGTTCATGGAAAATGCTGCTCATCTTACAGTGAAATGATCAGTACTCCGGCCATTAATTTTCAGATGCTAGGTTAGAATTCTGGGTCAGGCATTGTACTTTTATATAGTTCATAATTGACTTTAACCCTCTGACCACTTTTAAAAGGGCAAAATTATAATGTTTCCACTGTACAGTTTTTGCAATGTACCAGTGGCGACTCATGAACCGAAAATAGGTGAAGAGCTCAAAAATAATATTTAAGTATTTTCAATGCATAATTTTTATTAAGCATGGTCTTAACTAAAATTAATTAAAAATACTTATTTAAATGTAAATTTATATTCTATAAATGAATACAGTGTAAAATACAGTGTGTCTCTTCACCTATTTTCGGTGCACGAGTCGCCACTGCAATGTACTGAAATAAAACTTGAGATTAAAAATATAATTATGCACCTAAATATAAATCAAATGACTATTATTTATCACCTTCATATTTTAAAAACAACTTAAAATCCATATTTGTATAATTTTGAATTAGAACTTTATTGTCCAAAAAACAACAGTTTAGTGAACGGATATATCCATTAGTGGCTGTTAAATGATTAAATTGTAAGTTTCAGTCTGGTGAGCCTTAATGTGCAAAAAATGATTGTAGATTGACAACCTAATCTAAACCAAATGAAACCCAACAGAAAAGGCCTTAAATTGTGATGACATACTTAAGAATTTTCCAAATATGATCATGGTCCTCTTCACAATGCTCTTGATGTTTAACAATTTTAGGCCAAACATCTAATAAATACAATTCCATTCGTTACTTAAACCACAGATGACTACATGATACTTTCTTTTATCTATGGTTAAATTTATCATAGAAATGGAAACTGTGTTATGGAACTGTAGTATTAGGACAGGAGCCTCTGTATACCATTTATTGTTACCTTTTTCAAGTTTTAAAATACATTTTGAAGAATGGAAAAATAATGCCATAGGAGATGTAAAAAAAAAATATTAAACCAATGAATTGATATTTTAAAACCTAAGTAACATTTAAAATGAGAGAAAGAATTCTAAAATTTTAAAACCTTAAAAAATACATTTTATTTAAACATTAAAATACAAGACTGAGGTTTAGGCTAAACTGTGACAAACATACAAAGCATAACATTTACAAAAAAATTCATAATACATCAAAACAAAATTATGTATTCTGGAGGAATAGCTTTAGCCTCGTTCAAAGCAGAATGTTGTAATTTAGTAAAAGCGCCCTCTAGAAAAATACGGGATTCATATATATTTACATTTGAAGCTAAAATTTTAAAGTTATCAAAATCAGGAATATGATCACTATTGAGAGAATGGATTACAAGTTTCGATCTTAAATCACCTGTTTTATATGAGCGGTTATGTTTAATTTCATCTGGTGTGCCAGTTTTATCGATATATGTAGAATCCCCTGTAAAAATTGTGATTCAACATATATCAGTGAAACTGGCAGAACAGGTGAAATTAGATTAAAGGAACATAAACGCTTATATAAAACAGGCGATTTAAGATCGAAACTTGTAATCCATTCTCTCAATAGTGATCATACTCCTGATTTTGATAACTTTAAAATTTTAGTTTCAAATTTTTTCTAGAGGGCACTTTTATAAATTACAACGTTCTGCTTTGAACGAGGCTAAAGCTGTTCCTCCTGAATACATAATCTTGTTCTGATGTATTATGAACTTTTTTTTGTAATTGTTGTGCTTTGTACATTTGACACTGAGGAGGTCTAGTGTTTAACCGAAACTCCTGTCTTGTATTTTAATGTTTTTTAATTAAAATGTATTTTTTAAAGTATTAAAATTTTAGTATTCTTTATCTCATATATATAGTGAGTGTGTGTGTGTGTTTTCTAATTAAAAAAAAAAAAAAGTCTTGATTAAAAAAATTCAAAATTCAATTATATTAAGAATATGTATAAAAAATATTTCATAAATTTTCAATTATTTAATAAATTATTTCTAAAGAATAAAATTTGTTTACATTTAACAGAAATTATAGTGAATTTCAGGTTCATAAATTAGTGGTATTTGACTGTATATTATATACATTAACTTTTGATAATCTGTTATTGCATCTTGCTATTTCTGATCCCTGAAATGGTCTAATATTAGACCGAATCTACAAGTCCATAAATCTTCTAAAAGTCCAAAAAGAGGGTAGGTTCTTAAAGAACTTTGTTCAAAGTAAAACCAAGACAGTTTAAAATGTGAACAGGTGATGCCTGACCAGCTCTACATTTGGTGTGGGTCTTCAAAACCTTCTGACCATGTTCAAAGTTGAAACTTCTCAAGGTCAGACTTCTGTCTCTGGTTTTGTTGGTCTCTTTGACCCATAGAAATTGTAACACTCCCTTCTTTATCATGAGTCCAATTTCTTGCATCTTACTCATGGTTACATATTATTTAAAAACAATAAAATAATTTGCAAGCTATTTTGGTAAATTATTAGCAAGAAAATTTTGTTGTTGTTAATATGATTCATTCTGATTTTCAGGTATTCAATCGAGAGGGTGAAGATGGTCGTTTTGTAAGTGTTACTCTGAAAGCTACTGATCGTGGTAATCCTCCTTTGGAGGGAGTCTGCTCTTTCAAAGTTGAGATCACTGATGTGAATGATAACCCGCCTCTTTTTCACCGATCTGAATATCACGAAAACATAAAGCAAGATACTGATGTCGGTGATAATGTTTTGAGAGTAGCAGCCACTGATGAAGATGCTGATAAGAATGGAGTAGTTACCTATAGTTTGTATCCCAGTTCAAGAGAAGATGATGGCTATTTTGAAATCAATGAAGAATCTGGCTGGATAAGATTGAAGAAACCTCTAGATGTAAATATAAAATATTTTTTACATTATTATTATTATTTTTTTAAATATTGGGTATTTTTTTATGTCATAAAAATAAATAGGAGAGACTTTTAAATAGCACTTAGCTTATATGATTTATATGTAATGTATACTGAAAATATATCTGTGCAAGCATTTTATTTTATTATTTTAGTGCTAAAATATACAAGATTACTGTAGTTAATACACATTTGTGCGGTATAGAGTACAGAATATAGATAAAGAATATATATATTTTCTGAATTAAAAAAATCCATATTTGAAAGAATCTTTCAAATATTTTCCAAATTATTTGAGATTAATTGCTTTTCTATTTAACCAAACTTTATATGTACTTTTTATTTTAAAACTCTACTTACACGGTTTCAGATCTTCAATTTCACTCATAAGATGCAATGTTTATGAATGTTTTTAATTACAATATCATTCCATATTAAAAATAATAATAATAATACCAAATTTTATAAGCAAATTGTCTTCCATTTCTCTCTCATAGCGGGAAAGATATACTTTAAGAGTTGAAGCTACTGATAAAGGAATTCCACCACTAAAAGCATCTGTTAAAGTTGTGTTTGATGTAGTGGATCGTCGAAATAATCCTCCCGTGTGGGATCAAGCTGTCTATGGACCTGTTCGTGTTCCAGAAAATATTACTGCTGGTCAAAAAATTGTAGATGTCCGTGCAAGGTAATATTTCCTTTTTAACATTTCTAAAAGTGTATGTTTATCTTTTAATTGATCTATGAATTTTTTCTCTTTTGATTAATAGTGCTTTCCTTTCTCCTAAATATTAGTTTATTTGATATCAAAGTTTGAAGCTATTTAAGTCTAAACTTTGATTATTCATGACAAGCATCAAAAACAATTCATTTAGAAAAATACTGGGTACAGTGAACTGATGAATAATTAAGCATACATAATATGTTAATTGTATAGGCAGTATAGACAAAAGTAATACATATTTTTGGATAATTTAGATTTATAGAATTGCTATTTAAATGTTTAAGTAACTTTGGTAGACATAATGTTTTAAGTTTTTTTTCATTTGTAAAAGATTGTGCCATCCTCATTAACTTTGGGAAAAAAAAAAAAAAAACTTATATCTAGCGTATATTTACAAAATATTTTATTGACCTTGAAGACACACAGGGATTGATCACTAGTAAGGGAAAGTCAGGGAATTTAAGTGAGTCTCGGAAAGGTCATGGAATAGTCAAGAAATTTCATGTAATGTCAGGGAATTTTGACAAATCTAGTGGAAATAATCTCTATTTAAAAGTTTGTTATCGTAAATTGCTAAATTATTTGCTAATTTTATGGGAAATAAACAGCGTAAGTCAAGGAAAAGTCAGGGAAAATGGTGAAAAATAGTCATGCAAAAGTCAAGGAATTTGGAAAAATTTCAATGTTAGCCACCCTGTCCATATATATATATATATATTTTTTATATTATTATTATTAAGGAATTTCCTCAATGCTGAGGTTTCCTTTCAACCAAAAACAACCTTTAGGTTTTGTCCTTATCTTTCTCTGTCCTGAGCATCTTCCTCATCCATTCCATTCTCTGTCCCTCTTAAGCTTGTCTTTCCACCTTTTCTGCAGTCTTCCCCTCCTGTTTTTCCCTTCGGTTTCCAGTTCAGTACGAGCTGTGGTGTTCCATTCACATTCATCTGTTGTATATGTCCATACCATTGTAACCTCCTCTTGTCTATTTTCCTTGTGATATTTGGAACACCTATCCTTACTCTTATTTCAATATTGGTCTTATTTTCAAGTCTTGAAATTCTGGCCGATCATCGCCAGAAGTCCATTTCTGTAGATAGCAGTTTTTTTTTAGCTTTCAGATTTGATTGTTCATGTTTCTTCTCCATACATCAGAACACTTTCTATGAAGATGTTGAAGATGATTCTTTTTGTTTTTTCAATAATATTTCTGCTCCATAGAATTGAGTTTAGTATTCCTATTATTTTCCTTAGAGTCGGATATTCTCTTTTCAATTTCCATCCCTGATGAACCATCTTTTTCCACTATTGATCGCAGATATTTAAAAGTCTGTACATTCTTGATTTCAAATCCATCTATGACGATATCTTCCTCTGTCTCTGTTGTCATGTGTTCTGTCTTGTTATAGTTAATTTTCAGGCCTCATCGGTTGCATGCTTTTAATGCCTCTTCAGTGACATGTTTTAGGTCTTCCTTGGTTTGAGTCATAACTTGATCATCTGCAAATAATAGGTGAATCAGGTGTTTATTACCTATTTTAATTCCGATCTTTCCACATTGTTGTACCCATTCCTTCAGTACCACATCTATACTTGGCGTACTTGGGGATTCGTGAGTTGTCCGAGAATAAAAGGCCAAATGTACAAAAACTCAGTAATTTATTCACAGAAAGTTCCAGAAAAATACAGGTCTATAAACCAAGTATCAGCTTCAATTCAAGCAGTAAACACAGCTTAAACAACAGCCGTCAATAGCAAATCCACAGTACAAACTGTATAGCAATAACACTTAAAGCAAGTCTCTCTCAAAGAGGCTCAACACAATACAAGCATTAGCGAAGCTGGCTGAGATCTGAACTGCTCTGACTCCCTGCCTTGGCGAAAAGCGCTCCTTATATACTGTTCCATGGAACCCAGATTTTTCGAGAAAACTCTAGAAAGTGGTCAACCAATCAACTTACAGCTTTTCGCCAAAAAAATCGCCAAGGTGGGAAAAAGTCGCCAAATTTGGCGCCAAATCCATTACCTGCCTTATTGGGGCTTTTAATGCGTTTTAAAGGGAAATTAAGGCTATTTCAATGCTAAAACGACTAGAAATGCACAAAATTAGCACTTCAACTTTCTAAGCCTCTTTGAAAGAATTTATACAAAAATAAACACAATTATTTACAATTTCGTAACACTGCCCCCCTCCCAAGGACTGCACATCCCGGGCAGTGCAACCCTTAGTCAAGAGGAGAAACTAAACAAATTTACACAATCTAAAATACAAGAACTAAGTTGCATATAATGATAAAATAGAAATATAAATGAAGTGAGAAATATTTACAAAATTGACAAATATGTACAAATATTTACGCATGCGCAAATTTTATGAGTATTTACATTTTTAATTTTAATATTACCGGTAATTGTGGTACTTGGCTAGCCTGTTATAGTGCACCACCTTCGGTTTTAATGAAGGTGTTTTAGTGATCCGCACCACTACATCATTCAGCCTTTTTAAGACTGTGTATGGTCCGTCCCAGTTGCACTGTAACTTGGGAGAGAGTCCTTTGCGTCGAACAGGATTCCACAACCAGACCTTCTCTCCTTCCTGGAACTCATGTTGTGTAGCCTTTAGATCGTACCTTGTCTTCATTTTCTCCGTTGCCATGTTAATCCGCTCCCGAGCAAAGTCGTGTACGTCCTCAAATCGTGCCTGGAGATATTGGATGTGCTCCTGAGGCGATGAAAGCGCATCGGGTGGACAACCAAACAGGAGATCACAAGGGAGACGAAGTTTCCATCTTTTCCTGTCCGGCTTTCATTTCATTCATCTGGGTAGCTAAGGTTTCTAGAAGTTTTTTCATCTCTTGCTCCATAGCTCTCGTTATCACCATTCACAGACAATCCCACTTCTGACACCAGAAATGTTGCGTACTTGGGGATTCGTGAGTTGTCCGAGAATAAAAGGCCAAACGTACAAAAACTCAGTAATTTATTCACAGAAAGTTCCAGAAAAATACAGGTCTATAAGCCAAGTATCAGCTTCAATTCAAGCAGTAAACACAGCTTAAACAACAGCCGTCAATAGCAAATCCACAGTACAAAGTGTATAGCAATAACACTTAAAGCAAGTCTCTTTCGAAGAGGCTCAATGCAAGCTGACCGACTCTGATAACAGACTGTACTGAACTGACTGCCTTGGCGAGAAAGCGCTCCTTATATACTGTTCCATGGAACCCAGATTTTTCGAGAAAACTCTAGAAAGTGGTCAACCAATCAACTTACAGCTTCCATATTTGGTATATCCCATTTAAGGATTTTCTCGCCAAGTTCGCCAGAAAATCGCCAAGGTGGGAAAAAGTTGCCAAATTTGGCGCCAAATCCATTACCTGCCTTATTGGGGGCTTTTTAATGTGTTTTAAAGGGAAATTAAGGCTATTTCAACGCTAAAACGACTAGAAATGTTCAAAATTAGCACTTTATCAACTTTCTAAGCCTCTTTGAAAGAATTTATACAAAAATAAACACAATTACATTTACAATTTCGTAACAATATATTTTAAACAATGTGGGTGACATACAACATCCTTGCAGAAGTCCTTTGTTTGTTGGAAATTCTTCTGGTAGTTTTTTTCCCCCATTTTCACTTCACAATTATTATCCTTGTATATTAGTTTTATTACATTGATCAATGATTCATTTATCCCAGCTTTTTTCAGTGCTTCGTATAGTAACTTCCGTGGTACAGTATCATGAGCTTTCTGGAGATCAATGAAAATCATGTGTATTTCTTTTTCTTTCATCTCTACCTTTTCCAAAATTTGTCTCACAGTAAAGATATGGTCCACGCAAGATTTTCCTGCCATAAAGCCGCATTGTTCCGCTGGAGTACTGAATTGATCTTCCAGGCGGATTTCTCATGATTTGGCGTACAATTTTCATTATTGGATTCGTGACACATATTCCTCTGTAGTTTGCACAATCATTTTTATCCCCTTTCTTGAAAATAGATATCTATCAAGTTCTCATCTCAGATGGCACATCTCCTTCTTTCAGTATTTTATTTATTAATCTTGTAATTAGGATGGCAATTTTTTTCCCTCCATTATGTCTCTAATGTTAACACATTTTACAAAATAATTTTAAGTAATTTAATATTTGTCAAATTTCTGAAAAAGATTGAAACAAAATATCAAAACTTAAAACTTATATGTGCAAAATAATTTTTCTTTTGTCTTAGTAAAGATTTTCCTAAAATTTTGAAGTTTGAAGAAGCTAAAAATTGTAGTATTTTACCCGTCTATTTACATGGGATTCAACATCACCTGTGGTTGAGAAGTTCTGCTCTTGAAGCAGTAAGTGCCGGATTTAGAACCCAGGCTGTTTTAATCAGCTTATCTACATGAAGTTTGCCTGCGTTTCTTTCAAAACTCTTGTAAATATAGACTAAACCCACAGAACTGCTCACTACACATCCCCTTAAAGGATATTAGATCTAAGCCTAAGATCTCCATATCAGTCAGCTGTGGTTCCAGCAACACATATTGTGGTATTGTACAATCTCCCCCCCCCTCCCCCGCCTTTCCCTTCCATTTTCTTCTAATGGACACTATAATTGCACTTAAAAAATAAAATAGAAATAATCTGCTTAAAAAGAAACTGTTGATTAAATCTGTGCTTAATAAATTGGCTCATTATTTGCTAATTTATAACTTAAGAATACATTTACATATGTTCATAATTTTGCATGAATATGTTGTGTCTTTTTAGATCTGGCATCAAAGACAAGCCCCGAGTGTTCTATACGCTGATGAAAGGTGGAACTGAACAAACAAACAACAGAGATACATTTTATCTGAAGCATCTTGAAGGCGCTCAACAAGTAGCTGGCATATATGTCAATTATCTTCTGGACTATGAAAGGATCCAACAATATAATTTAACTGTTCGTGTTGAGGTACGAATTTTTTTTAAGTTCTTCTACCTTTGATTATATGGTTTTTTATTAAAAGCTCCGTGTTCAAAATATGATTGGAAGACAAGGGTTTTAAAATATTTTATAAAAATGTAATTTGGAATATTTTAAAGTTAAATGAGAAATGTTAAAAAGTAACCGTTAAAGAATTTTAAAGTATTATTGCAATTTATTAAAATGTTTTAGAAAATATTTTTCTATAGACTAGATACTGCAGTTATCTTACACTTACGTAATATATTTCCAAATCATATATTTCCAAAATGCACATAAAATATTAAGGTGTGATGTGGATATTTAGTAGCATTCAAGAACATAAGTCTTGTGCACTTTCCAATTTTACTGTATAAAAAAAAAAAAAAAAAAAGTTTGTTTTCAGGATTCACATTTTAAAGTTTAAGTTTGCAAAATTTCACTCAAATATATGCCACATGGTGGTTCACATAATTTAGAAAAATCTAATTTTAATATATCAGAATTTTATATTGATTTTTAAAAAAAAAAAAAAAAAAAAAAGCTTTGTAACTCATTTTTTTTCTAAAAGCCTAATTACAATAGTCATAATTGTTGAATGTCTAGTATTTTTTGAAGAACAATATGAAGGGATACCTAAAATAAACATATGTAGAAAGCTTGTTTAAATAATGTTTTTTTTTTTTTCATTTATTTTAAAGTAAACAAGCTATTTTTTAATGTTAATGAAATTAAGTTATTCATTTTATCTTCATTTTAGTATAAACTGAAATTATATAATTTAAAAACTGTAACTAGTTACACAATCTTAATTTTATAGGATAACAGATTTTATGCATATAAAATAATTATAAAGTTGTAGGGGAAGGAAAATAAAAAAAATACCTATGAATCACTGATTATCAAATTTTTCATTTCATTGTTCTGTGGGATATTTGTTTATTGTTTATTTCTTGGATTTTAAACAAATAAGGAGCAATTCTTTCTTTTTTAACACTTTTATTAACTTCACCTGTATGTATGTTTGTAACTGCTCTGGGAGCAAACAAATAATCTATATTGTAAAAAAATACTTTCCCTTCATGAACGCTGTGGCTGTGAGGTAAAGCTCCGCGCTACGAACCTAAAGGTCTCACGTTCGAACCCAGTCATGGGAGATTTTTTTAAAATGATTTTTGTTTAATTCTAAATTATTTATTTCTCATACCTTCATTATGTTATTTATTCAGTTAATATTACGTAATTTCTAGACTTTTTAACGCGTTTTTATTCATTTGACATGATGTAACTATTAATGTATGTAACGGAATCTTGGAAACCAATTTTCGGTTACTTCTGGTCGTCCGATTGACCTGAAATTTTGCACACGGCTTCATTATCGATGACAATACTATATACAAGTGTTTCCAGGCACCTATCCCTTCAGGGGCAAAGTATTAAGTAAAAACCCCATTTTAAAATTATATATTTCAGAACACAGTGGGCAAGGTCATTTAGCTAATGACGAAAGAGTAACATTGTTTATAGAGAAATTTTAAATTTCTAAATTTATTTATTTAATGCTAACTTAAAAGAATTCTTATATTTGGATAAATTTGTGGTCAAATTTCGACCACTCGGTGATACTAGTTTCAATAAAAGCATGTTCTTTAGTTTTTTAAAAGTATAATTTTATTCTCAGTATATTTTAAATGAAATTTGAATTAACTCAAACCATTCAAATTAATCTGAATAATTTCTGTTCTCTATTAGAATGATGGAGCTCAACAGCTAGCTAGTGAAGCCAGTGTTTACATCATCCTAGATGATGTTAACGATGAAATTCCACTTTTTATTGAGCAAGAGCAAGGAACTGTATTGGAAGAAATGCCCATTGGAACCAAAGTTACTCAAATTCGAGCCATTGACAAAGATGGAACATACCCCAACAACAAAGTAATTTTTTTTTCTTTTTGTATAACTATTTATTATTGAAAAGTTTGTTATACACCTTAATGCAAAAATGTAAACACTGCTGTTTACATTTTTGACAATTACTTGCCAATTATTGTGAGTAGGGTGGCCACTAGTCAGGGAATCATGGAAAAGTCCAGGGAATTTAAGTGAGTCTGGAAAAGTCACGGAAAGTCAGGGAATTTTGTGAAAATTAGCCATATTTGAAAACTCATTATTGAAAATTGTTCACTAATTTTGTGAATTTTTTTGGAAGGTAATTGGCGTGATTCGTGGAAAAGTCAGGGAAAATGCTGAAAAATAGTCATGGGTAAAGTATGGGAGTTTCAAAAAGTTCTAATGTTAGCCACCCTGTGTGAGATAAATATAATATTTATAACAGTAATAGTCAACTAGAAAAAAAAATATACATAGGAGCATCACGTTCCCCCGGGGTTTTAAATTTTCAATAAGTATATTTCAAAAGAACTTGTCAACACCTTTAATAAATAAATAACTTTAACAACTAATTTGTACTGTGTGAATTTGCATAGGAAGATATAGAAAAAAGTTTTGCATCTACAACATACTAGCTTATTTTTGTTTTTACCAGTCAGAAATCATATTTCAAAATATGTGAATATTTTGTCTGATTAAAAAAGAGGGGGAAAAAAAAAGCAAAATGTTAATCCTTATGTTCTATGTTTTACAAGTGAAGAGACAAAATCAAAACAAAATTTGCTGTAACAAAAATTTAAAATACTTAAATTTTTAATTTAGCCTAAATTAATTTTCTTATTCAATTGTGGTTGAATTCCTAAATTCAATTGTTTGTGGACTGTGTGAGTGTTCACACATATGCCCTTTAACCCTTTAAGTGCTATGGACGCACATATGCATCCAGCGAAAGTCATTAATATAGACTATGGACGCAAATACGCGCTTAGCAGATGTTATCAATATGGACTATGGAAGCAAATACGTGCTTAGCAGATGTTATCAGTATGGACGCAAATACTCACCCGGCAAAAATGATCAGTGTACTATGCAACACTCGCATAAAGTAATCAGTCCCTGGCCGCGAGTATTCAGCACTCAAAGGGTTAAAAGTTTATTTATTCAAATTTTATAAATAACAAAAAAGAGATATTAATATAATTAATAAAAAAGATATCTTTTTAAATTTAAGTAATTCAATTAATTAAATAGAATTTTCCGTTTACTCTTCAAATAAAAAATGTTTCATTAAATAGCGTTTCTTTGTCTTTCAATAGTTACACACATTGTTCTCTGAATAAAATAAAGCAATTTTTATATTGGGGTTTTTGAAAAGTAATTTTGTTTATACTTCTTCTCCGAAAGAATTAAATCATTTTAGCTATAATTATTTATTTTGAGAATGTATTTCAAAATTCGTTATCAGCTTATTTCTAGCATATGTATGTAGTAATAAAACAAAAAATAGTCATTTCAGTTAATATTTATAATGCTTGTGTTTACATTAAAAGCTATTATTACTTTTCGAGCAGTTCATTATTGTTCTAAAACTAGATTTTTAATGGATTTGTCCTGACTGACTGGTACGCATCTGCAAACTGTTTCAGTCCGTTGCTTTGATTGACACCTGGCACATTTTTTTTAATGCCAAGTCGGTTTGAGTTTAATAACGACAATTTATATTAAAAAATTTTGTACTAAAATATATTAAAGACAAAGAAATAGCTTGGCATTCTTTTGGCTGAATTTTAACGATGTCAACATTTTCGGTTAGCTCTTTTTGACTCTGAGACTGGGAGAGAGCTCCTATAGTATTCGCTTGAAAAAGAAGTTATTTTGACGACCTCCTCCTCTCCCCCATACCATTTACTGTATGGAGTTTTATTCTTTTTCTCAATAATTAACAAAATGTAGTTGATTTATTGAAACGGCATTTATCTTCATGCTATTAATAAATGACTCTGTTCAAGTGATTGTTTCTTTTGCTTTACTTGCAAAGCAATTTTCCTTCAGCATTTTTAAGCGTTTGTCACGGCTTATCTGTAATGGATCTGGTTGTGATTTTCTATATCACATGGACAAATAATTTATGTACCGGCGGGGGGTGGGGGGGGGGGAATAAATAAGTAAAATAAATAAATAAAAGATAAATAAATAAATCTAATTTTTAAATTTTCTGATGATTTCAAATGCTTCTTAAGTTTGATACACCATATTGTTTTCTTTTTGTATTATAATTTTTAAAGTTTTGAATTAAGTGATATTAATGATTTGATGTTTTAGTTAAAAAATTTTTATTTTTCTAGGTTTATTACTCAATTGAACCAAGAGATGATGGTGATAAATTCCGCATTGACCGAGAATCTGGTGAGATATATACAATGCAGATATTTGATCGGGAAGTACGCCAGTCTTATGTCATCATGGTAAAAGCAGAAGATGGTGCTCCTTCAGCCCGACCCAATATCCCATATCCAGAACCTAACTCAGGTAAGCTTTTTATTTTCAGAATGTATACTATCTGAGGTAGTATTGTGGTCATTGTGGCAAGAACTATATTGGTTTTCAGCTAAGAAAAATCCTTCAATTTTTTTTTTTTTGTCCCATTACTTTTTTTCAAAAGTATATGTGATCTATATATCTATAGTATATAATTCAAGGACTTCTTATCAATATCAGTTCGGTAACATTTAATCACAGTTACAATGTAGTTTCTTTAAATGTTATGTATATTGTTCACATTTTCTCACTGATACCCTCCCTTCTACTATTCCACCATTTAAAACATGTAAGATTCGTTAGTTGACAGAAATTCTACTTTGGCATCAGGTTTACATAATGAAAGAAAAAAAACTGATTTCCCAAGGCATTTAAAATTGGGTCAGGAATTAAATTTACAATATTTTAAACCTGGACTATATCAATTTTACATGAATGATTTTCTTTTTCTTTTCAAGGGGAGCATAAGAGTTTTTAGAATTTTTCTACAGAAAGATTATTGCTGGATATTGTGTGCTTGTCATATATATTCTTTTACAAGGACATACTTAGGGGAAAAGAGAAAAAAAGATACATTAAAATCTGTTGTACAAACATATGAACTTGGGTTGGGATGAAATATTCAAACATTTTGATTTTGATTTTTGTTTATTGAATTATTTAGAGATTGAAATTTATTTATTTACACATTTTTGGATTTCCTGAACACGATTTGACTGTTTTTAGAAAATGTCTGTCTGTAGCCTTTCGTACACCAAAGTGGCTGGTAAAGTCGTTAAATTGATATGAAAAGTAATCAAAAGCACATAGGATTTGACAACATCTCAGTGGGCCAGATAGTTGAAATCTTCGAAATCTCTGGATGGCTCCTAGGTACCTGAACTAGGTCAAGTTTAATGGCTTTGATACTGTCCAAAGAGGCAAATAATGACAGATCACCACATTGCGACCAACTACTCTATCAGCTAATTGAGCATCCCATTGAAATGAGCTATGTCCAGAAGAACTAGGTTAAGATTTCTAACTGTAGACTTCTATCTTATAGAAAGGACTTTGTCAATGCAATTTCACTTTTCAGAATTTTTCTTGAACAGATTGCTTGACCAGCACAACTTCATTTCCAAGAATGTGCTAACAGAAGTGCACAGAGCGCACGCCAGGGTATTGGAATTTTGAATTAGGTGCGGAGCTAGCTGAGAAAATAGAGAAATAAAAAAACAATTTGAGACAAGGGAAATAGGCAGGAGAGCTGCAAAAGGTCATTGGACACTGGAACTTACTATTCGAAAGAAAGGAGGTACAAACATTAAAAAAAAAAAAAAAAAACTGAGGAAAAGGAATTGCGATGACACTCCTGCTTGAAGACTGCTAAATGATGAAAGAAGCTGAAAAATAATGGCCTGGGGAAATTAAATACATGAAAGGAGAATTCTGTGATTGACATTGGGGGAAAAGGAGAAAAAACTTAGTGATGTGCTTAACTTAATTTATGTACTGAGATATGTGTGGCAGGTGATTAAAGATCAATAGTTCTAGATATAACTGGTATGATTTTCAGTGAACTATATTTTTTCTCAAAACATCAGTTTTGTGGTGAATTTGTGACAGTTTCTCTGTTAATAGAACAACATTCAGTTGCATATCTAAAATCGAAGGCGAATTTGGAGCTTATCAAGCTATCCTATCAGTAAATTTATTGTATAATCCTGTAAACTGATTACCAATTCTATGCCCACACTTTTCCACAGAAAAACATGCTCTTAAAATTCTAATAAAATTTCATTATGTTTAATAGCGTGTAACCATAAGAAATACCGACTATAGACTGTAATAGTACAAAATTCTTTTATGTATCCCAGAAAATGAGTCTTTGTTGTTATATACACGAAAAAAGAATACACCTAATTAATCGTAACCATTAATATTTCAACCTAATTTGACATTTGGATGATTACAGAATGTCATCGGAATTCTTTTGCGTGGTCCTGTAAATAAATCATTTAGTCTATACATACCTTTTTTAAGAGTAAACATGCTTTATACATTGTTATAATGTATGTTAATTCCATTATGTTGAATGTAGCATAAACATGTTAAAATGCACATAAATAAAAAATTATGTATGGTCTCTAATATCACAAAATTCTTTTGTGTGTCTGTAAACGAACCATAAACATTTTATACACCAGTAAAAACTATTCAACTTGTTCTATGTTTTTTATGAATAATTGTTCAAAATTTGACAGAATTTAAATGATTATGTGATATTGGCAGGGCACTTTTTTAAGGTCCTGTATGTTTTAGGAAGAAGAGCACATATTTTCTGCAGAAAACGTGAGTTTAGTAGGTATCTCAGTAATTTACGCTAATTTTGTTTTGTTGAATGCAGAGTAATAATGTTAAAATGCGCTTAAACAAAATTAATCCCATAGGCCATAATGATAAGAAAAACTTTGGCATGTCCCTATACTCAGTCCATAAACAATATAGACATAAAAAAAATTTATAGCTATACAGAGCCTGTACATGTGTACCAATTTGCAAGTCAATCGGAGGATTTTTGCAGTTGTTATTGTGGTACATACAAATTCTGTCTATATGCTGTAATGATAAGGAAAACTTTGGTGTGTCTCTGTACACAAACTACAAATGGAATACACACCCAAAACTATACAGCTAATTTTATGTGGCTCATTAACATGCGTACCGAGTTACAAGTCAATAGGATGATTTTTGCGACCATTACCAACAGACACACACAAATAGAACCCGAAATCTTATTGAGTCTCCACATAGTCCTCCACTCACGTTTCAGCAATAAATTTTGTGTAATAGATTTCATTCCGAATACTGCTGCCTATATTATAAATAAAAAAAATTATAATAGTTTTATGGCATTAAATTTTTAAGAATTATAAAAAATATTAAGAATAAAATAATTAAGCATTTTCAAGTTTTATTTGAACATTGCTTTTTAATGCTTGAATAAAATAAATAAAAAAGCTCTTATCACACATAAATCCTAATCTATCTCGGTTGAAGACTTTTGATACTATAATTTTTAAAAATATAATATTGCAAACTTTATATTTTGTTTCAATTTTTTTTTTCTGTATTCCTATATATAAAAATATTTATTCTATCTACACTAAAGCTTGATAGCTAGTTTTGTTTCTCATAAATATAGAACCAAATTTCATGTGAATCTAATGATTTTTATTTTATTTTTTTACCAGATATCAGAATGACATAATAGAAAAAACTTTTAGAGACTTGGCAGTGGGTTTAGTAAATATTAAATTGAAAATAATTAACCTTAAAGTATATGGTTGGAGACCTCTTTCCATAGTCAAACCAACTGTTAAAGATAGCATTCTCTTTACAATGAAAACTAAATTATGATGCTTGATAACAAAAATTTTTAATGTTACCTTAAAGAGAATGTTGTATATATTATTTTTTTGAATTGAGAATAATTTTCTGGAAGAGTGGGGATGGGTTATTTAAACTACTATCATAGGCGTAGAATTTTCCAAATTATTGGAGGGACTCGGGTCAAAGTGAAAAGAGTGGACTTTATAAACCTTCATTGTAAATTACGGTCTTAGAATTGTAAAATTTACACACATGTGTATTAAAATATACAATATTAAGCAGATTAAAATTTCCCGAAAATAATTTGAATTAAATTTTTTAAATTCAAAATTTAAAAATTTTTAAAATACTTTCTGATAACTAAGTTATTTTTTCTCTTGATTTTATATTATTATAGTTTAACAACATATTCTAAACATATTTAGGTACTAATTTGTGTTAATTTTTTACTTTCTCCTACTTATATATAATTAAGAAAGTATTGTTTTTATGCCAAATTTTCGACATTGGATCTTTGCTATATTTGCACGTTTGAAGTCTTCTTAATCCGAAAAACAAATTTTTAGCTATTAGTCTGTGTGTCTCTCTGTGTATGAACATGTTACCAGCATAACACAATAGCAAATGTCAGCAGGAATTTTAAATTTTTTATTCTAAATCTGTATCATATAGAGATGCTACTTAAAACTTTTTATTGAAATCGGACAAATGATTGGTATCCTGAATATATCATTTTCCCATAGAGTTATCTGGGATAAATATTTGGTAATTTTTTTTTTATTGGCACATGTTATATAGTATTCAAGTTGGCAGCTGATGACCTGGACAAAATATGGTATATTTTCAATGGTTACTTTCATCATAAACAAGTCGGCTTAGTTTTTAAATTTCACTTATAATACTGACATGAATATTATTAAATATTATTCTATTTTAGAAACTGGCAGTGAAAACTATAGGGTAATATTTCACATAAACTTGCATTATCTAAGTTACTGCATGAAAACTAAAGTACAAAACTGCATCAATGAGAAGAAATGGTAGTATTTTTCATTATTGCATAAATACTAAAGCACAAAACAACATGAACAAAATTGTGCATCAAATTAAGGTACATAAATTGAAGGGAAGGGAAAGGTAGTCTAGTGGGTGAGGTTTCTTTCCAATCTTGACCATTAGCAGAATTCATTGCTCTTGTCATATGTATAGCATGACCTATAGTAGAAATTTTTGGGAACAAATATGTAATAGGTATCTGATTAAAGTACACAAATACCAAATATAGTTATGATTTATTTGATAGTGAAAATTCCCCTGTAACATAAGTTTCATATATATTAAGGAAAGCTTTTGACCCCTCACTGTTGGTGGAAAATGCTTGTTTAATGTAATTTTAAACTTAATAAAATGTCAAGAATGCAATTAAAACAGTTATTATAATTTTGCAAAATACACATAAATTTATATCTCCCACCCCCCCCTTTTTTTTCTTTACCCTTAGGCTATTTTTCTTGGATTCATTCAATTTTGTGAAAGATAAAAATATTTCACTTTATAATGAAATTGGAACATTATAATGAATATTACAATCAAATCAATGAAAAAGTAAATAATTTTAAAGGCTGTATTATAAGCAAGAGAAATCATATATGGTTAAAAAAAAAAAAAAAAAAAAACTAATATAACTCATACATATTGCTCGTTGTTCATTTGAAATTTAATACACTGTTAAAACTTAAATAAAGCTTGAATAAATTATTTGCAAATACTGACCAATAAAGTTAAAAAAAATGTCTAGGGCTTACGGCCAGCTTTCCTATAAATTCATCCGTATGGTATGATCCGTATAGTACTGTGCCTGATGCGCTCTAATTTTACTAAATATTTTTTAAATGAGTTTTTAAAATGATATATGAGAATGAATTTCACTCCTATTGAAAATGGAATAGATTAGATAGAACTACCAGTTTGTGTGCAAGGACTCACAAAAATATTCTAGTACATTACGGTATCTATCAATAAGTATTTGGATACTTTTGAATTTAGGCGTCTTGTCAAATATCTAGAGGAATTCTTTAGGAATCTGCTTGAAACTTTGGAAGTTTAAAGAACATATTATGCCTTATATATTTCAGCAAAAGTTTTGTTCTGTAGAGGAAAAAGGGACCTGTAAAAAATTAAATAAGAATCAAAATGTTTTGGATTACTCTGTAAAAAGTAATGCTTGAAATGTGTTTTGGCTGTAGCATGTGATTATGAGGATTTTAATTATCTGTATAATTTTTTATGTGTCTACCGCATATATTTATTGAGATATAATGGTTTCTTTAAAATATTGGGGAAAAAAACAAACACATAGGATATAAGACACTGTGCAAAGCCATTTTTAGGTAACTTGGCATATTTCATAAGAATAGCATGCTGCAATCAGAATGTAAAAATGTTAAATAACTTATGAAATATGAGCAGTTTTACTAAATTTTTAATTACGCACATACAATCTTTAAAAAAATTTCATTTCCATAACTTAATAGCCAAAAGTATGGAGTTACTTATATGAAAACGACAAACAAATATCATGTATTTTCAAAAAGTTATGAGTTATAGTTATGAAAAATTATGAGTATTGAACAGAATTTCACTTACACTTGATAAAATCCCCTATCATTTCCCATTTTTTTTTTTTAAATATTTATTTACCATCAGTGAACACTATATTGTAATTGGGCATTGATTGAATCAAAATAAAAATGTGAGTAAGCCCCTTATAGTCTAGCTTTTATATATAGTCTAGTCCCTTCCCTAACAGCACAAAATGTTCCAGAAACGTAACAATCATATAACATTGAAACATTATAAACATTTCAGAAACGTTTAAAATCGTTCAGATTACTTTCTGATTAGTTTCAAAAACGTAGAAATGTCCGCGATCGTAACAAAAAATCAGATACGTAACAGAAATGTTACAATCACTTAACAGATAGAAAATCAAAAAGGGCGAATGTTTCAGAAAGGTGTCGGAGAGCATACTTAAATGTGTTAAGTTTTTGAAAGATTGTAAGCTTTTTGCAACATAACTGAAACATTATGTGCTGTATGGGTTATAGTCTAGCTCGAGCCCCACAGGCCCATATAACTTTACGCCTATGATTACTATTGCCAAAGTAGGCTAGTAAACAAGATCCAATAGGTCTTCTACTCTTTATTCTCTGCTTTTGACATTTTGCCTTATCCCTCAACACCTCCCCTCCCCCATCAGGAAAGAAAGGGGGAGAAAAAGGGGGGGGGGAGAAAAAAAGGGGGAGGGAAACTACAAATAATAATAATAATGACAAACAATAAAAACACTTTATAGATCTATTTTAATGAGTTAGGTAAAACAAATTATGTGAAAAAGTCATATATTTGACATCAGATAGAAAATCAAAAAGGGCGAATGTTTCAGAAAGGTGTCGGAGAGCATACTTAAATGTGTTAAGTTTTTGAAAGATTGTAAGCTTTTTGCAACATAACTGAAACATTATGTGCTGTATGGGTTATAGTCTAGCTCGAGCCCCACAGGCCCATATAACTTTACGCCTATGATTACTATTGCCAAAGTAGGCTAGTAAACAAGATCCAATAGGTCTTCTACTCTTTATTCTCTGCTTTTGACATTTTGCCTTATCCCTCAACACCTCCCCTCCCCCATCAGGAAAGAAAGGGGGAGAAAAAGGGGGAGGGAAACTACAAATAATAATAATAATGACAAACAATAAAAACACTTTATAGATCTATTTTAATGAGTTAGGTAAAACAAATTATGTGAAAAAGTCATATATTTGACATCTAATGTTTACTCCAATATAGAAAGCAAATAGTATAAAACAAATTTTAGAACAAAAAAATTACCTTTTGACAACTATCAATTCAAGTTCATATCTGTTAAGTCAGCAACCACACATCAAGCTATTAGAACTTATTAGAAATTCTAGAAATATTTAAAGAAAAAATGTGAAGCAATGGGAATGACAAACAGGATCTCCAATGACTCTCCTGGATTTGGTGTTATATGTTTTGAAATTTGAACAAGTAAATTTCCTTAGGAAAAAAGATCGATTTAGTCATTTAGATCATCCAGACAAATAGCGTCTCTGTGGGCACAATGTGTTAAAGGAACCTGAAATTTTCTGAAAAATACACAGGCGCATGTTTTTAATAGCATGGATAGATTTTGAGTTTAATGGAGAAAAGTGTTACAAAGTTGTGCAATATCAAACCTACTGGAATAAAATTTATTTACATTGCCTGTAAATACAAGAGATTTTCCTAAATATGTCAGTAAAATAATGTTCTCATCTTGTAATTAATGGTATTTGAAAGTTCTTTTTACATATAATTGCAATTATTTAATAGACTATCTGTCAGTCTCGCCTGATTTATCATCTTAATTTTTTTTTAAGTACAATGTAGGCAGATTGGGAAATAGTAATTAACCCCTTAACTGCGCCGGGAGTATATATTAGTCTCACTATGCCGATGCGTTAACTGCACCAGGTGTGTATATACGTCTTTCTGAAGATGGTCGATCTTTTGTGTTACACTGTTATTCTCAAGGCTTTGTAATGAAATTAAATGACCATGACAGTATTTTTGAAGGATTTACTTATTTCAGAAACAATGGGAAGTGGGAGAAATCAAAAAGGAAATGTTTCTGGGATAGTGAACACATAACTACACATGTCTGTGTGAAAAATGGTGGCACTGGGAAGCGAATCTCGGAATTTTTTGTCAGCAGGTAAGGGGTTAAATATTGCTGAATTATGGAGTTCTTATAAAGAAATCTTAATTTTAAACAGTAGCTGGAGTTCTTATAAACAAATCCTAATTTTAAACAGTAGCAACTGCTTCACATTTTCTAGTAAATGTTTGATTTTGAATAGATGTCTTTTAAAGCAACTTTACTATGAAATCTTGTGTAATGTGTAGAACTAGCTTGATTCAATTTTGACAACAAGTGGAATGAGAGCTGCTGTGTTATGCTTCTGCTCATTAATTTAAGAACTGCTTTCCAGATTTTCTCATACTTTTTTTTTTTTTTTTTTTTTTAATAAAAGAAATTTCCATCAACTACTTACGACAGGGTGAATAATGAAGTTTTGTTGTTGAAATATTTAAAATGATTTAGAAAAGAATTTAAGCTTTAAAAAAACCTTAAAATTTTTATGTTATATCATTATGACATCATCCATTTGTAATCAAGTAGCATGCTAAACTGTCACATATATGTTTACCAATGTGTGGAAAAGGGTGTTAGGATCATATAGGATGAAAAGTTGGTCTGGTTAGTATTTTCAAAAACATTGAACCTGGATCAGAAAAAGTTTCAGCTATAGCCTTGCTTGTGTTAGTGCTTTTTTGTAAGAGCCAACAGCCTCTCCTCTGATATATTATATATATATATATATATATATATATATATGTATAAAATAATTTATTAAGCGTAGTAGAAGTCAAGCAACAGATACAAGATCACTGAAACCACAAAGACCAATAAGAATGAAAAATTTCTTTATGTAGCAGAAGCTCAGAAAGGTGAAAAAAAAAAAAAAAAAATCATCGGGGGATAAAATACACATATTTAAAGAAACCAAATTTATTAATTAACAGCCTGCATAACAAACAAAACATTAAACTAACTCAACAAAATCTTAACAGAAAAACATGAACTAAATCGATATTTATGATACATTAATTTAAGAAACTTAAGGAAGGAAGAGGGCAGGCTACAAGACTTGTGACTTGCCTGTGGGGTTAAATTAGTTTCATGCCGGCAACACTCCCCCAGCCTGCCAAGACCAGAATTGGAGTCATATTGATTAAAAAAAGCAAAATTTCATAGCAGATAAAGAATAATGAAACTATGAAGCAACAATGAAATTTACAGATTGATTACTATGTGTTCAATAGTATGATTAGATTTTTAAGAATACTTGACAATTCAACAATGAAGAAACTGATAATTTAATGGAAAAAGAAAGATTTCAAATTAATACAAAGTAAATGTAACAAGCTTCTACTTTTTTTTTTTTTTTTTGTGCGTGCTTTAATTTAATTTCACAATCCCATCCAGCCAAACAACAACACCCAACCACCACCTTTTTTGTCCTTTATTAATTTATAATTTTTTGTTAAGATACACTAATGTCTACCCCCCCCCCCTTTTTTTTTTTTTTTTTAAATGTACTGACATAGAGACATGGTTAGAGATATAAAATAGAAAATACAAAGTTTTTAGGAAAACCCATTTTAGCAGTGGCTGTGATCAGTTTATTAATATTCTTGTTTTTATACTTCAGAGAGCATAATTATTAATTCGAAATAAATGGTTAATGATGATGTTTCTAAATGCCGAAAGATGCAGACAGGAATTAAAATGTGTAAATAAGTTTACTTTAAATTTAAAATCTTGCCGTTTGTCATAGATATCTGTGTATTTTATTACCGTCAAAGATTATTTTTAGATCTAAAAAGTTAATTGATTGATTAGTTAGAGTATTTTGAGTTAGCTTTAAGTTAGATGGATAATTTAAGGAAAAGTCGTTATATATATTTATATATATCAGCTTTTTTAAATAATGTGTAGCTAAATTGTTCTATTTGAAAATACATTACAATAACTGGGGTGGAACACGGGTGCAGAACTCATACCACTCTCAATATAACAAATTTTTCTACTTAAATCAATAACATTAAGCTTAGAGAAATTTCTTAAACAAATACTGGTATGAATTCTGCACTCGTGTTCCATCCCCGACTTGGTCTAGCATTCCTGAATAGCAGAAAAATTTTGTTTGCTGCAAATTGCAGTTTTAAGAAAAGATTAAAAGGGATTAAAGGAAACTTTTTCTTTTTTATCTCTGTAAAGTGGGGAATGAAATATGCCCCAAATACCCGCCCAAGCGACTTAGTCCCAGCGCAGCAGGCGAAAAAAATACAGTATGAATTTGAAGTTTTCAAAGTTAAACAAAAATAAGTCTTAAAAAAAAAAAGCTAGGCGTCAAACTTGAGGACCGGAAATAATTTTATAGTCGTCAAATGCAATAATTTAGTCACATATGAGGAGTAACGACTGCTAATTTCGAACACTGCCTTATATGTATTTTATACCAGGGTTGGCTGGGTCGAATCCTATGGGTTTTCTCTGAAAAACCCTTTTGAAAAAATCTACTGGTTTGCTCACTTTTAGGTTTTTTAAAATCTTATAAAAGTTTCTTTTGTTAAATAAATTTTGCACTATATAAAAAATTAGATTTATTTTGAATTTCAATTATTTTTACAATTGTAAAATAAAATTTAGCACTATGCTCAGACGCTTACTGAAATACATCTGCTCTATTCCCCATAAAATATTTGTTCTCAGAAATAACTACTATAGAACATACTATATTCAATATTAGAGCAATGAACTGTGGTGGTGGCCTGGCTGTTTCTAGTTAGAAATCTAAATGCCCCATCAACTAGGCTACCCTTTACCTACTTTGACACATTTATTTTAAACTGATTTACTGCTTAATCTTATAATGTCGATTTTGTATTTAACTTTTTTTACAATAATTCTCAACGTATGTCATGAATTAAGGTTAACAAAAATCACAATATTCTTATTGGTCACTTCATATAATAGTGATGAATGACTGGTTTGTGGTTAGTATGAAAATAGAAAATACCTGAATTTTAAAAGTTTTGAATAGCATATTAAGACTAAAATAAAAATATTTTTTTAAAATATCTCCTAAAATTTAAATTAATCCAAAAATTTTTTTTTAGGAAACAAAAAGTCAGACTGTAAAATTTATGTAAACACATAGTCAGAAGAAACAAATGTTTAATTTTTAAGCTTCTTTTAACAACTCTCATGTATTATTTATTTACAGAAAAAATTCGTTTTTTGGGTTTTATGTGTAAAAACATAAAAAACCCAACCCAGTCGGTTCGTTTTTTTTTCATCCCCCCCCCCCCCAAAAAAAAAAAAAAAAAAAAAAAAAAAAAAAAATTCATATGATCTTTTGTATTCATAGCAAAGGTTTCTGCAGAACTACGTGCATAATAATAATACCCATGAATATGAAATGAATGTGTAGTGCTGCCATCTACCGCTGTGAGAAGGTATTGATAATTTTCAAAAGCTCCCTTTTAGAAGATTCATGATCATTATGTAGTGCTGCCATCTACCGATTTAAAAAGGATATTGATTCTCAAATTTCTCGTTTCTACATTTTAAAAATCCATTACTCTCTCTGGTTGGATGCCTTAATTGTATATTGTACAAACTTTTAAATTTAGTGTATATAAGCATAGGTTTTCTATGTTATTTAGTACAACGAAACAGTTTTGAAACAAATTGCATTAATTTGTATTTTCTGATGCGTATTTTTGAAAAGTTATTCTTATTTTTAACCATCATAACGTTGATTTAACCGTGTTTTTACAACTATTATATGTGTAATCATAGCTACCGACATTACTAATTTTTAAATCAGATTTTTACGCCAGTATTTTTGAAAAGGAATGTCAATTATATTTTCGATGAATTAATATACAACCCCTGGCAAAAAGTATCCGATCACTGAAAGATGTGTCTAAGATACGTTACTATAAAAGGCTATTTTTCTAAAAATTTATTACATTTTTTAAAATAAAGTTTTTTATTACAAAAGTATCTTACTTTGTGACATGATAAAAAATAATACCATAAATTGCAATTAATTTTTACAATACAGAGGAAAATTAATATAAAGTATTCAAAGAAAAAAATGTCCAATCATCACATAACCGGGAAAAAAATATTCGATAAATTTCAATTTAAAACTTGGTTGGTCCTCCTTTTGCTCTAATAACTGCCTTTAAACGGCGGGGCATGGATTCAACAACCTTTTCACATAAATGTGATGGAATTTCCTTCCAGCTTTCCTTGATGGCTAGACGAAGTGCATTCATATTTGTCGGTCTTCTCTTTTCTATATTATTTTTCCAAACATTCCAAATATTTTCGATCGGATTAAGATCAGGACTATTTGCAGGCCAGTTCAGAGTCTTTATTGGAGAATTTCCGTTTTTATTTAAGAAATCCTTGACCCGTTTACCTCTATGGCAGGACGCATTATCATCTTGAAATAGGAAATCGGAGGAGTCACCAAACGCTTCCTCGATGCTAGGTATCAAATAATGCTCTAAAATGTTAACATATACTTCTGAATTGATTGTTTGCAACACTATACACAATTTACCAACTCCTTGAGATGTCATGCAACTCCACACCATAAATGAAGGCTGATATTTAGCTTTAGTTTTTAGGCAATCTTCTTTGAACTTTTCATCAGCTCTCCTCCACACAAAGATTCCAGGGTTATCCCCAGTTCCTAGACAAACACGAGATTCGTCACTGAAAATAACCTTCTTCCAATCATCAGAAGACCAGCATTTGTATTTCTTGCACCATTGAAGACGATTTTTCTTGTGTTTCTTAGTCATATATGGCTTGGTTTTGGCTTTGCAGAAGTGATATCCTTTATTATTTAAACGATTTCGCACTGTACGTGCACATACCTTTACTCCATACTTTGACCACTCGGCATTCAGTTGTTTAGACGTACACCTTCGCATAGATTTGGCAAGATCAACTAATTTCCTGTCTTGTCTACTTGATGTTACTCGTGGTCGACCGCTTCGAGGCAGATTTCTTACATCATTTCTTAAGCGATATTTCTTCCAAATTTCGCAAACAGTACTTTGAGCACATCCAAATGTCTTAGCAACCTTTCTTTGGGAAATTCCGCTTTTTAAGCGTTTAACAATCAAAAGTTTTACATCATTAGATAATTCTCTCTTTCGAGCCATACTTCAGCAGATGCGAAACTAACTTGTAACTTTCAAACTACAATTTGACCTTTTATACCGTCTTCTTCGAACTTGAACGCATGCGCCGAGTAAAAAAAATTTGCATATATCATTTAACTGTGTTGCTTTTGTTTGCGATCAAATACTTTTTTCTCCACACAATGATGATCGGAAATATTTTTCCTTTGTGATTCAACGTATTTTCTCGTGTAAACTCTTAACTGATATTGTAATTTCTATTACTATTTAATAGAATTTGACAAAATTAGTCATATTTCACAAAAGCATACTCATAGGTTTGAAAAAAGTTTGAATTTGTGAAAAAATAACCTTATGTTTTAACGTATCATAAGCACTGTTTTCGGTGATCGGATACTTTTTGCCAGGGGTTGTATGTAGCCATCTGGCAATACTGCCGATAGTAAAAAAAGACTTTAGGCGTCTGCAAAAAAGACTTTAGGCAAAAAAAAAAAAAAAAAAAAAAAATCTCCCTTTGGAATATTGTCATTTCGGTTATTTTATCGTCTAACATGATTCAGAAATTGAGAGATTGCCAGCTGTTTTTAAATATCGATGCAGAATAGCTTGGGGAAAAAAGAAAATAATTTTAAAAATCTGTCATAGTTTTTCATATCCAGTTACATGAGAATAATAACCACCGCATCAAAATATGTCCATTTCTTTGGAAGCTTTAATTCCGTGAATATGTTTTGCACTAGAAATTTATGAGAACTGAGAACCTACATATGATGGGGAACTGAGGAGAGTCCACCTATGCTAACTAGTTAATAAAAATTTTTAGTAAGTATTTTCTTCTAATTATCTACAGTTAATTGTATCAAAAAACAATATTAGAAAATAGTAGTATTTATTTTTTAAGAACAGAACCCACTCAACATATACACTTTGTCTGTATATTTTTTTTCCCCCGACTGTTTACCCAAGATGGGGTCATTTTGATCCCATTTTGTAGTTGAAATTTAGTTAACCCATTTTATCCCATTATCCTATTTAAAGGACAGCTGAAAAATAGCATATAGAAATCAGAATTTGCTTGATGCGAATATTTTGTCATCTGGAATATATATAATGGTATATATAAGCTTCTGCTAGCGTGTTATGTGTCTCACCTCCTCCTCCTCCATCTGGAATCTTTGTTTAATCATTACATTAGGGGGCGTGGTTTATCTTCTCTTTGCGGTTGAAAATTCTTTCTGGAGAGCTATCATGTAAGTAAGAAAGTATTATACAGGTAAAGCAAAACTTTATACTCGGAAAGCACCTTTCACTATTGAAGAGAACACTAAAACATATAAGTGCAAATTTCATCCTCTTTATTTTAATGTCCTGCGTACAAATTGAATAAGATTTCTTAAACAGAATGCATTTTTTTTTTTTCAAAATTTTTTGTATTTAGTTTATTTAGGTTTCATTTTTTCTCAAATTTGAGCAAAATAAAGAAATTGAGATAAAATGGGTTAAGGGCCCTCTTCACTCACCGCCGCCGGAAGCCGAACCTAATGTTATTCTATGGGAAATTTTTCTTTACAAATAACTTATTAACTAATACATATTTTTAAATTCTGTTTTCACATTCTGAAAATTCCCAGCTGTAAAATTGACGCACCTTTTCTAAAAAATTATTTTTTTAATTTTTTATATTTTATTTTGAAGCTGCAAAATACGAATTTTCAATGTGATTTTTTTTCGTTTTGTAAATTCAAAATAAAATATTAAAAATTAAAAAAATACATTTTTTAAAAAGGTCCGTCAATTTAACAGTTGGGAATTTTCTGAATGTGAAAACAGAATTTAAAAATATGAATTAGTTAATAAGTTATTTGTAAAGAAAATTTCCCCATAGAATAGCATTGGCTCGGGCTTCCGGCGACGGTGAGTGAAGAGGGCCGTTAAGCCCGCGTTGTTAAAAAAAAAAAAAAAAATGCGCTAATTCGCCGGAGATAGCAAACGTAACCATTGGAATGTTGCACGACGATTTGTTCTGAACGATCAAAAAGGCGCGTGATTTTCGCCAAACGTGCCAAGCGGCACCTGAATGCAATTTTTCTGCAGTAACGCCTTGATCTTGAAAAAACCAAAGCTCCCGCTGCGGGAACATTTGATAAAGATTTTTTTTTTTTCTTCTATACAAGAACAAGTAATTGAGATGTATATATTTTTTCATTGAATATTGAACTTAATAATGATGTTCATTGATAGTTTTTCCCAAAAGTTTATAAATTCTATTTTTTTTTTTTTTTCAATTACTCAAACAAAATTGCTTGTTGTTACTGCATTAAAAAAAAAAAAAAAATCTCATTCAAGTGCTGGGTTTTAAAATAATGAATATAAGTTCTTTTCTTAAATTATAATAAACAGGGAACAAGAAAAATAATTTAAGGGTTTTGCAGTTCATCTATTCTACTCCCATTAGGTGCTAAGTCTCCCGTTTTGGAACCATATCATATCGTCTAACAAATTATTATTGTTTTTAATTACACAGATCGACATGTAAAATTTTGATTTTATAATTTTTGCTGATCTTTGTTTTTTTGGTGTGCTGAAACCGAAAATGAAGCCAGTTTTTCTCTATCACGTATAGATTTTTGTCAATACAGGGTGCTTGCCTATACAATTTCTTCCATTACTCTTCCACCAATATAATTATATAGTAAGTTTTATAGTATGTTTCCATGATTAATTAATCATTGATACCTATTGTTGTAATTGTGAAGCACTAGTGCGACTTAAGACCATATCAACCAACCAACCAACCAACCGATTGTTATGATGGTATGTATAAGAAATCGTGTCGGTAAACTCCCTGTATTGACAAAAATCTGTGCGTGATAGAGAAAAATGGGCTGCATTTTCGGTTTCAGCATGTCAAAAAACATAAAGATCAGCTGAAATCTCAAATAAAATTTTGTCACCTTCATTTTTGTAGGCCTGTTTTATGTAATTATTAGGTAGATTCCTTATAGGAGATCTACCTATTGCAATGGTTCTCATGACACGACTTCTGGAAAATTTCTTCATATCTTCACCGATCATGACCCCTAGAACACAAAACCACCCTCCGTTCAAAAGTTATATATATATATATATATATATATATATATATATATATATATGTATATATGTATAACGCTTTTTCCCATGTTAACTTGTGAACACGATAACTGGAGTAATTTTTATTTAAATTTAACCAGCTCGGGATATGTTGTCAGGACAATAAAAATCTCGGTCGAGTTCGTAGATGGGGTATCCTGCTCAAAGGGGGTGGAAATGGTGGGGGGTGGAAATTTTCATTTGCCCATAATTTCTTTAATATTGAAAATAGGAAAATACTTCAAATCAGGCGAATTACCGCCTTACCCTAAAGAACAACTTTTGTATTTAAACTTTTTCGATAACTTCAATTGCTTAAAAGTTACAAGTTAAAAAGTGATTTTTCTTGTGATGAAGCCGACAGTTTCTATAGCTTTCATTGCAAAAATTTATAATCTGATGCTTATGTCACGTGCAAATGATAATAAAAAAGATCACTGAAAATATAATAAAATTTTAATCATGTTTTTAAACAATATAATAATCTGATTAAAAAAAAAAGTTTAACAGAAAATATGACGTCACAATTACAACAATGTACTGAGAAAAATGAAATAAAATTTTATCCGTGATTTTAAACAAAAAAAAAAAAAAATAAATAAATAAATAAAAGTTAATCTATATTAATAAAATCAGAGTTTTGTCTGTAAATTTGTGGGAATCGAAAAATTTTGCGATATCTTCACGTTTCACACCCCATGAAAGCCGAAAATGACTTCAGAAAATTTTGCCTGTGTGTGTGTGTGTGTGTGTCTGTGTGTATGTCATCGTGTCCGAATGTCGCTTTTTTTGTCCGGGCATCACTCGGGAACGGCTGGACGGAATTCAACGACGCTTGGCAGTAATTTAGGTCTTCACCCAACTTAAAATTATATCTATCAACTTTTCGGAAATTCCCCCCCGTTCCCCCCCTAGGGGGTAAAAGACTAAAACACGTTTGTCCGGGCATCACTCGAGAACGGCTGAACGGAATTCAACGGCGCTTGGCAGGGATTTAGGTATTCACCCAACTTAAAATTATATCCATCAACTTTTCAGAAATTCTCCCCCGTTCCCCCCTGGGGGGTAAAAGACTAAAACACGTTTGTCCGGGCATCACTCGAGAACGGCTGGACGGAATTCAACGGCGCTTGGCAGAAACTTAGGTCTTCACCCAACTTAAAATTATATCTATAGAAATTTTCAAAATTCTGATTAGTGTTTAAATTGTGGGTAAAAAACGCCTGCGCATGCGCCATAAATATTTTTTCACTAAAACGCTTTGAATGGAAAAATAAAATGCAAAAATAAATTTTTAAGATAAAGACTTTTTTCATTCGCGTGAATCGCACTACAAATTATGAAAAGATTTAAATGAAGTTTTGCCATCTGAGTTTCATACTTTAGTTAATTTTAAAACATCTAATTGTCGTATCGAAAAACTGTTTACACCCCAGGATTCAGAAAAATCATCTCTTTAATTTGGTACTGAATTTGTAACGATAGGTCTGATACTTCTAATTTATTTCCCCTTTTTCCGTTTTTCCGTTGCCACTTAAATTTCATACTTTAGTTATTTTTTTAATATCTAATTGTCGCATCGAAAAACTGTTTGCACCCCTGGATTCAGAAAAATCGCCTCTTTCATTTGGTACCAAATTTATAAATATAGGTCTGATATTTCTAATTTATTTCACCCTTTTTCCGTTTTCAACCTAGATTCGATATGGAACAGCTTTAGTATTGGATCCCTTTGGCAAAATTTGAAATTCGGAACCGAAGTAGCTCGGACGTTTCTCGCCAAGATCTTTGATTGCACAATTGAGATAGCCAATTCAGTTCATCGCAAAAATGGCTTAAAATATTTAAAGTCACCAAAGGGTTCCCATACTAAAGCTGTGCATTTTGTACTTATTTATTTATATTTTCTATTAAAGACTTCTGTGGTCACGAAATTTGGTGCGTAAATTGTTTGTTTGCATCCGGCACTTATTGTAACTGGATTTCACGAAATTCGAAATCTCCCCCCCCCCCTTCTCGGAGTCGGAGGGCAATAAACGGTATAACTTCTGTATAACCCCACAGCTGAATTTGGCGATTTTTCTTTGGCGTTGTTTTGAAGGATAACGATGTCGTTCTGGACTGTTTGCGATATAATATGGCAGCCTAATATTTTGTTTATTTTGGATTTATGATTTAGATTATGATTTTATCATTTATCATATATGATTTATGATTTTTAGATTTATGATTTAGCCATAATCGCCAACAAAAAAAATCGCCAAATATCGTTGTGGGTTTATACTGAAGTCGTTCCCAATAAACATGTGTAAAAACATGTTTTTCCGTTTGAATTCGCTTTGAATTATCTTAGAATGGCGAATTTTGATGTGCGGATATTGATTAAGTGTACGCATTATGTACGTTAGTGGGATTTTGCAAAACTTCGAACTCACCCACTGAGGAAGGGGAAGTAACAAGTGGGTAAGTTGTGCCTAAGGCAGTGGGGACCCAGACTGTATATTGATTAAGTGTACGCATTATGTACATTAGTGTGATTTTGCAAAACTTCGAACTCACCCGCTGAGGAAGGGGAAGTAAGAAGTGGGTAAGTTGTGCCGAAGACAGTGGAGACCTAGACTCTTCGCTTTGCGAGCGAGAAAACCTCTACCAATCACAGCGAGAACTTGGGTTATTAATAAAGATATGGGATTTTGACAACTCATTTAAGTTTAATGTCCAGCGAAGCGGGCAAAGCCTGCTAGTAAAAAAATAAGTAAATAAAATCAACATATCTTAGGCCTAAGCAGATTGACTTAGCTTTATGACATAGATGCTATCCGCGATTGTAATGAAATGCTCGCCCTCTGGTGTTCTAAGGTGAATATATCATACCACTGATAGCTTTCACGCTCAAACAACGATAGAACAACAAGAAAGAACAATAAATTAATACACGTGGCTATTATATTTACTGACAACTGCAGTTGAGAAAGCTCCATCTATCGATCATTACAAACGCGGATAATGTAAAAGATAAATGTCATCGTATAAAAAAATAAAAAATAAAAAAAAAAAACTTGTAAATCTATGCTAAACGAATTAAACTGGCATGGTAGAAAAGGTAATAAATTTGGGGACATTTAGGTATCCCTTTAACAAATGAATTAGGTACGATTTTATTGAATTATCCGTTGAAGTTTTTTTTCATGAAAATTTAAATTTAAATTAAAGTATTTCATTACTCGAATTCCCTTATTTTGATAAATAAAATTATACCATTTAAAAAAAAAATAAAGAACACTCTTTTATTGAAAAATGAACTAATAAAGGTTTTAGAAAACTATTGCATACTTTTAAATCTTTATTAAAAAAAAATTAATTGTTGCCACTCGACATTATACAAATACATCGAAATCCTGTGTCACATACGATTGTTTTGTATAAGTATAGATTTTTTATTTGCCCTTGGAACCTGCCCCTGATGGGAAATATGCCTGGAAACACCTGTATCTAGTATTGTCATTGATTATGAAGTCGTGCGCAAAATTTCAGGTTCTTATGACGACAAGAAGTTGCCGAAAATTGAATTGCAAAATTCCGTTACATACATTAATAGTTGCATCATATCAAGTTAATAAAAGTGTGTTAATTAAAAACCTTGTTAAACGCTTTAATTAATCATTTAAAAATATAAAATTAAAATAATACGTCAATCTTAATACAAATATCGTTTGTGGTGAATAGCTTAAAATGTCAGTTTAGGCAAGAATTTAAAATTTACGATTGAGAGTAATACGTTACAGCTTCCTTTGACTCTTTATCTTGTCGAAACAAGATATTGGTCTGTGAAGAGATATGAGGTTTTCGCGTGGAAAGAAAATCTAATGACGCCAAAGCTGCCTTTCTCCATCTCCAAGCTCGCCAAATTTTGTCGCGAAGTCAAAATTTCGTCGTCAACTATCAACTTTTGCCGCCAAATCACAAATTTCATTGCTAAGTCGCAAGTTTTGCCACCAAAATCTCGCCAAATCATACAATTTACTTAATTCATAACAATTAACATTGAAATTCAGCGGTGCCAAATGGTCAAATGTTAACTAATGTTAATGTTAATGTTCCAGCTTATGTGAACCAAAACAGTTTCACTTTACAATTTTTACTCATCTGACAATAAGAATCACAAAAACACAATACAAAACTTTCAATAATTCAATAAAAATTACAATGAAATAACTATCCAAAAACCGCTACCACTTATCTGTATTTGACTTGGCCATAGCAACGCCAGGCTTACCAGAACTAGTAAGATCACAAGTGCATTTTCACGTTTCTATTACTTTTTCTTTTAAAAGAAAGATATTGAACAACAGTTATATAGATTTTAAATAAAAAATATAATTTTGATTAAGCTTGGGTGGGGAGGGGGGATGTAGCCCAATAGCCCCTTCCGGGATTCACCATTGCTGGGATTGTATATCTTTAAGGCTTTTATTTGTTGAATGATTATGAGTTTGAATTTTAAAAAATTCAAACGTTTACAAACCAATAAATTTAGCCTAAAATTTTAAGTAGAATGAATAAAACCCTTTTGTAGTTGAAAATTAAATTTCTTGAAAACAGAATAGCGACGTAAATAATGCAATGTGTGGGAACAAAGCCATTGGCTAGGTATTAATGCATATGTAATTTTTTTTTACAATTGTAACATCAACGTAAAGGAATCTACCTTTGCCTTTAAGCTTGCCGAAAAGGGATTTTTTTTTAATTGGAGCTATACATTGAAACCAAAAACATATGAAAATAAAAAAAATTTCATTGGGATTCATATAGCGGGGTTTAATGGGTTAAAATTAATACCGTACAAAGAAAAAGAAAAAAGTAATATAATTTTTTTCTTTTACTGGATTCTGTGTACAAAATAATGAAATCGTATTATTTAATTTCCAATTTATTCTTCTATAAATCATACTGCACAAATGTCTCCATTTTTTTTTTTTTTTTTTTTTCTCCCTGTAAGTGTGCTGTTCTACTTGCTCCGTGTTATTAATTTAAGGGCCTTTTTTTTTTTTTTTTTTTTTTTTTTTTTATAGAGAGGAAAAACTGACTTAATTCTTGTTTCTAACAACATATCGTAAATATTGTTAACAGTGCAGCCAAATCATTTCTCTTGTTGAAAGATTCTGTGGTGTGTATGTGTATATATATATATGTAAATATATATTATTATTATTAATAGTAATTAGAATGAAAAAAGAAAGAAAAAAAATAATCCTAAATATCCGCATATGTAGTGAAGCCACGAGGATGGCCCAGCGTTGCTCGTTAGTTGGTTTTGAGGTATAAGATATTGGCCAGGTTGTGGGACATTCTTTGATTTCCGAACATGACATGTAATATTGTATACTGTATTTTTGTCACCCAAAACTTAGTAACATTTCATTGTTTTATATATTTTTAAAAATATCTCTTTCCCTCCCCCCGTTTCTCTATGAAACTCATTTATTTTACAAAATAACCTAGGAGGTATTGGTGATTCTGACTTTTTTTTCTACCGATAATTGCGAATTGTAATTTTCATCATAGTTAATTACTGAAAATTACTAGGAAAAAAAAATTATTCAGGTAAAAAAAAATTCCTAGCATAGATCTTTGAAATCTGTATTTTGTTTACTTTTTTATTTATTTTCTTTATTTTGACGAGGATGGGTGGTGATGTCCTGGTTAATCCATGAAAGTTAATTCGATTTCTTCTTATCGAATGTCTATTTATGGAAGCCATTTACCTGAGGCATTTTGATTCTCAACTTCTTGACCTCTATACTTACGTTATACAATACCCGCCGCTTATTAAAATCACATTCGTTCTGAGCCAAAATGATTTTAATAAGCGGCTGATTTTTACATCCGGCGACCGTTCCTGCACTCAAGAAAAAGGTATTATACTTCTCTGAATTTGGAAAGAAATTTCAAAAGACAACGAGCAATATAATTAATTTAATTTTTGACTGATAATTAATTTTTTCGTTAACCCTCTGTAACTCATGACCTTTAATATTTTTGTGTTTATTTGTTTCGTAATAATTGGAAAAAAATAAAATACACGTGTTTCAGGTTTTTTTTTTATTTCTCATAAATTTCGAAAAAACAAACAAAAACACCTACAGGCAACAAACACTTTTTAGCATAAAATCCTATAAAATACGTGAAATTGGGTCAAAATCAATATTATACAATGAATTTGAAACACTTACCTCTTCACTGTTTCAATATAAAACACAAAACACACGAAAAACTATTTTTTATTATTTTTTGAATCAGAGCCGGTCCGCACTTGTCGTTAGTTACCCACTGTCGAGTAATGAACTTCAACTTACGACATACGGCGCCATCCAGTTGTGTTTCTAGATACTAGATTCTCTAACTGTGAGTGTATACGACAGGCTACAGTGCGTGATTACGTTGTAGAACCGATTCTTTGAATTTGAACCACGATCGAACGGTATGTTGCCTACAGTCTACAGTATGGTACAGAGGGTTAATATAAGTAAATTAAACGCATTCCACGTTTCTATGCGCATTCCTTTGAGGAGAATCATTATTACTTTGCCAAAAGTTCACGTTTTTCTTTTAAATCTTTACGTTTAAACTTCTTGCTTCATAGTTATTTCAAAATAGAAACTAGAAATTGTTTTTTAATAATTCAAAATATATATATCACTTGCGAATCAAATCAAATTTGTAATTTATTATCGCGCTTTGAAGAATACGTTCCGTAAAATATTTGTGATAATTGATGTAGCTTGTTTAATTTGTAACGATGCTGCAAGTGTAAAAGTTTCGACAAAGAGAGAGATACTTGAAGTATTGCTGTGCTTTAATTTCTTTTTTTTATTTGAAAAATAAAAAAAATCACAATGGAAGGGGGAAAAAAAAAATGTTGTGGCCACCACAAGACTTTCTTCTATATTTTCCTATACAAATTCACTCGGTAACAGTATTTAAAAAAAAAAAAAAAAAAAAAAAAAAAAAAAAAAAACTCGTTTTTTTTTTTTTTTTTTTTTTTTTTTTTTTAGTTAAAAGTAAAATAATCGATAACTTTGTTTTAAATTATCACATATTTATAGTTAAACCATTCGTTTTAAAGGTATTGACGAGACCTTTCGAAAGATACCCATCTCGAAAATTTACTCCCCTCGAGGGGAGACCCCCCCCCCCCAGGGGGGTTAACGAGGCTCCTACACATACAAAATATTTTTCCCAATTGACTATCTCTGTTATAAATAGTTCTTGTAAATTTCATAATGATTACTAAAAAATAATTCTCTTTATGCACATTTATACAAAATTTTGTCCTATATCACCATGTTAAAAATTTTGAAAAAGCTTGATGGCAACGCAACCTGTTAGACAATTTTTACCAAAAGTTGATAGGCACTAATTTATGTTAAGGTGCAACTACATACCAATTTGTATGAAATTCTGTGCAGTAGCTCCTAATATACAGTTGCCACAAAATTTTTTCACACGCACATACTGACAGACAGACAGACATTTTCTAAAAATGGTCAAATCGTGTTCTACAGCTCTCAAAACATGTAAATCCATCTAAAAACCCGAGGTCGAAAATTTTTACGAATCCAGTACTTTCTTCTATTGAATATAGAAGAAAGTAAAAAAAATAGTTTGCATAAATGATATTTTTGCTGCTGAAGAGATTTTTTGAATTTATTAACCGGCTATACTGATCTTATTAAGCGGCGGTTTTAAAAGTAGTTTGTATTGATTTGAATTCGGTCCTGGCAATTTGATCAGATTAAGCGGCTGATTTAACCAATACTTATTCGCTGCTACATAATTAAGTTACTGCTCTCAAATTTTGTCCCATTTTTTTATTATTTTTTTTTCTACTTTGCAAACCGCATCATGTATAAAAATATATTTAATTTGTATGGCATTTCGCAAATTGCTTTATTAAAGAAACTCAATCAATCTCGATATTAAAAATCTTTTCAATTAACAATTCCAAATACAGTTGTTTATATTATGAGTGCAGAGGATATAGCTTTAAAAAAAAAAAAAAAATCTTTCGTCCAAAAGATGTTCCAAATTTCGTATTCGCTATACTCAGCATTTTAGCAGATAGCGATTAGCCTAAAGCTATAATTTTCCACGAAAGAATTTGTTGAGAGTCTTAATCGATCAATGCCCGGAATGATTTTAATAAGATTCGAAATGTGAATGCTTAATAATCAGAAATGCGGGTATATTCTCTTTAATGTTTTATTTGGATACTTAAATATTTCCGTTACGGCTGATTTTCCATTGATGATTTGATAAGGTAAGAGAGCAGAATGTTAAATAAAACTTGCCCTTTTAAACATCATTAAAACAGTTCGTGCTATTAAAATGTTTGGGTTCGATTTCATTCGAGAAATTCCGAATTCGAGAAAGATGTAATTACTTTTATCGTAATAGAGATTACAAGGAAATGATAAACGTTAGAAATTACCACTTCGCTTTCTAAAGTTTAAAGCAATTCGTTGATAAGTATTACAAAATGTTCGGATTAGAGTTGTGGTTCAGATATGGATATTCGTATCCAGGGGTTCGAATCTACTTTAAGCTGTAAGTCCCAGTCTAATTAGCCGAATCTCTCTCTCTCTCTCCCCCCCCCCCCCCTCTTTTTTTTTTTTTTTTTTTTTAATTTCTCTAAGGGACATCTTTATTTCAGGACAGTCTTCCATTCTCCTGCATGTTTATACACTTCTCCTGTTTTCTGTATATTTAAAATTTTACATGTAATATATTTAAAAAAAAAAAGTTTGGCGAATTTTTTCTTTTGCGTCTCAATACATGGCATTTTTATTAACAATTACATTAAATTTTACACATGCATAGAATGCACGTTTTTAATATAAATGATTAATTAATTGCCTGAAACTGGCATATGGCGAAAAACCTGTCAAATTTATCGAAGTCTGAAAATGCCTGTTATAGAATATGGCTTATTTAGATCCTTCAATAATGGCAGGTATGTTAGCGTGACTATAGAGTTCTAACAACCACGTGACTTTCTTCTTAGAAACCGTACTTTGCTGAAGGACAGCGCTATTTTTCCATACCTTTGGAAGGGTTTTTTTTTTTTTTTTTTTTTTTTTTTTTGCTTTAATTTTTTTATGCTTTTGCAAATACATTCACAACGCTGTGTTACAATAAATTTGTAACACTATTCCGCGTTGATAAAATGGGTCTTTGAGGTCAACTGTCCCTCAGCAAACATGCTCGTGACGTCATCTGTTAGAACTCTATAGGATGGAAAAACAAACCTTCATTAAGCAAAAAAGTTTTTCTTTTTCTCAATGGCCACGGTACTTGCGGCTAAGTATTGGTCGGGGGTCGCCGAATTCATCACCATTTGTGAAGGGGCACCCAATGGGAGGTCATCGCTAGCCCTAACAGAGTCTCAACAACATCCATTCCTTGTCTGGGATTCGAACCCAGGCCCAACCATAGTCAGGGACGCTTAACTACTGCACCGTCTGGGTAGCTTTTAGGCAAAAAAAGAAAAGAAGAAGAAAAAAAAGCACGAGTGTAGCATGTTTTTAAACGCCGATTTTGCTGTGGTAACAGTTCGTTTAATTTTAATATTTTTAAGCCGGATATGTCGAGATTAAGGATGTTGAGACCTGATCTCGAAAAGGGATTTTAGAGATTATTATGTTGAAAATTTGTTAACGTAATTAAGTTGTCCCTAACCGAGTATTTAATGTTATCGCGTGTTAGGTGTATGGTTAAGAAATTTCTTTTAGAAGACTGAAAAGTTTTTAAAAGAGCGAACTATTTATTTTCTCTTTCATTTTAATGATAAATTTTCTATATATTAAAAAAGAAAGAAAAAAGAAAAGTGTTCTTAACCAATTCTTCAAACGTATTTTCTTAGGAATTAAAAATATTGCTCGTAAGTAAACTTTCTCAAATGGAAAAGGGGGGTAGTAGGGAGGGAAATTGACGGGAAGAAGGGGGGAAAAAAAAAATCTATAGAACGAAAATATTACGAATGGCCAAACAAGGCTTCTCAGTTTTTGTGGGCTTCCTTTCTATTATTTTTTCTTCTTTTCTCAGGATTTCTTCCCAGATATTTTTATTGGATTGAAAAAAGAATTCAAATGCCTTAAGGTGCTTATTTTTTTTTTCTTTACAAATAAAATAACGGATTTCTGTATATGGTTTTTACTGGGCAAATGTTCGAATTCTCCAGGCGTGACTAATAGGATCTTGTATCGACCATGTGCTTTATTTCGGTAGCGGTTTTTCAGTATTTTGTATTAAAGCAATTCTAAAATTATCCATTTTATAAAAAGAGTCGTCCATGGACATTAATTCATTGAAATTCTTTTGGATGTCTCAGAGCTAGATCATACATGAATAATTTTTCATGTGGCAATATCTTGTCTCATTTTACATCATTTTTTCAGTGTAACTGAAAATTACATGCTTAAATTTTTTGAAGGACTTTAATGATAATTAAATGTTATCAAATAATTATGCTAATTACGGTTATTGAATTACGATTTTTGTGAGATGTGTGTTGTCTCTGTCTCTCCCCCCACCTCTCTTTGACCCATTATAATTTCTTTCTTACAAAAATTCCATAACTGTAAATCTAAAGTTAATTTGACTATTATTATTATTATTTTTATACTAAGTACTTTATTTAGTTAGGTTCATATCTTAACTAAAATCTTTAAAATATACTTTCTCGCCTTGTGTATAGCATCATTTAACGCAGAATTAAGCGTTACATAATTCGTGCATTACGCACTCTTTCGCTGAATCTATTTAACTTGTAGGTCCAGGGCTATAGAATTCTCCAGCCCTGTTGTAGGTCTCAGTTTATGAGCCTTAATGTACCGAAATATGATCGCACGACGACAACCCAAAAACCTTTCTTCCTTCGCAGAAACTAAAACTGTAAAAAATCCGAGAATGACCTAATAGTAAATGAAAAAGTTACTTCATGATACTTTATGTGAGAAGTAATGGCCAATGCAATAATTATAATTAACAAACATTTTCATCTATGCAGCTTTGAATCCCCCCCCTCCTTTTTTTTTTTAAAAAATGATTAAAAATCCCGGCAGTTCTTTTTCTTTTGGTTTATATAAGCAGGTCTCCCTAGTTTTAGTTTTTCGTGTTTTTTCTTCGAAACAAGTTGGAGTACAGAGTAAGTAATGTCCTTCATTGTAAATGAGTGCCAAATTTCAAGGGTCGCTATCAGACAATGGATAGTTTGAGTTTTGAAGCTCTGCTCGTTGCCAGTGTCTGAAGGGTCCTTTAAGATCCTTTTGAAAAAAGGCCTACGGAGGGCTTTTTCTTTGTCCTAGGTCCCAAGACTGGACAAATCGACCTTAACGCCACAAACACCCCTCGGTTTTTACGTTATATCGTAGGCTTTATTTTTCCATTTAACTCAATGATATAATTAAAAATCCTGTAGTATATTACTTTGAATAGATGAATAAGCCTGAATAAGAAAGAAAACACATATATATAATTTTTAGCACTTTCTAACAAAGTTGAAAAGTGACTTCGCTTTGCCTCTATCAGCCCTCCAACTCCCATAAATATTTATGGAATTCGATAAAATGGATGTTTTTCGAGTTCACTATGGGATGTTCCTATTGCAAATGAAGTAAGTACCATGACTAGTTTGTGAAAAGGGACACTCGAAAGAATTCCTAAGCATTGCTTTCTATGAGAGACATTTCTATAAATAAACCTTATTTTAATGCCTTATTTTGCAACGATCATAATGAAATTGACATTAATTATTCATATGCTAAAAAAAAAAGAAAAAAAAAAAAAAAAAAAAAAAACAGAAATATTTAGGAGTGATTATCAAGTAAATTAGTCTTTCTATCTGTCCTCTTTGTGATCACGTGGGCAAAATACATTTAAGGTTAAAAGATGCAACGAGTATGTACAATTGGAAAAGTGTTAATAATGTATGCGAACCGCATGATTTTTCGTTACTGTTTTCTTCTTTTGTTGTACGAAAAAATTCTATTTTGAAAATTCAAAATTTTCCGTAAAAGAATTAAGAAATGTTTGTGCGTTTTAAAGAAAGTAATCTTAGCATTACTTCATAGTTTATTTCAGTTGGTTATATGGCAGATGCGTACATGACATTTGCGTACAAGCTGAAATTAGTGACACTTGCGTACAAGTCCAGGTGTTCCAAATGTTACAGATCTGTTTTCGAAAAATCAAGTGGCATTTCCGTACAAAATTTGTTTCGCTGTATTTTTCGTTTGTAACACAAAGGGATTGTATCCACATGTTAAACTTGAAGATAAATACTTTTATATAAATACGTGAATTTTCTCTTATGCATGTAGTCTTACGACTGACAAAGTTATGAGCTTAAGGCATATAAAAGTTACAAGCTATAATAGCCGTAGTTACTTTCTGAAATGACATTCAATTATTTATTCGCTGAGTCAAGATCAATAAAGGTCCTTATAAATGCTATTAAGATCTTTAAAAATATTTTTATTTCTTAAATATTTTTTTACTTTTTAACAAGTATGAATTTTTTGTCTCCAATAAAGAAAAAAAAAGTTAGAAAAAGATCTCTCTTCTTTATCAATAACGAATTGAATCATATTCCAATTCCTGAAATATTTGCCGTTCACCTATATGCCTCTCTTTCTCTCCCCCCCCCCCCCCCCCCCCAAAAAAAAAAAAAAAAATTGTGTGTTTAAAAATGAAAAAAAATCGATAACTTTATTTTAAATTATCGCAAATCGATGGTTCAACCATTCGTTTTGAAGGTATTGGTGAGCTAGAAAGATATGAAAGATACCCTTTTGAAAGATACCCATCATGAAACTTTATTCCCCTCGAGGGTGCACTTCCCCCCCCCCAGGGGGGTGAGGCGGGGCTCCTACATACACAATTTTTTTTCCCCAGTTGACTATCTCTATTACAAAAACATATATTTGTTTCATTTGGTTTAGTGCAGTCCAACGAAAAGCTTTCTGTAACATTCCTATATGATATACATTTAGAATACCGAGTTTGGGATTTCTGCTACTATTTGTTCTTGAGATATGCTGATAACACAGACAGACAGACCATTCGCTAAAAACATGATTTTCGTATTCAGGGGACCTCAGAACATGTAGATACAGCAAAAACGCACGTTCGAAAATTTGACCCTAAAACAATACTTTCTCGACCCTACGGGTAAGAGAAAGTAAAAAGAAAAGAAAAAGAAGGAAAGAATAGAAAGAAAGAAAAAGGTTTTAATGTTTGCATCATATGGATACAACCCCTTCATGCAATGATCCTCAAATAAAGGGAAAGAAATGTTGTACGCAAGTGCCACTAGATTTTTTGAAAACACACCTGTAATATTTAAACCACCTGGACATGTACGCAAGTGCCACTGTTTTCAGCTTGTACGCAAATGTCATGTACGCATCTGTCACAACACCTTTCAGTTACGTTTCATTTTTAATCTTGTGTTTTAACTGTAATTGCGCAAGATAAACAGGGGTGTTTGCGTTCCGGGTTTTTTATTTTATTTCCCACCAGTAATTATAAATTTTATTTTTAGTTATATTTAATTGCTAATTTTTACCAGAAAACTGCCACTAATATCACTATTAAAAAAGTCTGGTGGCAATTTCCGGGGCTACAAACACCGCTGGATAAACTATTTTGTATATTTCGCTGCTTTATCTTTTATTATTGTTATTATTATTATTATTTTGTTTGAAGTTAAAAATGTCATATTCTGAAATTTAATTTACATGCACCGTATCTTATCCCGACCTGATTCTCTAATTATGTTTTAAATATTCTACTAATAATGCACCAATCTTAATGTATTTCCATCCCACATTCTGCGTTAATTAGAGTTCAAATTTTCCAATATTGCAAATTCTATCTCTCCTTTTATTTGAATAAATATTTATCGTTGATATTTTATCCTCTCATCTGTGATTGAATAACAAATATTTGAATTTGAGAATACAAGGCTTTTATTTTAAACCCATCCATTTGGATGAAGTGATTGAACAAGTTCGTTCTTAATAAAGATTCATGTTACGCTCACTATAAATATGATATTGAAAGGAGTTCTCAGTTTGTTTATATATATATATATATATATATATATATATATATATATATATCAGAAGTGCAAGATTAACATAAATGTAAGCTTTTTTTTCCCTTCATACTTTTAAATTAAAATCAATAAATATGATTGAATTCATCATTATTTGTGTTTATGAAAGGTAAAATTTCATAAGTAAACACCATAATTTGCAGAAACACACTTGTTTCTAGTCGAGATATAAAAGCATGACTTTGCACCAAATGAAATCTAGTGTGTTGTTGGCTTTTCTTTATATCTATTTATACGAATTCATGTAATTTAGACCAAAAATCTCCACTGCATTTTGCATTGCAAAAACGAAGAAGAAAAGAATGCGAAGCGATGCCCTACTTATTGCTAAAACTTTATCCTAACTGTACAAAAAGTTGATAGGCACCAATTTATGTCAAGGTGCAACTGAATGTAATTTTTCATGAAATTCTCTGCATTAGTTCTTAGTTGAGCTGGAGTTGCCACAAAATTTTTGTTGTTTTACAAACAGACGGACATCTTTTGAAGATAACCAAATTGCGTTCAAGACTTCTCAAAACGTGTAAATCATTGAAAACTGGAAGTAAAAAGTTTTTATTACATTCTTTCATTGAATCTAGCAGAAAGTAAATTGTTTTCACGATTGATGAGGAAAAACAAGATTTTTCAGAATTTATTTAAGGTTAGAACTTTTGTTCGTTGATAATTTAGCGAATCTATTTACAGTGTAGTTACATTTCTTCAATTTATTATCAACTTTTGCATTAATTTTATTTACATTTCAAGGATTATAAATTAGAATATCTTTATCGAAAATAAACAGAATATCTTTTCTGTTACCGACTATTCTAAGAAATTCCGTAAATGATTTTATATACATCGGGTAGGGAGGGGGGATACTTCCAAATACTTCCAGCTGTTTCACTTTAAGTGCATTCCTTTTTTTTCTTATATATTGAATATTTGAAGGAAAATAACATTCTCTGCAAGGCTGTAGAAAATGGCAGGTCTTAAGGAAAACAACCCTTCATGCTTTTATTCAGAATTTCAAATACTAGAAATCATCATAGCAAATTTTTTTTAGTCATATAAGGAAGCACTTGACATGGTGACTTCTCGATTTACTATGTAACTCTAGTGCAGATGACAAAACAATAAGTCACAATGTTAGAAAATTTACAATTCTTATGCAAATAAAATACGGAGTTTTCTTTCTTTTTTTTCATGGAATCATATTTCTAAAAAACATTTGTTTGTCAATCCTAAGTGTCATTTTCTATAAACTTAAGTCTTTTAAGGTGTGAGAGAAGAAGGGGGGGGGGGGGAATTGGTATGTTGCCTCCGCCTCATTTTTTAAAAATTCTGAAATTATTTACGGACGCTAGAGGTGGAGAGATGGACAGTCGGACAGACAGATATACTAATTCAAAACATATTCTCACTTAAAAATTGTAAAAAAGTGTAAAAACGCGTAATGTAAACGAAAATGCAATTCCAGCAAATATCCCATAATATCCATTAATGTATGAATAATTTTGTGTGGCCCTGTAAATAATAATGCTAATCATACTATATTCCATAAAAAGCATTCTTTTATGCATATGAACAACATATTTTAATTTAATTAAGATTTGTGCAAAGCAAAGTTATTAAATTTTGGTTTATAGAAATACCTCTCATAGAACGCAATGCTTTGGAATACTTTCGGGTGTTCCTGTACACAAACAATTGGTGGTATTTACTCCCTTTTCAATAAGGAACATTCGATAGTGAACTTGAATAACAATTTCATAATGCTGACTCTAGAATAAACGGGCCGCTGGAGGGGGGGGGGGAATTCAATAAAAAGGTCAACCTATTTTCAAAAAGGGCATTATTTGCATAATTTATGATTTTCTATGTTGTGATTTTTATACGAGACAGAAGTAAATTACTAATTTTACGTGTACGAGGGCAATTTGGTAAGTTCGTGACTTTAAAAAAGGTGGCGCTGTGATCGCACTCTTATGCTTTCAATTTATTATTATCTGCGACAACATTCGTGAAATTTGCAGACGATATTTTTGTTTTGATTATGGAGGGAAAAAGATTTGTGTGTTGATAAAACATTATTTTTTACGTTTAACGGCCCTCTTTACTTACCGTCGCCGGAAGTCCGAGCCATTGTTATTCTATGGGGAAATTTTCTTTGCAAATAAGTTATTAACTAATACATATTTTTAAATTCTGTTTTCACATTCAGAAAATTCCCAATTGTTAAATTGACAGACCTTTTTTAAAAATGTATTTTTTTTTTTTTAATTTTTAATATTTTATTTTGAAATTGCAAAATGAAAAAATTTCACATATTGAAAATTCGTATTTTACAGCTTCAAAATAAAATATAAAAAAAATAAATTTTTAACTCCGTCAATTTAACAGCTGTGAATTTTCAGAATGTGAAAATAGAATTTGAAAATATGTATTAGTTAATAAGTTATTTGTAAAGAAAAATTTCCCATGGAATAACGTCAGCTTTCGGCGGCGGTGAGTGAAGCGGGCCCTTAAAAACAATTTCCGAAACTGAAGAAAAGTTGAAAAAATACTATGGGAACTCTGCTCCATCAGATGATATGGTTCACAAGTGGTTTACGGAATTTCGTTGTGGCTGTACGAGCACAACAGATGCAGAGCGTTGTGGACGTCTAATTGAGATCACGACTGAAGAAATGAGCCTTATACATTTAAGTACCCTTTGGGGTGAGTCACAGATCGTGGTCAATTGTCCACTAGTGCAACGCAGAACTCAACCAACCAAACATTTATGTATGTGAAATATTTTTTGTATTGTACAGTACACTGAAGTTTTGTTTATAATTAGACATATATACACTCTATAACAAAAAAAGCGACGCACCAAGAAGGAGTAATGCAAACTGGACACAAATTGACATGCATACAGGTTTCGATGGAAAATGCAAAATTTAACAGCTTGGCTGCCATTGAATGAGCATGGTGACGCTGCAACGCATCTTAACTACGCAATTGGCAGAATATTAAAAATGAGAAATTTTGATTCCAGGTCATAAATTCTTCGAGCATTCCATTCCGTCTACTCAGATAGACTGTAACTATTCCTCGCATACAAGTGCGCAAACAATATGTGGCGACGACAGCATTTGAGAGAGGTGTGTAGTTGGACTCAAAGAAGCCAGTTGGTTTAATCTGTGAATTGTTTGACAATTGAATAGAAGCGATGCCACTGTTAGATGATATTGACAGGAATGGGTGAACAATGGCCGAACACAGCGTCAGGGATAAACGGTCGGCCTGGCGAGAGGACAGAATGTGAGAACCGATCAATCGTCTGAGCGGTACTCAGACCAGTTCATCATTATCATTATCGATCCTACGTGCAACTGGTAGTTCAGTGACTTCAAAGACAATTAATAGGCGGTTCAGAGAAATGGGGTTGAGCTCACGGAGCCCCTTGTGCGGACTACTATTAAACTTCGTATACCGACAAGCACGTTTGCAGTGATATCAGGATCGTTCGAGCTTGAATGTCACTGAATGGAGTAGAATTGTCTTCAATGATGAGTACCACTCCGATTTGAGCCCCGATGACCAGCGAGGATGCGTCTGGCGATGCCTCGTAAAAGGGTGGATTCCGACCCTAATGTCGCTATCTCTACGACCCGACAACCAGGAGTGATTGTCTGGAATTTCATTTCATAGCAGGACCTCTTCGGTTGTCATCTGTGGCATCTTTACAGCACATTGGTACGTCGACGACATTCTATGTCCCGTTGTGTTTCCCATCATATCACGCAATCCTGACAGTATATTTCAGCATGATAATGCCGCCCACGCACAGAGGTAGTTTCTATTGCTTGTTTTCTTGCTTGTCTAACACTATTTTGGCCAGTAAAGTCGCCGGATCTCTCTTCTACTGAGGACGTTTGGAGTATAATGAAAAGGGTCCTACAACCAGCTCGGGGTTTTGCCAATCTAACCTAGCAATTGGACAGAATTTAGCACGATATCTCGCAGGAGGACATCTGCCAACTCTATCAATTAATACTAGGGGTGGGAATCGATTAAGAGATTTAACTGGGTTAATCGTAGTTCATTAATCGATTAATCGGATTTTTAATCGGTTTTCATTTTTTTTTAATATATAATTTTATTTCAATGTTGAATAAAACTCTTATATTGTGTACAGTCGGTAACAAAAGTATCCGAATACTACCAAAAATCCCTATATAAAAAAAAGTAGAGTTAATACTATTTTGTTGAATAAATCCTTGTCGAATCATGTTCTTAGTCAGTCAGATGATTCAACAAGGATTTATTTAACAAGTTAGTTCTTCTTTATCTCTTTCGACTAGAACACACTGTTATTTTCTGTATCTACTTCGATAGTTACTATCGGCAATTCTGAACAGACAATAAACGCTTGGAGATACTGTGAAACTCTGTTGACATTTTCCTCATCAGAGGGATAGTGGAAATCTCAATCCCTTTTCTTTTTTATTTTATCTTTAGCATTTCCATTTTTTTTGAAAGCTTCTTGTTTCTGAGAATACTATTGCCCTAGCCAACACTTTCTGAAGAAGGCTACAGTCAGGTGCTGTTGTTCCAACATGCATATGAAGCGGCATTTTGTTTAATAACTGTCTTCCCCCTTTTCTCTATCAACAAAAGTGCAACATCTTCTTTTGTGAGGTTCTATTTTTATTTATTTATTTATTTTTTGCTTTTTCCTTGTTTGATGGATGCTTCTTTGAATGTTTGTTAGGAAAATATGTGAAAAAATATTTTGTAGGCAGAACAGCATTTTTACTTTAATTCGTAGTTTGAAAATTTTAATCGGATTTTGAAAATTTTTAATCTAATTAATCGATCCGATTAACTCGATTAAAAAAGTTGATCGGGACTAAGCATTGATCGATTAAAAGAACCGATTAATCGATTAATTGGCACAGCCCTAATTAATACCAAGCCGAATAACTGCTTACATAAGGGTCAGAAGTGGACCAATGCGTTATTGACTTGTAGACTTTTGTGAGACCGTTTCTCTTGATTAAACCATCCAAATTTTCTGAAACTGTAATCATTTGTTTTTCTCCATATGTACATCACATCTACGAATTTTCGTCTCATTTGGATATTGGATAACTCCTTCTTGGTGCGTCGATTTTTTGTTATAGAGTACATTTATGTGGCATTTGGTTTTCTGAAAGATCTGTTCAATAATACATTTTGTGTAATTTCAATTGAGTGTCTTATAACAAGAAGTTAATATTTTGTTGTGGGTCAAAAATCATTTTGAGGGACTCGCAGAGGACTCTAATTTGTGTGCAAAGACTTAAAAAAGAAATCTGATCCAGCGTGGTCCATGGCAAGTATTTCTTTAAGGCATTTTATTATCTTCATACCGCACGAAACAACGCTCATTTTTCAGATACACCAAACCATGTTTCTAATAGGAACTCGTTTCCAAGTGCCTACATGGATGATCATAGTAATTCCCGGTCTGAGTCTTATCGTCTGAGTCGTCGAAAAAATGATCGTTGATCGACTACTATAACAGCCTGTAGAATCTGTATTTATTAGTGCTGATAGTAGGCTTATAGGGTCACACAAAGTATTCGGCTTTATTACGGGATATAGGTGAAAAATGCTGCTGGCTCACTTCCAGATTTATGACTTTGTTTATTATAAAATAAGTAAATACTGCTAGAAAATGTTTTATAATCTATTCAAGCTGTTTAACTTTTTTTTTTTTTTTTTAATTTATTTATTATAAATGGCATCACATTTTCCAAATATTTTGAATGCATTTAATATTTGTTTTCGATTTTAACCCCCAAAGGGAATACGATTTTCTTTCTTATTTAAATAATAAAAAGAAACTATTTCCTATCCAGATATTTTCCTGCGATAATAAAGCCTTTGTTATTCGAAAGAAAGGGAAGAAAGATAACGCTAACACATCCATCTGTTTCGGTTTAACTCCATTTCACGTCTTCGTGTATATTCAATCGGAGGAAAAGCGAGGGGGAGAAATATATAGCGAAGAATATTCTAAAATCCCGCAGAAACTTTAGAACCCTTTATTTCTCTTTTATATAAAAAAGAAAATTTACTTAGAATTGTGTTATCATCTTAAGGTTATAGGTCCATTCTAAACATTCTGAGACTACTTTTATGTTAATAGGCATTTTTATCTTAAGAAGATTGTAATGGATTAAATGAATTTTATAATTAGTTATGAATAATCAATTTTCTTTGAGCCTTAAATTTTCTACTTAAAACGAAAATGTAAATAGAACAAGGGTGGGTCAAGATTTTATTTTCTGAGGCCCATTTTTGTGAAAAGTAAAATCTTTGGAAAATTTTTACTTATTTTTGTGGGAAGAACGGGGGGGGGGGGGGATGTCATGCAAACCTTTCAATTTTAGCAGTTACTCGACTATAATGCTTTACATCAAGTTAATAGTAGTATTTCATTGAACCAAGTGTAGGCAGCTATTTGAAATAATACTGAAAACATGAAAAATTTTTATGAAAAGAATATTTCTACGCAACAAATTTTAAAAGGACATATTTATGAATTTGAATTTTGCGAAGTGACCTGTTTTATACATTTGAATTATGTGAAGACACAGCTGAAATGCTCCAATTTTTTCCCCTTTATCGTCGACCCCTGCAGAAGTTTGCCATACTGAAAAATTTTAGCAAAAGTGATTGCGTTTTTCAAGGAACATGAGGTTAATACTTTCGATAATTATTGTTTTTCAAGTTTAATTTAAATTCGATGGATTTGAGCAAGCCTGTCCAACTCAAAATTTTTGGTTGGCCGCATTGTATATATGTAGGTATATATAAATTATGTATGGTGTGTCTCGATATGAATCATGTATATCTAATTTTTTTCAGCGGTGTGGGTGAATACTTTGTATCTATTTTTATTCATAAAATAACAATTAGAAAAGTTAAAAAATCTGGTGTGAAACAACCACACGATTTTCATTACCAACTATTACACGTATTATATTCACCTTTTGGAGATAATGTTATCAGAGGACATAAAATTGACCTAATAGACAACTAAAAATAGACACCTAAAAATTTTCCAGTAAAAGAAAGTTAATACACGTGTAAAGACATATAGAACAAAGTTTACACCTTTTTTTTTTTTACACCTCTTTCCCAGATCTAAAACTGATCTATCTAATCAGGATGACTATTAATTTTCCTGTGATAACCAAGTAAAGCATGAGAAAGAATATTTAAAATGGGTTTATGTAACAATTTTCAAGAAAATCGTTAGAGCCGTTTTTGAGATTCCGGCTTTTACCAAAGCTTGGCATAATTAATTGTTGACCAGAAAATAACAATTACATGCAAAAGTATATTTAAAAGAGGGTTAATATGGCAAGTTAAAAAAATAAATAAATAAATAAACGTATAGCCGATTTTGAAAGGAACGCACTTGCAAGACCTGAAATTCAGCTACTTAGACAGGACGCCTATCAATTTTCCTGAACTAACCAATTATATCAATCAAAAGGACATCTAATAGTGTTTATACAGCAATTTTGAAGAAAATCGTTTGAGCCATTTTTGAGATACGGACTTACGGCCCCTTTTTCCGGTTTCGGATGTCCCACTTTCGGTTTTCCAATTTTCACCAAAATTTACACCAGACCTGTTTCAAATCTGAAGTTTCGTAGTTCTGTTTTCATTAGTTTCCGAGGTATAATAGCCAGATTTCCCCCCCCACACACACACACACACTGACCAATTTCCAAAAACCCCTTTCTTGGACTCAGGACATGTAAATGAGGTGAAATCTCGATATCGAATTTTTGGACCGAATACAATACTTAAATTACCTACGGTAGTCGGGTAATGGAAGTAAAAAATGACTATACATTAATAATAAGAAAAATTATATCTATACATTAGTAATTATAATAATAAGAATCAATTTAGTATTTTATTAGCAATAATCAATGCTATATTTGTTTCTGTAACTAAACTACCATAACCGATATTTTCACTCCGAAGAGTCAGATGGAATTTCTTAATTTTTGATGCGTTAACCGCTTGAACGGCAGGTAACTTTCGCTAATTAAAATTAAAGTGCCACCAGAATTTACGAACAAGTCTAAAAGAAAAGAAAAATGAAGTTTTTCCTTTATATTATTCGAGTGAAAATTTGTTAAAAATTTCCGCGATGAGCTTCAGCAGTTGGTAACGAAAATTAGATGGGATGCCAGCGCCAGCCCTGGATTAGCATCTGGCAATTGAAGACCAGAATGCTAATCATTCCGCCAACAGTTGGGTAGAGGAGGGAAGGATGCAAATTTTGTTGTCCCTGTATTTTTTAAAACATTTACGAAAAAATCTGAAATGTGCTTATGATTTCGTTTCGTCTGCCTGTCACGCATCCTTATTTCTGTACTAAATATATTTAGAATGCCTTGAAAATGGAATAGTGTCAATGTCAGCACGTTTCCTATTAAAAAATGTATAGCTAATACAGACTAATTTGTGTATAGGTACACAAAAAAATTAAAATACATTACGATCTGTGAGAGGTACTTCTTTTAACGCATGTTTAAAAATCCTTTTATTGTTTATAACGAAACTAATTAGCGTATATTTTTCAGAAGCACAAAAACATTTATTGAATATTCGATTTGTTTGCTGGGCCATACAAAAATATTCAGAGGTATTATGGGATGGATATAAATGAAAAATATTACAAATACTGTGTGAATTTGTATAGGGATATATAAAAGTAAGTTTTGTGGTGACCACAACATACTAGTTCAACTGTTAAAAGGTCATTTTTAGAATGTTTACTTTTAAATTATAACATCAAAGAATGATTACAGACATAGACATAAACTTTATTAAACGATACTCGCTCGCTGACATTCCTATCTGTCGGAATTGTGAAAGCTTAATTTAGTTAATCGCAATGCAATATTTTCCGTTAAATCCATATCCAGTGAGGATTTGTCCCGTTGAATAATGAAGTCGTTCAATAGATTTAAGAGTTTCAATACGAAGACTGGTACTGGAGCAATTCAATACTGTAATTGGGTTATGTGATAATCCCTCTGCTTTTTCTCTTATCACGCATTCGTATCGTGTTCTGAAAAGTTGCTAACCGATAACATCATTAAGCCCCATGAAGAGTTAATAAAGAAGAAAAATTATACGATTCGCATACATTATAACGCATTTTCCAATTATGCTTATTCGTTGCCTCGTGGACGATCTTCAGTCTGTTTTATTTCTTTCGTTACCTAAATATATTTTGTTTTAAATTATGAACGAAAAAAAAAATCTCCTAAAACTTTTTTTTATTAAGTATTAAATCTATTAAATAAATAAATTAATAAAAGGCTACCTTTATTTATTTATTTATTTATTTATTTTTTTTTTTTGAAGAATTTCAGGAATTTTAAAGTAGGGATCACACTGTTTGTGTAGAGTCTCTCCTAATCATTTATTCCAGTTATCAGTTTTCAGGGTTTTTATATGTTATAGTTTTTTTTTTTTTTTTTTTTTTTTTTTTCCTGTTAACTATAAATAAGTGGATTATATTCAGTGGTTAAAGCAATAGCTCTCAAACCTTTTTCTTTCTTTAAATATTTAAATGCATACAGAAATTTCTGGAAAAAAAAAAAAAAAAAATCCTAATTCACTTTAAAATGACGCTGAAAATAACTTTCATTATATTTCCGAATTGGCTCCGATTTTGTTTTCTTACCTGTTGACGCTTAACTATTGTTCATTTCCATAATAGGATTGTTCAGTGTACTTCTCTTTATTTGGGTATACTTATCTGAAAATAAGTATTATGTACGTGATATTGATCTTCAAAACTTTCGAAATAACGTAAAATATCAAAAGATAAATGTCTCCTTTTTGCAAGAAATAGCGCTGTCAATTAAATTAACGTATAATAATGTGTTGACAAAAAGAAACTGTATATACATAATGGAATGGAACAAAAGAACTAATATTTTTATGACTAGATTCCTGGAATACCACAGGACAACCTGGAAAACTTCTAGGACGCAACAATGCTCCTTTGTGCACCTTTTGAGACACCGGGTTAAAGTGTGAATAATAAATTATATATATATATATAAACAAACAAGTATAATTTGTAAGAATACTCAACAATTGTTTTTGAATATTAAACGCGCTTCTTCATCAGGTGCAAAAGAAAATAGATATGAGTGCATTTTGACTGGAGCTTTTAGCTGTTTTAAATTACTGAAATAAAATTTTTCTTCACATATATAAACTAGCAGGCTACGCCCGCTTCGCTGGCCACTATATTTAAATGAATTTTCGCTGTTTTTTTTTTTTTTATATCGCTTTATAAATAAAAACTAATTATTTTTTTCCATGATTTTTATGGGAATTTTTATAAAAATATTGAAATTTCGAATTATATATATATATATATATATATATATATATATATATATATACACATATAATAACCTATAGCATTTAGGGATAGTGTAGCTTTTGATCAGTGAATTTTTTTTTTTAATCGGTTCAGTAGTTCCAGAGATTACCCTCCACATACAAACTTTTCCTCTTTATGTTTATGTTATCTATCTATACTGATATATAATGAAAAATAAATTATTTAGATTAATATATACAGTGAAACTTGAATAATTCGAACTTTTTTAATTCGAAATTCTGGATAATTCGAATTTTTTACTCGGTCCCTTGAATTTTGTATTAAAATAATGTTAAAAAATCATAGATAATTCGAATTATATTTTGGATAATTCGAATTTTTCCTACGATTACCTTTTAAATATAACAGTAAAATTTGTTCCCGAGATTTTTCTCAGCAAAAGCTCATTTTTTTTTTTAAAGTCTTTCAAAAGAAGGATAAGGAAATACAAGAGTATTTCTAGAGAGCACTAGGTATACCTAGTGCATCAGAAGATATGGTTCATGTACATGAACTTCGAGGTTTTTTTTTAATTGAATGTCATGCCTAATGTAGAAGATTCTATTTTTGAATCAATTGATAGGTTGAAGTCATATGCTTATGACACAAAGATTGTACTTAAAGAAGCAACCAAAAATATTTGACTATTTTTTAAAAGTGTTGAATAATTAAGCTCGTAGAAAAATATTGATTTAATGGGGTGGGGTGGGGGGGGGATGTAGCAGTATTCTTAGATATAAAGTTTTTGTGTAAATCTTTGGTCGCAGTTTTTTATTTTTTTAATTTATCTCTTCTTTTTGACAAAATAGTATATGTAATTCGAATTTTTGTATATTTCGAATTTTTCTCTGGTCCATTCAACTTCGAATTATCCAAGTTCTACTGTATATACTTTCCCCTCATGGGATCCAACTCACAAACTCTGGATTCAGAGCCCGACGCTTTACCTCAAAACCACGGTGTTCAATAGCTTTCCTTACAATATTTCATTTTTTTTTTCTTTTTTAATCGGTTCAGTAGTTCCAGATTTACCCTCAGTAGTTACCCTCCACATACAAACTTTCCTCTTTATATATTATTGTACTAAATTAACTCATTTTTAAGTATGTTCATTATTTTTTTACGAAATGCACACTTTTTCCTTAATGCTCATAAAATTTTATAATCCTCTTTCGTAATGTAATTTAACACCCCAGTACGCAATATTTCAACTTATATTTCTTATTAAAAATTGTTCGCTTCATTTTTAAGTTAAAAAGTTTGTTCTTATGCATGTAATGGCTAGAATTTTAATTTCTTCAACCACACTTGTCTTACGTCTGTATACGTGTATTTAGTATGACACATTGCTCCGAAGAAAAAATATTTCGGGAGAGAGCAAGGGAAAAAAGAATCCTTTAAAAAAAGAGAAATACTCTTCGCCTTGAGGATTTTTTCTCCCTTTTCTGGTTATGTTCAGAATAACAAACAGAAAATCCATGTATTCTATTTGCGCCCTGGTGTCGCTGATAAAGATAATGTTCGTTTTCCACTTTCTGGGTGCCGTTGCAATAGATGCCAAGTCGACTTGACAGACATCTTCGTGCTGGTTAAAATACATAGAATGAAAAATTCCTTTTTCTGTCTCTCTCTCTTTTTTTTTTTTTTTTTTTTTTTTTTAAATAGATAAATAAATCTTATTACTAACTGATGTAAGTATTTAGAGTTTTTTTTTTTTTAATGCATATTATCCCTAGAATTCTAATTTCTTGAACCACCCATGTCTATATTTATATAGATTATTTATTTTTTAAGTATTCCAACTTATAGTTCCAAGGGGAAAAGAAAGGTAGAGAGAGAAATCTTTACCTTAGGAGAGGCGTTTTGAAGAAGAGAAATCTTGGTTCCTTTCCCCTTCTTTGCCGGTTAGAATAACAAGCAGAAAAATCCATGTATTTTCTTTGCGCCCCTGGTATCGCCAATAATGTCCGCCTCCTTTTCTGTGTGCAAGAAATGGTTCCAATAAATACCAAATTGATATGATAGGCATGTTCTTGATGGTTAGAGTACAGCGATGGAAGAATTATTTTTTCTATTCTCTTTTATTCAGAAAAATCTGAATATTGGCTCGATAGGCAGTTACTTTTGGATGGTCTGCGTTAAAAAAAAAAAAAAAAAAAAAAGGTTCGCATTTTTGCAAATCTATTTCATGTGCTGTCAAAGTACATGCAATATCTCCGGTACATTTTGTAGAGATGACATATTACGTTTCCCCCCCTTTTTTTTGAGGGGGGTGGGATTGAAATTTTTAATTAGAAATTTACTGTACAGAGAAGGTTCTAAGCTAGGACGGTTACAAGACAGAATTATTATTGTAATATCGAAATTCAGGCATTAAAAAGCTATTGAAAAGTTGTTAAAAAAAAAAAAAAAAAAAACATAAAAAATTAAATTGCATTAAGTGTTTAAATAAAAATATTTCATTTTAGTATTAAATTTCGAGATTTTTATGTATGGCCTTTACTAGTTCTCCATCAGGCTACTTGCATTCATTTCACACTTTTTTAGAGTGTTAACGAGTTTAATGTTTTACTTTTTGATTGACCCTGGCAAGAAAAGTGACCCAAGTCAAAAAATGATAATGAAGTGCTCCGACGTGCTCGAAAAGGGTCACACCGCTAGCTCGCAATTTATCCATTTGAGAGACAGATGCGTCCGATTTTTTATAGGCTAGTTAATGCTTTATCTTTAAGTGGATTTTTCTCAAATACTCTATTTATGAGTTGTTACTTTTCTTGATGGTGTGGGATATTCTAGTCAGCAAGTTCTCCCATTTCATAGAATAACAAACATAAAATTCATGTGTTCTATTTGCGCCGCTGGTATCGCTAATTAAGATAATCTTCGCTCTATGTGTGTCTTTGCAATAAATACGGTGCTTGCAGATGCAAAATGTCCAAAATGTTTAATTTTGAAGGAATTTTTTGTATTTTTTCTCTTTTTTTCAAAAGAAAAAGAATATTAACTCTTATTATTAAAAATGTTCTTTCAATCAAAAGCGTATTCTTATTCATGCATTTATTAAAATTATAATTTCTTCAACTACTCTTCTTTATGTCTGTATAATTCCTCTCCCTCCCCCACCTCCTTTTTTTTTCTTTTTTTTCTTTTTGGTTGGGGTGGGTTGGGATAGATTCAAAGGAAAGACTAGTATGTTGTGGAAATTTATGACGATTTTTTCTGTATTTTCTTTTAAAAATTTATTCCTAATTCGTTCGTAATTTCGTGTTCCACTGCATTTTACATTGCAAAAACGAGAGGATTAAAAAAAAAAAAAAAACAATGTCAAAGTGGTGAAAAAGGTATTCCACCATCCATAGGGGGAGGGGGTTGTTTTAAATATCACAGATAATGGTTCAACAATTTGTTTTAAAGGTATCCAGTCAGTTGTTTTGAAAAGTATTAATATTGTAAATTTACACTCCGAAGGGGGTGGTGATGTCTTACTTATACAATGTTTTTTTTTTTCCTGGTTGACTGCTTCTATTACAAATCTCTCTCTATATATTTATTTAATTTCACAATGATTGGTTAAAAATAATTCTCATTGTGTACATATATGCGAAATTTTGTCCTACACTTCCATCAAGAAAAAACGGTATGTCAGCCCTACCTGTTGAGCGATTTGTTCATAGATACCGATTTATTTCAAGGTTTAACTAAATATAAAATTTTATAAAATTATGTACATTAGTTCTTGATATAGAGCTGCTACACAATTTTTGTCACAAGACACAGACATTTTCTAATAACGTTCAAATTTCGTGATTTTAATACTTTTTTCAGTTATGTATATAACGTACATAAGAAAGTAAAAATGAGTCTGTAGAAAGAGAGAAATATACGTTAGAATTTCCCCCCCTACTTCCTGGTTATATTCAGAATAACAAATAGAAAATCCATGTACTTTTTTATTTGCGCCCTCTGGTGTCTTTGATAAAGGTAATATTAGTTTCCTTTTCTGGCACCGTTGCAATATACGATGCTTGCAATAGATGCCAAATCGAACGTGATAGACATTTTATTACTGGTTAAAGTATAGCGATGGCAGAATTTCTTTATTTTCTGCCTTCTTTTCTTTAAAATAATCTGCATGTTAGCTGTTACTTTTGGATAGTTTGCGTAAAAGAAATAATTCGCATTCTTGGATCTATTTCACGTGTCTGTCAAAGCTTAAGTAAATGAAAAATCTCTGGTATATTTTGTGATATCAGGGACATATTGCTTTCCCCGCTTTCTAGTGCTTTAATATAAAAGTTGAGATTTTGCATAGTTTTTTTTTTTTTTTTTTTTAACCGAATATTTACAATGCAGGAAAAATTCATAATTTAGACGAAATTATCTGTTTACTGATAATAAACAGAGGTGATTGTGTTCAGGTAATACAAAACTCTTTTTCCTATACAAAAATTCTTTTTCGTTCAAATTTCAGATATTTTTTCATGAACTCACAATCACTCCTGCAAAAAGTAGCAGTTATTTAAAAAAAGAAAAATAAAACTTTCAAAAAGTTGTTACAAGTTACAAGCTCGAATTAAAAATTTGCCAGAGTTAATTTTTATGTATTGCGAAACCACAATTAAATGTATTTTGCACTTAGATTGCAAGAATAATATTGAAACTTGTTTCATTATTTCAAATTTTGTGTTATATGATATTGCAGCAGCAAAACGAGATTTACTATCAGCATATAAATTTCAATAAAAAATTTAATGTTTTTTTACTTTTTCTTTGGGAGGAAAAATCTGAAAATTAATATTTAATTAGCCAAATATTTGGAATTTGTTAACGTATAATTTTAATCGTAATTTTAATGATTATTATTAATTTTAATTGAATGTCAATGTTTTCTTTCTTCGAATAGACCAAAAACGCTTTAGTTGTACTAAGGGAAAGTACATCGTTTAACTTCTAACTTTTCAGCTTTGTTGGGAAATGTTAAATGTATTTGGAATTTTTTCTACTTGTGAATATATCTGAATATTTTCCTATGATATATCCCTATAAAACATCATGCCATTCGTACCTAATCATGCCATTTTCTATAGCAAGATAATTTTTTGTGCATCTGAATAAATATAAGCTGATTTTGTTTCATTTTGTGCAGAATAAAGATATTAAAATATACTTTGTAGCAATACCTCTAGTAGATTTTAATACAACCGAATTCTTTTGTGAATACCTGTACACAAAGCAATAGTGCTGTCCACACTGGTATTTTCAATTAGAAACACGTAAATCTTAAAAACGGTACTTTAAAAAAAATTCTGAAATAAAAATGCATACAGATAGGAGGAACTGAGCTTTTCATATCTGAGTTGGAAAGTATTAATTATGCCACTTTTTTATCGGTGTTAATGAGAAAAATATAAATAAATAAATAAATAATGTTAAGAAAAGTCTTTTATATTTCTTTTGTTAGAAATTACAGGGATGAGATTTTTCAGATTTTCAGCTGATTTCAGCTTTTTTGTACATTTAGCTTCTCAGATTAAAAAAAAAAAAAAAATCAGCTTTTTTTTGTGTTTCTGATGTGCATTTGTTCTATTTTTTTTATACATTGAAGATTAAAATAAATATTTATTACTCTAATATAATAGATTTTGTCATCAAAATTTTAGTATTTCATTTCAACGTCTTGCCTTTGCATACATTTTCAGCTTTTTTGTGTTTTTGCTAATCTCATCCCTGAAATTATTACCGACTAAAAGTGATTTATAGTCACCAAAACGTAACTAGACGCGTTCTCTCTCTGTTTTAACATACTTGTCATTTATTTCATGTGACAGAATCTAATACAACTGAAAGGCTTCAAACAATGAACTGAAATCATTCTGGCAGTTAACACTCATTTCATTTATTGTTAAGCGGCATTTAAAGAACTTCAGTCAAAAGAATTAGAAGAATGGCGTAATACGTGAAACAAGTAAGACATGTTTCGGTGGAAAACAAGAGTGACAAAGGAATTATTTAAACTAAAAATATCTGAGAGATAATTGATGTATTAGCGTAAAATGCGCACATATAAAAGCTGTATTATTAACTAAACCTCCAACTATTGTTAAATTCGAATGGAAAATTTCATGAAAGTGTACTATTGTGATTATGTCGAAGATTATTATTAAGGACTTAAGTTTTATTTATTTTACTTTAATTTTGTTTGTTTTTACTCCGAAACAGATTTAGTATTTTATTTCAAATTTATTCATTTTGATGTTCTTAAAGGACATAAGGACATCTTAAAAGAATTTAAATATTAGGGACAGATGTTTAGTGAATTACACTGCTCGGCATGTAAATTGCCTCCAGCACTATTTTTGCAAAATCTTATGTAAAATGATCTCCTGATTTCGAATATGACGCCTATTTTGCCCTATAACACACCGTTTTTTAGAGACGGCCCCCCTATTTTTATCATTTTTCCGTGATACATTTGATTTTTTTTTTTTTTTTTTTTTTTTTTTTTGGGGGGGGGGGTTATTTTAATTGTAAAATATCTTTTGAGGGGCTACAGAGTTGGAAAATTCTAAACCATGAATATTTGCGGCAAGGGGAAAATTTAGGGAGAGGGGAGTATTTGCCACTGAAATTATGTATTACATTTCTTATATTTTCTTAATCTATTATTAACGTTATTTATTAAACATTATATATTTTTGTTTTTAGGTGTTAAATTAATTCTTTTTCATTCTCCAAATCAAATTAATGGTCATAAAATTACTGTACAGTGATACAAATTGAGAGAGGGGTCAGTGTCCTTAGAAAACGGTGGGTGACAGGGCACACTTTTTTACTTCCTTATACAAAGTATAAGGAAGTATAGTAATCCCGATTTGCGAAATGGATTTTGTATTTCACATTGCTCGAAAACGAATGATCGCCGAATGTTGACAATTTATACGTGTGACTGTCATGATATCTAGTTGCACACCTGCAAGTGTCGTCTTAACACGAGCTCTCGTTATAGAGATATAAGGGATTTTACACGATTTTTCGTGACGTCTGTATGTGTGTGTGTGTGTCTGTGTGTGTGTGTGTGTGTGTATGTCGCATAACTCAAAAGCGGTTGGACGTAGAAAGTTGCGAATTGGTACATAGGTTTGTTATAACATCTAGTTGTGCACCTCCCTTTTTGGACTTTCTATGATTTTCCGTTATGGAGATATTTAGGAAAATTAGGTTCATAATGACAAAAATACATAGGTTTTGGCCATAATGTATCAAAAAACGGTAATAACTCAAAAACGGTTGAACGTAGAAAGTTGCGAATTGGTACATAGGTTTGTTATAACATATAGTTCTGCACCTTCCTTTTTGGACTTTGTATGATTTTCCATTTTGGAGATATTTTGGAAAATTAGGTTCATAATGACCAAAAATACATTGGTTTTGGCCATAATGTATCAAAAAACGGTAATAACTCAAAAACGGTTTGGACAAATCTTGCAATTTAACTGACTTCCCGACTAGCTAGACATTTGAAACTTTCAGAAAAGCTCAGAACACGTTGACAATGCGTTTTTTTAATATTTTTGGCCAACTGTTTCCGATACCTGCTGCCTTCGGCAGCGTTACCAGTACAAATCTTGCAATCGATTTTTAACTAACTTCCCGACTAGCTAGACATTTAAAACTTCCAGAAAAGCTCAGAACACGGTGACAATGCATTTTTTAAATATTTTTAGCCAATTGCTTCGTGTCACTGCTGCCTTTAGCAGCGTTTATATGATTCAACAGAAAATCTATTTAACTAACTTCCCGACTAGTTAGAGATTTGAAACTTCCGGAATAGTTCAGAAACACGGTGAAAATGCATTTTTTAACACTTTTATCCAATTGTTTCGGATCCGAAGTCCCCCCCCCAAGGCACAACTTTGACATGAGTCCCCCCCCAAGGCACATGAGTCCCCCCCAAGGTACAACTTTGACATGAGTCCCCCCCAAGGCATAACTTTGACATGAGTCCCCCCAAGGTGCAACTTTGAAATAAGGCCCCCCAAGGGCCAACTTTGACATGAGTCCCCCCAAGGCACAACTTTGACATGAGTTCCCCCCCCCCCCCCAAGGATTTTAAAATGAGTCCCCTCAAGGCACAATTTTATTTATTTATTTTTTTTTTTTTTTTACGTATGCATGCATTTTTTTTTTAAATATTTTTAGCCAACTGTTTCGGGTCCAGTGACAATATTTTTTAACATTATGTATATTTCTCAAAGTGTATAAGGAAGTCATGTGGTGCCCACATCAGATTTTTACGATACCAGTTTTACGATAGTTGGACATTTATTGAAATCGAAAGTTTATCGAAAATATAACTGAATAATTTGAAAGCGATGTTATAATTTGAAAAAAAAAAAAAAAAAAGTCCTCCGTATTAAACTAAATTCTGCTTTTGCCAGAATTTCATCAAAATCGTTTTTCTGTTTCTTTTCTTAGAAAGGAAAAGAAAAATTATAATAATCAGTATCGAAACGGACAGTATCGAAAAAGTTGAAGAAACCCTTTTTTAGACAAAAATACATAATTTATTTTAATTTTTAATTGATGCCAAAAAAGCTTACGAGTTGATTTAAATTTTTTTTTAAATGAAAAGAAATTCACTCGTAAATATTAAAATTGATATAAAACTTTGTGAAAAATTAAACTGGCAGGATAAAATTGACGTCATTATAGCTCTAAAGTTTTTTTTATTTAATAGTTTTTTTTTTTTTGGAACTAACCTTTTGAATGTGGAGATTGGTTCACTCCCTTCACAGTAATTTGAAGCAACATGACTCATAACATCAGTTAAATCACAATTATGTAAATATTAATACTTAACGTTTAAAAGCTGTATTTTTAATTTTTTTCTCCCACACACTTAACATTGTGAATTTTTTTCTATCTCGTCTCATGCTTTTTTCTATGGACTTTTAGTTTTCTTCCTTCGATTTTTACATTCTAAAATGCATTGAATTAGAGTATATAACATGACTAAAAATGTATCTATTATTTATTTATTATCTTTGGCTCTACATCTTCTGCAAATCAATAAATTTATATATATATAAATATTCTTTAATCTTGATAAATAATTTTAATAATAAATTTCGATATGCCCACTTTTGTACGTCTGACTGACTATGTGTGGTCTGATTTCTATAAATATATTATATAAATATTTCTTTTATTTACCTTTTGAAATTTGAAACTTTTATAAGTCTTATACCAATTACCGTATTCAGTTAAAATTTTAATTCACCAGAAGCCAAATTATTATTAGTTTTTGTGCGATGGAACGCTAATGATAGTTAAACCAAATCATTCAAAGAAAAGTTTCAAAATAAAATTAATGTTTGACGACCCAGTTTTCATATTTCCCCAGGCGTAAGACAGCTGTAATAAGACCCCTTTGGCGACTTTTAAATTTTTGCCACCATGTTGGCGATATCCCTTTCATTTTAATTTTTTGTTAAAAACACTTGGTACCTATTTTTATTATGATTATACTTTTGATTATTGCGTTTTTCAGTCAATTTATGAAAAGTTCATATTTTGTTTGTATCTTTAAAGTATTGCTGGATTTAAAACGACGCTTGCAAGGATTGTAAAGATGCAGCTATTAAAAATAATTTTTTTCTATAAAATGTTCTTATCAGACAAATGCTTTTTTAATTATATCACTGAATTGAGTCCGCGTGCTTAAATATTACTTGTATATAATTTTTTATCTTCGCGTATTTTATTGTTACTATCGTATCGTTTCTACGAAATATAATCCTTACTGGTCCACGTTAGAGAAATATTATAAATATATAATTTTTTTTTAAAGCTTTCTGTTTAATATTTTTCTATTCTTAATTCTTATGCGGATGAACTCGAATAAATTCCCTATACTAAGCCTTAAGTTGGAAATGAAACGTAATTCATGAATATAGTACTTTCTCTGATGAATCAGTTTCGCTCATTCATTTTTACTTACTCTTTGAAATATATAAATCTACATGATCCATCTTATGAATAAAGCGTCAGAAGTTCGATTTATTTTGTTGGAGGAAAAGTTTTATATTCCGTTATTCAAATGGTATTATCTTGCAAAGTTTTCTGTTTTCCTTAGGAAAAAAAAAAAGGGTAAAATTCTTTTTAATGGAAATAGTATGAGATCATACTGTTTATAATATTTAATGAAAACTGTTGCAGCCGGAAGGGCCTTGTAATGTACTAAAATATGCATCTATGTTTACTTCATTTACCTCAGTTATTCCCCGAAACTTAAGAATAATTAGTCAGAGAATAGTTAAACGCTAGAAACAGTCACATAAGCTTCCTATAAAATGTGGGCTAATGAACGGAATATTTACATTCGCAGCATCTTTTCTGAGTATCTGAAGGTAATCTGCATGAGAATAAGATCACGTGGGATTATGTAATTAAGAGCTTTAGTGAACTTTACTCAGCTGGGGTGAAATTCAAATAGAAATTCGTTCTTGTTTAACGAAGTAAGCTGCTAACCGTGTTTTAGAGTTGATGGACGTGGCACATTCTCTGTGGAACGAAATGTTGAATTTTAAATTACTTTACTTCTAATGTTTAAAAGTTATTTGTAGAAAATAGATTCTAGTTTGAATTAAGGGACAGAATCTATTTATTTATTGTATTAAGAGCATTATTTACACACTTCTTAAGCATTGATTAATGCATTTGCACAGAAAGATATTATAACAGATTTTCTTTGTAAAATCACACGTCTATCTCATTTATATTAAAAAATTTCAATTAAAGATAATATTTTCAAGATTTTTTTTTTTTTTAATACACAAAGGTTCACGCATATTTTCATACCGAAATATCTATCTAATTATGTTTAAACTTGAATACTTCTTCACACGCCATACAATTAATGAAAGCACTACCGGTTTCAAAAGGACGTGGCCTTTCTTCTTCAGGCGCAAAATACGTGCTGCTGCCTTGAAGGCAAAAGCAAGACTGAAAAACCAGGGGGGGGGGGGGGGTAACATAACATGGCTGATTATGATTCCCCCCTTTGGTTTTTGCCCTTCTTTTAAGTCTTGCTTTTGCCTCCAAGGCGGTAGCACGTATTTTGCATCTGAAGAAGAAAGGCCACGCCCTTTCGAAACCGGTAATGTTTTCATTGATTTTATGGTGTGTGAAGAAGTTTTCAAGTTTAAATATTGATTGAACAACAGTTTTTTAATTTAGTATTATTGAATTATAATATGAATTAAAATTTTAGAAACACACATGTTTGTTTATACCATTTTTTCCCCTTAGGAAATTAATAAGAATAACAAATGTAATTTGAGCTTAAAATGATTTATAGAAAATTTATGAGTAGTAAAACTGAAGCTATGAAAGACGCCCTAGCTGCTTTAATAAATTATGTATCGCGATCATAATTGTTTTGTAACATTTAATGAAAATCCCATACAGCCGGAACTATCTTGTAATATACTAAAATATGTCTACTTCATTTACCTTAGGTACTCCCTAAAACTTAAGAATAATTAGTCAGAGAGCAGTTAAATGGTAGAAACAGTCATATAAGCTTCCTTTAAAATATGGGCTAATAAACTAAATATTCACATTCGCAGCATCTTTTTCGAGAAACTGAATGTAATCTGCATGAGAAACGTAGGATTAAGTAATTAAGATCTTTAGTAAACTTTACTCAGCTGAGAGTGAAATTCAAATAGAAATTAATTTCTGTTTGACGAATTAAGCTGCCAAGTATGTTTTAGAGTTGACAAACCTACCACATTCTCTGTAGAACAAAATGTTAAATTTAAATGGTTTTACTTTTAATAATTAAAAGCGATCTTTTAGAAAATTAATTCTAATATAAGTTAAGTGAGTTGGTTATATGTCGGTTGTATATAATCTGTTGGTTTATTAGATTGATAAAATTATTTACACTTTATTTATTAAGCATTGCTTAATACATTTTTACAGAGATATTTCAATTAATATAATCCCCCCCCCTCCAAAGGAAGACACTACAAAGCCACCTCTGTAATTTCATTAATTAAAAAAACTTGATTTTAGTAAAACTTTTTACATATAGTTTAAATTGCATCTTCTATTAGTTTTCGAAAAATTCTCTCTCACCGGGATTACTGTCCCAACATAAATTGTTACATATATATATATGTATATGGTATAACGGTAAATATTTAAGATTTTAAAATGTTTGTGTAGGTATGAGATAGTGGGGTGTGGGTATAGTTCTGAGCTATTAAGAAAGCAATTTCCTCCTTTATATTTTATCTATGAATGGGAGGGGAGACTAGAGGTATGCACGGGCCGGGCCCGGCCCGTACGAAAGTTTTGCTTACCCGGCCCGGTATGGAACAGAAAATTTCGGCCCGGGTCCGGCCCGGACAAAAAGGGATAAAATCAGGCCCGACCCAGCCCGATTCAAAAATGTTAAAAAAAAAAAAAAAAAAAAAAAAAAAAAAAAGAGCATGCCTTTTCTATGAAAAATTTTTTAGTATGTTTTGCAGAGGTTTTATATAGCGAAGCAATAGAATATTCTTTAACAAAACTGCTGAACTTTTACAAGATAATTATATATAAACAAAACTTCATTATTACAGACGTACAGAAGGCACAAAGACAGACAGAAAGTCAAATCGAAAATATTAGTACTCATAAACAATATAGGACGGTATTTAAAATAGTTATTACTACTAAAAATGCACTTTCAACCATTTTCTCTTATATACCGTAATGTATCCGAATTTTGTTTTCCGATCCGGAAAACAAAATTTCAATGGCAGTCCAGCCATAATCAGTAGAAAAGAGGCTTTTGCACATGCTAAAAATGATGCTACTTTCATTCAGTGCGCTGGAGAAAAGAAAAAGGAGTCTTAGAGAAAAAGTTACAGAGGAAGGATTTTTATACCCTTCATACCACCTAAACTCTACAGACCATAGGACACAAAGCCTTATACACAGTAACGTATCTAATTTCTTTTGTTTGAACATGTGCGCAAACTAGTAGTGACATGCATACTATTTTGAATAGGAAACCATTTAATGTTACTTGAAATAAAATATATTAATTTCGAGACATGCAAAAAAAATTTGCGGAAAATCAGATCACGGAACGACAGACTGATAAGCAATTAAATTGAAGTTACAGACATTTTTTAACAAAATAAAATTTCATGTGACATACCAGCCTGTAAAATTATGTGAAATAAATGACTGAAAAGAAGAAATATTTCATCATTTTCCTTTTTCGTTGATTAACGAGAAAACCAGGAAAAGGTTCGGCCCGACACGGCCCGGAAAAAATTTCATCCAGGCCCGGCCCGAGTATACACAAAAAATTGAGTCCGAGCCCGAGCCTGCAAAAAAATTTCAAGCCCGAGCCCGGTCCGGCCCGAGAAGAAATTGAAAAATTCGGCCCGAGCCCGGCCCGTGCAGACCTCTAGGGGAGACATATACCCCCTCTTGTGCATTATTGGGATTTTAAATTTTATTGAATTTTAAATTTAGTTTAATCAAGTTATATGCGTGTATTTCATTTAATTCACTTAGTATAAAACCTAGAATTGCTTCAATAGATATTTTGTCACTCGGTTTTAAAATAAAAGCCTTCTTTAAAAATAAATAAAAGGTATAAATTTAATCCACGTATCACATGGAGAAATATTTGAAATCTTAAGATGCGTAAAAAAAAAAAAAAAAAAAAAAAAAAAAAAAGTTGTATAATCTCGACTATTATTTGAAAATAACCTACAAATTTAATTTACGCATATTTAGAAATAAAATTTAAGTCTAGAGGTACGATAAAATAAATAAATCTGCCAAATGTACAACTTTAACTGTTATAATGCGTTATATAAAAACCGTGGCAGTTTTTATATCATTTTGGGATTTCCATAATCTTTGTTTACGAAAAAATAAAGATTCTATCTTTCCCATTGGCCGGGTATCTATTGTCTGGTTTGTGTCTCTATTATTGACCTCAATCGTCATGTCTTTATCCGGCTAGGAAGGAGAAAATTTTCGATCCGGCATTTGTTACGGACCATTCTCTTGTCTTCGGAATATCTCTGTGGTCGTTGGTCATCGATCCGCTCTCCTGCAAGGCGCGCAAATTTGCTGATACTGGATTATAGAGTATTTCTATTTGGACACTGAATAGTTTCGCTTAGTTAAAGTTCGAATTTATTCTATATCCTTGCTCTCGGTATTCGTTATCGGGATTTAGTAGTGGGGGAACTTTTAATTTTGAGTTGGGAGAGACTGTAATATTTTAATGATAGGTTGATGATTATTATTAAAATTCTAAATCAGGTAACAACTGAAGTGTTTATAGTAAAAAAAATGTCTGTGAAAAGTCTACAATACTGAAACGCAAGGGAAGGGGGGGGGGGGGGGGGGTATAAGCTGGTTTGAACTTATTTTGGGTTACGGGAGAAGGATAATACTTTTATGATAGATTATTAATAATGATTTAAATCAGAAAAAATAAATCGGTCGGTAACTAAAAGGCTTTATTTAATCTATATAAATAAAGAGAAGTGTCTGTGTGTGTGTGTGTGTGTGTATCTGCGCTGTGGTGCTCACACTATTGATCGCAGAGCTTCCAAATTTGGCATATAGGTACCTGGGACCATGCATGTGTGCACCTCATCGAGATTTTTTCGAATTTGAATTTTTTAAATTAATGTTTTTTCGATTTTAAATATTGCCTTTAATGCTTCATTTTTCATAAATTTAATTATTTTGCTTCAATCGTCTGCGTATCTTAGCAACGGCTATTACGCAACTTATTTTTATTTAATTCATTCATTTGAAGGCGATTTTTTTTTTTTTTTTTTTTTTTTTTGTTATATTTATTGAAAATAAAATCGTAATGCAGAAGAAAAAATTAAGTATAATTAGTTTTAAATTTAAAAACGTATTTATAACAGTTATGTTTAATATTTTATAGTAGAACAACTTCTTATTTTTCATTTTTTAGTAAATTCCTTTAAAAGAAAAAACTTTTATTTATTCTTTTTTTTTTATTTACTGTATTTATCGGGAAAAATGGTAGTATATACATAGTAAAAAGGATTAAATTTATTAAAATTTATTTGTTTATAAATATATTTAATCTACTTTTTATTTTATTTTATTTCATTACATTGGTCGGAATCAAATCGTAATATAGTGTAAATAGCATGGGCTATAAAATACATGGTTCAAAACTAAAATATTTAATAGATGCTGAGATACAGTCATCTTTAAAATCGTAGTTCTTAAATAATAGCAGATCCCACCTGTCGTCGATAAATATCCAGATTGAAGTGCCCGGGAAAGATCTTCCTGCGGGCATGGGAAACCTAGACCTGATGCAATGCGGGCGGGAAAAGAGATGCCGTAGACAGCGGGTACCCAAAGCGAGGTTTGGAGCAATTTCAGTGTATTTTATTTTATTTTATTTTTTTATTTTTTCTCTATAATGCGGTGTAAAAAAATAAATATTAATTCGATTCTTTCGAAAATTCATTTAAATATAGTGACCAGCGAAGCGGGCGTAGCCTGCTAGTATTTAATATATTAAAAATATGTGAGAACTGTAAATTACTCGATCGCAAAAATTGTAGGGGGCAGAGGGGCAAATCAAATATTTCTTTTCAAGATTGAAAATTAAAGCCCCGAGATTACTTAAAGGAAAAAATTATTTATTGTTACTTTTTAAATTGCTCACTAAGATAAATTTAAAGAGCGGAATTCAAAAATCTTAAATATCGAAAAAATCAGTTTTCTCATTTTTCCATGTGATATACTTAAAATACGAAATTACCAAAATCCCGTATGATTACATGGGATGGGAGAACGAGTGAATCTTACTGATGTGCCACCTTAAAAGCTGGTTTACTTAAAGAAACCTCTGAATAATTCATTAAAAATGTATGTTTTTTTTTTTTTTTTTTTTTTTTTTTTTATTTCTCAAAATTAGAAATTTGCTATAGATTAAAAACAATTTTTTGCAGATAGGTATATTTTCTTTCTGAACAGTGCAAACCTTTTCGAAAACAATTCACGCAAAAATTCGAAAAGAAGTCACGCTGTTGTTCGAACAATGTTTGCAGATAGAAAACACTGAATTAAATCGAATTTCGATTCATTTAAACTTATATTACATAAAGTAACTTATTTTTCTAATCAGAAAATAACAATTAGAATGCGAAATTTTTACCTTCCATGACTACACTCTTTATTCTATTCTAAACCCGAACTTTTTGAATAAAGTACTACAAACTAAAAAAATACTATTATTACAAATAGTATACATAAACATTAATTATACAAATACATATACAGTGCCCGCCGCTTAATAAAATCACATTCGTTCTGAGCCAAAGTGATTTTAATAAGCGGCTGATTTTTATAACCGGCGAGCTTTTCGGAACATAAAAGAATATACCCATTCCCGAAATTAGAATGAAATTTCAAAATAAAAGGATTTATAGGATTGTAGATAAACTAAATTAATATTTTTTTTAAACAACTATTCATTCAAAATTAATAAATAAAACAGATATTTTTATAAAATTAACAAAGAAATATTATAAATAAAATTAGTTTATATGTATACTTTATTTATGTTGGGCTTTTTAAAAACAATTAATTATTAATTTAAAATTGATAAATCAAACATATATTTCTTTTATAAAATTAATAAAGAAATATTATAAATAAAATTAGCTTATATGTATCATTTACTTATATGTTGGACTTTTTAAAAACAATTAATTATCCATTCAAAATTAATAAATTATTTATTAGTACGCTTTGAAAATAAACAGTTATTGAATTTTTTGCTAGGGCAGGTAATAAGGGTGCTTATTTGATTATGACGCTACAGATATTTTCTTTTAAAAGAGTTAATATGGTACCTTGTTATGTTTTCTATTTCTTTTCCTTTCAAAAATTAAAAAAAAAATGCTGACAAAATCAAAATTCGTTGTCTAATTTGCGCATATGTCTATTTTCGAAGCTGGAGATCTTTTCCTTTTTGATTTTATTAACCGGCGATGCTGATTTTATTAAGCGGCGGTTTTGAAAGTAGTTTGCATTGGTTTGATTCCGTTCCTGGCAATTTGATCAGATTAAGCGGCTGATTTTATTAACCAGTGATTTTATAAAGCGGCGAGAACTGTATTATTATAATAAACATACACACACATATATATAATATTCAGTAGTTTACAGACAGTGTAAACGGAATAATATATAATGGACTGTTTAATTAAAGATTGTTAAAGAAAAACATAAATATTGAAAATAGAAAGTGCATGCAACCACTACATAGCACAAATTAACTTAAAAGAAAAGAAAAGCATAAATTTAGATTTTTGGGTTTTTATCACACCAAATGTCGAGACATGCACACGATTCAGCACATTTTCCCCTTCATTATATTTATAAAGATGTGAAACTTCATTTTCTTTAATTTTGTGTTATCTGTAGAAGAGGAACAGGATTCTTTTATCTTAACCTAATTCACATCCAGCTTATCCATTAAAAGATATGAATAATGAATAAGAGTATAAAAAAAAAATATAGCGTCCGTGATGAAACTAGAATTATGGCGGTGAATTATTACTTATCTGGAGTCTAAGCATGCGAAGTTTTTTCTAACGTCAGCTGTTCGCATTGACGCGAATATACTAAGGAAGAAGAAGAAGAAAAAAAAAGTGGGCAGCCTTTTCTTATAAATTTTTAGGAAAATGGCAAAAAGAAAAATCGCTTTCTAAACCTTCTGGCATCTCTTTAATAAAAAATGCCTCTCTTTTCTCCATATTCTAAAAGTCAGGTTTTGTCCGCTGGCCTCTATACATCAGTATGTTAATTGCTACGTATTGTTTTTAGAATAAAAGAAATTAATGTTTCGATACTTAACAGTAAAAAATAAATAAATAAAAGGCTTATAAAAATGGTAGAAGAAAATTCTATTTAAAAAATGGAAATTCTTTTAAATAAATAAATATACAGAAGTTTTTTTTTTTACTTTCTCTTACCCATAAGGTAGAGAAAGTATTGTTTTTGGCTCAAATTTTCGAACGCGAGATTTTGTTATATTTACGCGTTTTGAGGTCCCCTGATTACGAAAATCATGTTTTTAGCAAATGGTCTGTGTGTCTGTCTGTGTGTCTGTCTGTTATCAGCATATCTCAAAAACAAATTATGGCAGAAAGTTCAAACTTGGTATTCTAAATGTGTATCATATAGGGATGCTACAGTAAGCTTTTCGTTAAGATCAAGCAAATGGTTCCTGTACAGGGACAATCAAGAGAATTCTAATACATTACGTCTATGGGAGAAATTGCAGGAAAATAGAGTTTAACGTCTATAGACTGCACTAAACCAAATGAAACAAATATATATTTTTTGTAATAGAGACAGTTAACTGGGAAATTTTTTTTGTGTATGTAGGAGCCTCGCCTCCCCCCTCTAGGGGGGAAGTTCCCCCTCGAGGGGAGTAAATTTTCATGATGGGTATCTTTCAAAAGAGCTCGAAAATACCTTTAAAACGAATGGTTGAACCATCTATCTGCGATAATTTAAAACAAAGTTATCGATTTTTTTTACTTTTAAAGTTTTTTTTTTTAATGAGAATAAAATGGACTTTTTTTGGATATTTGGTGTTAAACTAGAACTAATTATCATATAAAACTCTTCAGAAGCCTAATATGAATTGTTTAACATAGGTTTACATAACAGTACTCGTTATCTTACCTCTTAATCTCCAACCTGTATTTTATAGTATTAAATTTCAGGGTAAGAGAAAATCGTGTGAGTGACACACCAGATTATTTTGTTTGTTTTTGTGTTAATGTTTACATTGTAGTTACTGAATTCAAAATTTCAGTTCCGTAGATTAAGTAAATAGCTAGCAGTATTTTATTTTATTTCTTTTTCTTGCTTTCTTAAAAAAGAAAAAAAAAAAAAAAAAAAAAACCTCTAAATATTAGATATTTTTACTTTCCGAACACTATAGTGAGGAAAGTATTGTAATCATGTCAAAAATCCGAATTCGAGATTTTGATGTTTCTATACGTTTTGAGGTCCCCTGAGTCCGTTTTCACTATTTTTACGATGATGTATGTATGTGTGTGTGTATGTGTGTATGTCTGTGAGTGAACACGCTAGCGTCTAAACGCTTTGTTCGATTAATCTGAAAGTTGGTACGCATATTGTAAGTCACCATAGTACGAACCCTATAGATTTTGGTGAATCTAGCACTTATAGTTTTTTTACAGGGACACAAAGAAAAATTCTTTATCATTATGGCCTATGGGAGCAAAATCTTAAAAGTGCGATAGCATCTAAACGCCTTATTCAATTGAGCAAAAATTTTATACACATATTATAGATCACAAATACTCAATCTGTATAGATTTTGTAGAATCTAGCACTTATAGTTTTTTTACAGGGACACAAAGAAAAATTCTTTATCATTATGCCTATGGGGCCAAATTTTTAAAAATGTGATAGCGTCTAAACGCCTTATTAATCTGAGCAAAAAATTTGTACACATGTTATAGATCACAGTTGAACTAACTGTATAGAATTTGGTGAATCTAGCACTTACAGTTTTTTTACAGGGACACAAAGAAAAATTCTTTATCATTATGGCCTATGGGACTAAATTTTAAAAAGTACGATAGCATCTAAACGCCTTATTGAATTCAGCTGAAAATTTATATGAGTATTATAAATCACTGTTGCACTAACTATAAGCATTTTGGTGAATCTAGCATTTATAGGTTTTTACAGGGACACAACGAAAATTTCTTTATCATTATGATCTATGGGCTCAAAGTTCAGTAGCGTTAAATAAAACAACGTGTAATAGATGGAGAAAAATACTCAAACACTCTATTATGGTTTTCTCTCTTTTGTTTGTTTAACAACTACTCTTTCTTTACTTTATCTACAAAACTGTTAATTACTCAATGTTCGGAAAGTCGAGTGGAGTCACTCCAGATTTTTTTTACTTTCTCTTACCCATAGGGTCGAGAAAGTATTGTTTTGGGGTCAAATGTGAGTTTTTGTTATATTTACATGTTCTGAGGTCCCCTGAATACGAAAATCATGTTTTTAGAGAGGATATTTAGTGCTATACTACTTCTCTACTGTGGAAATCGTCTGTATTATCATAAAAGATAATTTTTTTAAATAATAATTTTAATAAATTATTTTTTAATAACCGAATTAAATTCTGTATAAATGTAGGTGCATTAATGAAACGGGAGGGTTGAGGGGAGCGGTAGCCCCCCTCACACAGAACTAATTATTGTATAAAACTCTTCCGAAGCCTAATTTGAATTGTTTAACATACGTTTACATAACAGTACTCGTTATCTTACTTCTTAATCTTCATCCTGTACTTATAGTATAAAATTTCAGGGTAAGAGAAAGTCGTGTGAGTGACACACCAGATTATTTATTATATGAAAATTATACATTTTATAAACACTTCTTTAAGCAGGTTAATACACACTAAAAGTTTAGTATCAACGTATTTATACTTTACATAGCTTAATTATTATTATATATATATATTTTTTTTTTATCGATTTTAGTTTATCTGATTATTTCCAAATACTATATATGTTATAATTTGTTTTAATTTCTTTGCAAAATTACGGCATAAAAATAAAGCAATGTAACATAGAGAAAATTACATATTATAAATAATCACAATTAAAATAAAAAATAAAACTACCATTTTCTCAATTTCAGGCATTTAAAAGTGCTAATATGCCTTTTTCTTAATTTCTCATTTAAAAAAAAAAAAAAAAAAAAAAAAGTTTAAATTTTAAATAAACTGAATTTCTTAATTTTGTTGATTAAATTACGTACATAAACTAGTGGTATTTTGTACCAAGTGGAATGGGGCATCCATTTTTTCAGCTTGGTTATAATAATTTCATTCTTACTTGGAACGTGATTTTTATTTATATCGTCGTATGCAAATCAAATTGATTAACTTTTTGATTTTATAATGCATACTGGTCAAAATCAAAAACTGTCATCTCTCCAATTACTAATATGGATATTTAGCACTGTTTGTCAAACGTTATCAAGACTAGACTAATATTAATCTAGTGTTACACTACACGTATTGCATATATGTCATTTATAATCATCACATATATACATCATCTAGACACTTTGTTGTCACTGTAACATATCCAGAATTCTAAATGTGGCTAATTTGGGTTCAAACTTTCACAAAAGAATTGTTATAAATCTTAGTTGTTTTAATTTGAATCTCATGTGTGTTTATCAAAAACACATATTATACATATATACATTTATTTCTGTACTAGCAGGCTACGCCCGCTTCGCTGGTCACTATATTTAAATGATTTTTCAAAAGAATTGAATCACTGTTTATTTTTTATATCACATTATAAATAAAAATTTAAATAAAAATAAATAAAAAAAATCTACTTGAAATCGCCCTAAACCTTGCTTCGGGTACCTGCTGCCTACGGCAGGTCTTTTTCCGCCCGCACTGCATCGGGTCCAGGTTACCACTGCCTGCATAAATGTCTATTCCGGGTAATTTAATTTGGGTATTTATAGGCGAAAGGTAGGTTTGTTATTAACATCTATGAAATATTTTAGTTTCATTATTCAGTAGCAAAATTTCATTATTCGCGTGAAAATATATTTCTTTTTTTTTTGTCGAAAACAATGAACTGGAAAACTTTTTTGGCAACAATTAAATTTAAAACTAATATTTAAATGACTAATTTTCAGCTATTATAAGGAAATTATTTTCATATTTTAATTAATAAAAAAAATAAAAAATGTAACAAATATAAAAAGAATGTCGAATGTTGTTCTCGAATGCTTTTTAAAATATTTTGATTAGTTAAAATATTTCATCTCTTGCAAAAGTGAAAATCTATATTTTTCTTTAAAATTTACTTATTAATGACACGCTGATTTTTTATTTTTATTTTTATAGCCATATCTCTTCAAGAATAAATTTTTATTTTATGATTTTTAGGGACTCCAGTGTTTTTTTTTTTTTTTTCTCCCACTGAAAATTTTATTTTGTACGTTTCAGTAGCAAAAAGAAAGCTTTTAAAAAATCTAATCCGAATTTCTTAGGATACTCTGTAGACAATGAAATATTTTCTTTTACAACTGACATCTTATCTATTAATTATCTGCAAAAAAAAGTAACACTTCCGCCACTGAGTATCGAACCTACGACCCTTACATTAGCAACTTGATGCTTTAACCGACTGAGCCATTGGCCAACATAATAAATTCCTCACATTTACATTCAAATAGAAACACCTTGTTTTTTAGCGTGACACGGGAACACTATGGCAAAATCCAATTTCATTTTTTTTTTTTTTTAAGAGTTTAAATAAACTTCGGAAGAGGGGCCTAGCATAGCTGGAATCGCTCGACACTGCTCCTAGAGCAGTGAGCGGCACCTCTTCCCTGTTAATTTCAATAATAATAATAACTAATTAAAAGAAAACTATTCGAAAATCGGACTTCGAGGTGCGTCAGGAGAGGTCGTTACGAACCTCCATGCAAATCTGTTTAGCTCTGCGATCAGCCGTTTTCCTAAAATGCTCCGGACATACATACATAATGACACACACGCACACATTTTATTTTATTATATGTATAGATTATTATTATTTAAGTAGTACAATGTCACTTCTAATATGTGTTTGTGTCAGCAGGATACATAATCTAACTATCCAATAACTTGAGTGACATTTTAATCCGACATGACTACGGTAAAGAGCAACGCGTCTCCACGAACGGTATCACCTGCATTTATCAAACATAAATCACGCAAACGAATAATGATATATTTTGGATTGTTGCCCAGCGAGCTTTATTATTTGTTTTATTTAATGTCAATTTATACGACTGTCATGAATGAAGTGGTTTTTATTTCCGAAAAACAACTGAGGAAACTAGTATGTTGTGGCCACCACAAGACTTTCTTCTATAAATTCCTATACAAATTCACCCAGTAACAATATTGGAAAAAAAAAAAAAAAAAAATCCAAGTTTTTTTTCGTTGAAAGTAAAAAAAAAAATCGGTAACTTTGTTTTAAATTATCACAGATTTATAGTTCAACCATTCGTTTTAAAGGTATTGACGAGACCTTTCGAAATATACCCATCTTGAAAATTTACTCCTCTCGAGGGGAGACTTCCCCCCGAGGAGGGGGGGGGGGGCGAGGCTCCTACACATACAAAAAAAAAATTTCCCAGTTGACTATCTCTTGTAAATTTCATAATGATTACTAAAAAGTAATTCTTTTTATGCACATTTGTACAAAATTTTGTCCTTATATCACCATGTTAAAAATTTAGAAAAAGCGGGATGGCAATGCAACCTGTAAAACAATTTTTACCAAAAGTTGATAGGCACTATTTTATGTCAAGGTGCAACGACATACCAATTTGTATGAAATTCTGTGCAGTAGTTCCTGAGATACAGTTGCCACAAAATTTTGTCACACACACACACACACACACACACACACACACACAGACAGACATTTTTTAAAAATGGTCAAATCGTGTTCTACAGCTCTCAAAACGTGTAAATCCATCAAAAACCCGAGGTCGAAAATTTTTATGAATCCAATACTTTCTTCTATTGAATATAGAAGAAAGTAAAAATTCGTGAAAACGTACCACTGAGATTTTGATGCACCTATGTCTCCTGAATTTATTCTGTATGTATGAATACATACACACTGCGTACGTGTGTGAGTAAACACGATAACAAAAATGTATTTTATCTTTCATATATGTTTCATTTTGAAGTTATATTAAGTGCGAAAAATGACTTAAGCGCATTGTTTTCGCACTTTATATAATTTCAAAATGAAATATTAAAAAATGAATTTTAGGAAAACAAAGATTAATGGTTGTGAAATTTGTTCCTCTTTCATTTAATTTAGTATATTGTATATTTATGTATGAATGTTGTTAAAATTTAATAATTGATTTTTCACCCACTTCCTAATACCCGATTGAGCTGAAATTCTGCATACATGTATAACTTCGATGACAACACATACATAAGTAGTAATGGATTTAGTGGTTGTGATCTTGAGGACTCTGGACTCTCCATTCCAGTTCCAAAATATCTTTTCGAATTTTAACTCGCTTTCTGTCGTCGAATTGAATTGGAATTTTGCATACATGTGTAATTCCGACGGCAATACATGCTCAATCAGTAATGGATTTTTGAAAGTTGAGCACTTTTGGGTGAACAAAAATCATGTAACTCGCGTCATCGTCAGCGAACGCTTTGAAATTCTGCAGGTGTTCGTTACCATGACAACCCATTCACCCCGTCTGGTCGGGAAGAAACATATTTTTTACCAATTGACATTACATGGTTTTTCTACTAGGAATAAAAATTTCAAATTTCAAAATGCTTCAATTTTCTTCTAAATTCTTTCAAACTTTCTGTGCGCCATTAACAGCACAGGGGATAGTTGCAGTTCAAATATCATCGATTTTGAAAAAATTTACATTTTAATTGGAAATTACATTTTATTCTAATACGCGTATTTCAAATTCTAATTATGATTAAATTATTTTTAATGCATCATTCGAAAGATATTTTAAAGTACTTTTATATTATCGAAAGTGGAATTCGAGATTTCAGCTGATTTACACGTTTTGAGGTCTCGTGAATGGGTTTTCTGTTGTATCTCAGCTACTAATTAAACTAATTTCATAAGTAATACATCATTTGATAGGTTTGTTGAGTTGGAATCGAACAGTAGATTACAGAAATTTCTACCGCCAAATGGCGCTGTAATATTTTAAAATTTCAATTTCTAATTAGGATTAAATTATTTTTAATACATCATTCGAAAGATATTTTAAAGTTCTTTTAAATTATCGAAAGTTTTCACCAGATTTACACGTTTTGAGGTGTCCTGAATGGGTTTTCTTTTGTATCTCAGCTACTAATTAAAATTTCATAAGTAATACATAATTAGAAAGCTTTGTTGATTTGGAATCGAACAGTAGATTACAGAAATTTCTACCGCCAGATGGCGCTATAATAATTTCAAATTTCAAATTCTAATTATGATTAAATTATTTTTAATACATCATTCGAAAGATATTTTAAAGTTCTTTTATATTATCGAGATTTCACCTCATTTACACGTTTTGAGGTGTCCTGAATCGGTTTTCTTTTGTATCTCAGCTACTAATTAAAATAATTTCGTAAGTAATCAATATTTTTACCTAATATAAGGCTTAGTTCATTTAATTTGGGTAGCTACAAATATTGTGCCGAATCATATAATACAGATCATAAACACTTCTTTACAAACCAAAAATAATTCGAAAATAATAATCTGCTTTGAGTTTTTTTTTTGGAGGGGGGGGGGGGGGTATGGAGAGCAACTCCCAGTTTAAAATTTCAATTTTTGCATACGTTCGTATTATCCACATCTACTGAAGTTTTCTGTGCCTTTCGAAATTAAAAGCGCATTTCAAAAATATTTTATGTTTTTATTGTGAAAATAAAATTAAAATACATCAAGTAAAGAGTAATTGATAAATTTCTTCCGAAAGTAACATTGGGGTTTAGCTGCTGGCGATGATAAGCGAAGAGTCTTTAAATAATGTGCCTATTTCCTGTGGCCCGATGGTAAAGATCGCGTACATTTTGACTACAAACGTTTCCAATTTATGGTGTTTGCTGACAAAATTTGTATTCATTTTATATATATAAATATATAGTGTTTGTTATGCGTATACACGCGATATAAATTATGCAGTTCATTTTTAACTAATTTTTATTCAAAAACGAATTAAATGCTGTTGAATAAATAAAACCTTTTTCTTTCTTTCTTTATTGTTTTTAAGTTTTTATTCATTACCTATGGAATGCTTTATAGTTATATTAATGGAATTTTTCAACATTGAAATGCGTTGTTAAGATTACGTACTCAATATAACAAAGCAATTCTTTGCATATAACTTTTGTAATGTCAAAAATAAATAAGTAAAGATATATTTTTTCAATTTTATTTAGTTGTTCATAAAATTGCTAAGCTTTTAATAATTTCCGTATATCACTGGTAATAATCAGCGTTATTATCTGATGTGTCCGCTTGCATCTGTCGACTGCCAAAGTGTACAAATAAATTTATGAAGTCTTAAAAATAAATAAGCTTTGTTTTAAAATAAAATTTAAACTTTTTATTTCGCTGCTCTGATAAGATTTGATTAAAACAATGCAGCTTCTTCTAATGATTACCCTCCAAAATTATGACTGTTTTTTATTTACAGTTTTCTTAAGTGAGTTTAGAACGACTTTGTTAATGACAACAGCTTTTTGAAATGGGACTATTTAAAGGCAAAAGAAAGTGCAGTGGCGTTGTCGTGTACTTGAAAAATAACTGCTCCGTGAATGTACTGAATGGTTTTGAAGTTTTGTATGGTGTGAGTGCTAATGTGTTAACATAACGTGGCATAAAAACAGAAAGATGGTGTAATTACTTGGCGCAGAGCCAAATGCTCTCAGGTTAACGGGCTCTCATTCACAATAGTGGCTTTATGCCGTCAAATGTTGTCTGTTAAAAATATTTTTTGGGTACTTCTCGAATTTAATTTTTTTTTCATTGCAGTTGTAGGTAATGATTCTCTCTCCCTTTCTTTCTGTGATAAAAAGGCTTTTTTAAGTCTTCCATTTTTTAAAAGTGTTCTTTGTTTGTAATTTTTCTTTATAGCAATTAAGATTTTGTCGGTACAAAATTTTCGCCTGATTCATTAATAAGAAAGTAACTAGTACGCCGTAGCTACCACAAAACTTTCTTCTATATCATTCTATGTAACAACGCCCTCTAAGTGTTAACATCTATAAACAAAAAAAAAAAAAATAATAATAATACTACAGTAGAACCTCGTTAAGGGACCTCTTCACTCACCGCCGCCGGAAGCCGAAGCTAATGTTATTCTATGGGAAATTTTTCTTTACAAATAACTTATTAACTAATACATGTTTTTAAATTCTGTTTTCACATTCTGAAAATTCCCAGCTGTTAAATTGACGGACCTTTTTTAAAAAATTATTTTTTTTATATTTTATTTTGAAGCTGGAAAATACGAATTTTCAATATGTGATTTTTTTTTCATTTTGCAATTTCAAAATAAAATATTAAAAATTAAAAAAATACATTTTTAAAAAAGGTCCGTCAATTTAACAGTTGGGAATTTTCTGAATAGGAAAACAGAATTTAAAAATATGTATTAGTTAATAAGTTATTTGTAAAGAAAATTGCTTCGGGCTTCCGGCGACGGTAAGTGAAGAGGGCCGTTAACGTGAATTACTTTCAACATGAACTGTGTCCACAGTCCCCTTCAGAAGGAAGATTCGTTTCTGACTTACTAATAGCATGAACTACTGATAACATGAACACAATTTTTATACACCCCTTGAGATTCACGTTAACGAGTTTCGACTGTAATAATCGTCATTGGTTCTAAAAATTTTAAATCGGCAGTTTGATGTTATTTAATTAATAAATGTTCGGATAAAGCCATCTGAAAAATCGAAGAAAAAGAATGACAGTAGCGCTGTCTGAAAATGGTCAAACCTTTTTCGGAACATTAAAAAACGTGTACATCGATCGAAAACTGGTAGTCGAAAACTTTTACGAATCCAACACACCAATACTCTCTTCTATTTAATATCGAAGAAAATAATAAAATTTATCGTTTTTAAAAAACATCTTTAAATATTCACATTTCTAGAGCTTATTCTAAAAAATAAATAAATAAAATAAAGCTAAATACACATATTTATTTATTTATTTTTTACTTTTTGCGACTGTAAAGGGATAATAGATACTGTCCTTTAAAAATGCCCAAATAGTATTAATTATTTTCAGGTAGAATATATTTTACCTTTTTCTCTTCACTGAAACATGTTAAAGTTAGAAATGCATTTTTAATCAGTTTTAGACACCATAATACGTAGTTTATTTTTATGATTGAATCTGTACTTTCTGAGCACCCTCAAGGATAATGTTAAGATCTCCTGTTAATGGTCGAGAAAAAAAATATCTATACTCATTTTCGGTGACATTAAGTTCGTTCACAATGATTCGATTTGTGGGGTTGTAAGATGCTATCTATACGAATCATCGAAATAAAGAATTTTACTCACCACATACTTATCGTCCTGTCTTCTTTCGGCTCGTATATTATGACGTGAAAAATGTGTGCGGTCGTTAGAGGCTGTTATAGATTGTTGTTATAAGCCATTAAAATAACTATTACATCGAGCGAAAGTTGTAATGTCTTTTGGAAGTGTTATTTAGCGATTTTTCGAAAGAAAATGAATGAGGTTGACAGTCTTTAATTTCTCTTGACTCTGGTTGTACATTATGTTTTCTTTTTGAACTCATAGATATCCAGTCATCTAGTTCATCTTGTGAAAACAGGATATGTAACACTAAATAATTATAACAATAATAATCAAACACCAGGAAGGAAAACTTGAATTAGCTAGGTATCAATTAATAAACCACGTACATAGTAACCCAGTATCATCTTATTATACCAAAAAAATGAAATATAATTGGTAACGAAAGACTATTGAGCTTATAGATTTAATATTTATATCTATCTGTATCTATATATAGCTAGTAGCAATAGTAGATTTTTATCTGTAAAGTGACTGAAAGGAAAACTGCTACATCTTTTATTTAATATTAGCAGGCTTTGACTGCTTCGTTAGTTACTTATAATATTTAAAGAATTTTCAAAAAACATTAATCACTGTTAAAAAAAAAAAAAAAAAAAAAAAAAAAAATCATTTTAAATCACTGAAAACGTCGTTCCTTGACCCCACTGCCTTCGGCAGGGTCTCCTCCTCCTATAATATTGTATGGGTTCTTGCTCATCCCTTCTCGCATTTGCTCTTTAACCGGAAATTTCCATTTAGGTGCTAACTGGGCGATAAATAACGTTGCTATTATTCCAGAACTACATTTTTTGGACATATTATCGTCTTCACTCTATGACAAAAAAATTTATTTAAAAAGTAATGATCAAAAATTCGTCCATACAGTTTAAAATACTGTGAAGACACCGAAAGATATATATATTTATATATATAATTGACACATTTTCTGTTATGTAACACTGGCACTTGGAGGCTCGAACACGCGACCTTCGCGCCATTAGCCCTACGCTTTAACCAATTGAGCTAACGGGCCATGGAAAGTCACCTTACTTTTACGCTTCGATCTCTAGACATTCTAATAATAATGGGGGGAAAAAAAAGAAAAAAAAAAAAAAACGAATTAAATTTTTGAAAATTATTCTTCGAGGTGCATATTAGAAAAGATCTATACGGACCCTCCTTGCAAAATTCTATAGCTCTGCAAACAGCCGTTTGCCTACAAAACGGTGGGGGGGGGGGGGGGGCACATTATTATAATTATTATTATTATTATATGTACGCAGAAAATTTTCTTGTGTACATTTATATTTTGTTCCTTCTCGACACACTTAAGATTTTCGTTCATTTTTTAAATGTATGAGACCCCTTGAAATAATAAAAACCAAAGAAATTTCGACGCTTATGTCTGATAAATTCCCTTGACATTCGCAAGCCTATACGTTTGCAATCTTGCAATTTTTATCAATATAGATTATGCTTCAATGTTTTATTTATAAGTATGTAAATATGGAACTGACTCATTCAGGTCCTTTCTCCTTCGAAACATCTCGCACTTGTGTCTCTGAAAACTTCAATATTTTTGTTTTGAAAAACTCATTAACAAATGATCCATCTTTTTTCTTTTAAAAAATATTCAAAGATTGACGGTGCAGCCCCCTTTTTTTTTTCCGTCTCGTTTTTTAAGCTGATGGATTACTCAATTAAACGACCGAATATTAGACACGATTTTTCATCGTCTGTGTATTAATATTTTTTAAATAATTTCGTATTTATCATTTCGTTCTCTCCATTTTTTATTCTCCTTATTATTATTTTCCCCTCAAGAGTCGTGGGGAAATATATGTACATTTTTTATACGGCTTGTGACATAATTTAATTTGACATTTAAATACTTATGTTAGCACTTATAATGGGACTAGGGATGATGGTCGATGCAGTTTAAAATATCCGGATAGTTATTATAAAATGTATGAAGCTATGTAATACTTTTAAAATAAATATCATTCTAAAATTCCTCTAACAATATTTTAAAGATTTTACAAAATTTTAAGCTTAATTTTTTTTTTTTTTTTTTTTTTTTTTTTAGGTGTTAGATTTCGGAAATTATTAGTTAATTATTAGATACGCTTACACTTTTTTTTTTTTTTTTTTTTTTTTTTAATTTGAAGGCTATGTAAAATTTTCACATTTAATTATTCTTAAAATTTCGATTAATTCCCTTTTTACGCATTTTTGCTTATTGGATTCGTGAAAGTTTTCGACTTCCGGTTTTCGATAAAAAATACATGTTTTGAGATGTCCTGAACACGATTCGACCATTCTTAGAAAATGTGGGTGTATTAGCAAAAACATAATAGGCGCGCTATGTATCACGAACTAATGGTCAGAATTTCACCAAACTTGGATATTTGGTTAGACCCAGCGTTGCCAGATTACGGAATTTTTTTGTTAATAGTATAATGTCCGAAGAAATGACTTGTTGTTTGCACACTGGCGACGAAATATTTTTAAAAATAACGTGTTTTTTCTGGAATAAGGTGGACTAAAGTAAGATTGTGCGCTGATGAGTGGAAAATTTTGAACATTCGTGAAAGAAAATTAGCTACTGATTTGCTTTTTCTTCTAGTTAATGAACTATCCAAACTACCTTTAGACATTATCATCGGATACTATAGAAAATGTTACAGTAATTTTACTGACAAAAACAGAATCACAGCTGCAAAAAAGCGGAATGCGCAACCTGATGATAATATGAAAATATCAGATCAACCAGAAAGTTTAAATGGCCTGAATTCTAAGCGTATAATGCGAAGTGACTGTGGATTTTTTCGGCAAGTGAAAAGGAACTCTTGCAGATTATACAAACAGGTAATACTAAAACTGAAAAATATGTCGTTGATAGACATAGTGGCAAGAGAAAAAAGAAAGGCTTGCCCAGTGTGAAACCAAAGAAAATTTATTAATTAAAGCAGCAACAGCTAAAAAGGATGAAATGATGTTATTACAAATTCGTGATAAAGATACAGTAGCTATTGAAATGCGGTATCATAGATCTTGCTACAAAAGGTATGTTAAGTGTTTAACTGCAGATAAAAGTTCACACAAAAACAGCCAGTGAATAAGTAATATAAAAAATCATTTTACATTTTTTGCAAAAATGTAGGGGAAGAAAAAAATCATCAAACAAAATACAATCATGCGATTAAACAAACTGGTTGAATTGTTTGAGAAAATTGTTTATGAGAATGAAAATGTTGATATTACTGGATACAGAAATTTTCTACTAAAAAGGAGGATTCAAAAATTATATCTACAATAGTTTTGTTAAGCGGCTTCGCGCTAATTAATGCGAACTTGTTTTGTGTGACACGATATCCAGAAATATCCAGTGACATCGATGTAGACAGTGCAGTAGGTACTACAGAAACAGAAGATTATGATGCAGAAGTGGAACATACTATTTCTAATCCAAGCTCTTATGCAACTGGACTACGGGACTTATATTTATCCGCACAATTATTAAAGCAGGTTTTGAAGAATAAACCTTCATTTACAACTTGTTGGCCACCTATAAAGAGCCGGCCTTGTTGGCCACCTTACTACAGAAGTAACTTCCAAAATGGTACCACCAGAGTTTTATTGTGCTTAACTGTGTTGCTGTCATAATTGTACAAATTGCAATCTGCCTCATGCTGAGACAACATCTGAAACAGAAGATTATTAGCATTTTAAGAGCTTAATTTATTTGTTAAGGGGGTACAGAATCACTAAAATAAAATACATTTTTCAATTTATTACTGTTGTTGAAATATAAATAATTATTCATGAATCAGGTTGTATTTTGAGAAGCTAAATTTGACTCTGAAAAGTAGCTAAATTAAATTTACTTTATTATTATAATAATTATTTTTATTTTACTTTTAATTTGTACTTTTTCTCAGGTATATAATTTTAGCACTCGTGTGCAAGTTAATTTAAAATTTATTCAACGAATCGCAATATTACCAGAAATATATTGCGCAGAACTGTAAACTAGCATCGTAAATGTAAACTCAGTTCTTTCAAATTGGAATCAATTTTCCAAATTTATGTGCAAAGTTTACTTCCAGAACATTTGATATTTTCATTACCTATCTTTAAAAGAATATATTAGCAAGATTTTCAGATTACCCCCGAAAAGTTGAAACGAACGTGTTTTTAAATGACATTTTTAATATGGCCCACGGTCTATTACCAGAATATCATCAAAATCGTTTTTTTTTTTTTTTTTTTTAAAGAAAATAATAATCAGTATCGGAAAAGGTTGAAGCCCTTTTTTAGACAAAAATGCATAATTTCAACGAGATAAATAAAGTACAGTAGAACTTGGATAATTCGAAGTTGAAGGGACCAGAGAAAAATTCGAAATACTCAAAAAATTCGAATTACATATACTATTTTGTCAAAAAGAAGAGATAAATAATAATAATAAAAACAACTTACCGATCAAAGATTTAACACATAAACTTTATATCTAAGAATACTGCTATATTCACCCCACCCCCCATTAAATCAATATTTTTTTACGAGCTTAATTATTCAACACTTATTAAAAAATACTCAGATAATTTTGATTGCTTCTTTAAGTACAATCTTTGTGTCATAGCATATGACTTCCACCTATCAACTGATACAAAAACAGAATCTTCACATTAGACATGACTTTCAATTAAAAAAAACCCCGAAGTTCATGTATATTGACCATACCTTCTTCTGATACACTAGGTAGGAAATACTCTTGTATTTCCTTATCCTTCTTTTGAAAGACTGTTAAAAAAGATAATCGTATGAAAAATTCGAATTATCCAAAATAGAATTCGAATTATCCATTTTTTACTTTCCGAACACTATAGTGAGGAAAGTATTGTAATCATGTCAAAAATCCGAATTCGAGATTTTGATGTTTCTATACGTTTCAAGGTCCAACGAGTCCGTTTTCACTATTTTTACGATGATGTATGTATGTGTGTGTGTATGTATGTGTGTATGTATGTGTGTATGCTTTGTTCGAATAAGCTGAAAGTTGGTACGTATATTGTAAGTCACTATAGTACGAACCCTATAGATTTTGGTGAATCTAGCACTTATAGTTTTTTTACAGGGACACAAAGAAAAATTCTTTATCATTATGGCCAAGGGACCAAAATCTTAAAAGTGCGATAGCATCTAAACGCCTTATTCAATTGAGCAAAAACTTTATACACATATTATAGGTCACAGATACTCAATCTGTATAGATTTTTGAGAATCTAGCACTTATAGTTTTTTTACAGGGACACAAAGAAAAATTCTTTGCCAAATTTTTAAAAGTGTGATAGCGTCTAAACGCCTTATTAATCTCAGCAAAGAATTTGCACACATGTTATAGGTCACATTTGAACCAATTGTATAGATTTTGGTGAATCTAGCACTTACAGTTTTTTTACAGGGACACAAAGAAAAATTCTTTATCTTTATGGCCTATGAGACCAGCGATAGCATCTAAACGCCTTATTCAATTGAGCTGAAAATTTGTATGAATATTATAAATCACTGTTGCACTAACTATAAGCATTTTGGTGAATCTAGCATTTATATATTTTTACAGGGACACAACGAAAAATTCTTTATCATTATGATCTAAGGGCTCAAAGTTCAGTAGCGTTAAATGAAACCTCGTGTGATATATGGAGAAAAATACTCAAATACTCTGTTATGGTTTTCTCTTTTTTGTTTGTTTAGCAACTCCTCTTTCTTTATTTTATCTACAAAACTGTTAGTTACTCAATGTTCGGAAAGTCGAGTGGAGTCACTCCAGATTTTTTTTTTAACATTATTTTAATACAAAATTCAAGGGACCGAGTAAAAAATTCGAATTAAACAAGTTCGAATTATTCAAGTTTCACTTTATTTATCTCGTTGCGTAATTTATTTTAATTTTTAATTGTTGCCAAAAAAGTTTGCGAGTTGATTTTAAATTTTTTTGAAATGAAAAGAAATCCACGCTTAAATATTAAAATTTATATATAAAACGTTGTAAAAAAATCTGGAGTGACTCCACTTGACTTTCCGAACATTGAGTAACTAACAGTTTTGTAGATAAAATAAAGAAAGAGGAGTTGCTAAAAAAACAAAAAAGAGAAAACCATAACAGAGTGTTTGAGTATTTTTCTCCATATATCACACGAGGTTTTATTTAACGCTACTGAACTTTAAGCCCTTAGATCATAATGATAAAGAATTTTTCGTTGTGTCCCTGTAAAAATCTATAAATGCTAGATTCACCAAAATACTTACAGTTAGTGCAACAGTGATTTATAATATTCATACAAATTTTCAGCTCAATTGAATAAGGCGTTTAGATGCTATCGCTGGTCTCATAGGCCATAAAGATAAAGAATTTTTCTTTGTGTCCCTGTAAAAAAACTGTAAGTGCTAGATTCACCAAAATCTATACAGTTGGTTCAAATGTGACCTATAACATGTGTACAAATTCTTTGCTGAGATTAATAAGGCGTTTAGACGCTATCACACTTTTAAAAATTTGGCAAAGAATTTTTCTTTGTGTCCCTGTAAAAAAACTATAAGTACTAGATTCTCCAAAATCTATACAGATTGAGTATTGGTGACCTATAATATGTGTATAAAGTTTTTGCTCAATTGAATAAGGCGTTTAGATGCTATCGCACTTTTAAGATTTTGGTCCCTTGACCATAATGATAAAGAATTTTTCTTTGTGTCCCTGTAAAAAAACTATAAGTGCTAGATTCACCAAAATCTATAGGGTTCGTACTATGGTGACTTACAATATACGTACCAACTTTCAGCTTATTCGAACAAAGCGTTTAGACGCTAGCGTGTTCACTCACAGACATAACACATACATACACACATACATATATACATCATCGTAAAAATAGTGAAAACGGACTCGTTGGACCTCGAAACGTATAGAAACATCAAAATCTCGAATTCGAATTTTTGACATGATTACAATACTTTCCTCACTATAGTGTTCGGAAAGTAAAAATTAAACTTGCAGGGTATAATTGACGTCATTATAGCTCTCAAGTTTTTTTTTTTTTTTTTTTTAAGCTTTTTAAAAATCACCTTTTTTTTTTTTAAATAAATATTTTCCTTTTTGAAATACAAACGATGGCATCAAAAATGTTTTCTTTTTCAATTTATCAGGAGAAACCAATCGGTCGTGCAATTCTTCCGTCAAAACCCGATGCCATCGCTCCTGAATTTTCAGTTTGTATCTGCATTTTCCTTTAAATCCTTTCAAAATGAAACAAATTTCCTCTCCGCTTGTATCTGTTTCGACAGAATGGCGCATTAAAGAAAACCAAGTTAGATATTTCCTGAACGAATACAGCATGCTGAGAGATAGATCTTTGTTGCTTTTAGATATGCCGGATCTGTTTGCTATTGCATTGGTTATATTACTTTATTTTTTACGGTCTCATTCGAATTTTTCTACCGATTTCTTAATAGAGATCCCCCCCTCTTGTTTTTAAATAGATTCTTGATGACCCATAGCAGTTTTGTTTATAGTGAAATTCGATCCGAAACCCTAGTGAATTTTGCGTTATAAAAAGATTATTGATTGCATTGCAATCGGCCAGTTTATAGAATAAATAAATGAAAATCAGCTTAATGTAGGAGTATGATCGCATATATTATATAAATCCCACTTCTGTACAGTTTCTAATGCAATAAAACCAAACAACACGCATCTTCAGGAGATTGGAGTTTATTCACACTGGAGGCAATGACAGGCGTATCGGCCTGTCCTAAAATACTTCCGGGTATGCCTTGTGTTATTTCAGGAAAATATGTGTCCACATATAAAAAATATTGTAATCCTGTTAGATTATTTCATTACAAATATACCTTTCTTATAATAATTAAAAGCCCATTACAAATTGACCATTCTTTTTCTCGCCGTTATTAAAATGTAATATGTTATTTATTAGATTTTAACATTAAGAGCATGTAAGGATCAGAGTTAAATAACACATTAAATACACGTTAAATAGCGCAATATTAATAAATTAACACGTTAAGCCCTTAGGACCATCCCCCCATAAGTTTGTTACTGCTTGTCATGTGTTAACCAATCATGTATTGAAAGTTCAGCTCAATCGAATGATAGGAGGTGGGTGAAAATTCAAGATCTGAGTCACACATATAAATAAGCATTCCAAACTAAATAAAACCATATAAAACTAGTTGGGATAGGTGGACTCTGCTCAGTTCCCCATCATATTTATGTTCTCAGAAATTTCTAGTGCGAGACATATTATAATCATGTTAAAAGAAATGAATTTGACCAAAGCTTGATACAGTGACAGAAAGAAATCCCCGCCTAATAGGCTATCCACCGTTCACTTCGATATATTTATCTTATTCTAATCTATTAATTTATTTTATCGGCGTCAATTCCGTTGTTTAGTTTTCATGCTACTATTTCCAATGCAATAATCCTCAAAATTCATATTTATATGAAAAATTTACAATTTCGCTATGTTGATAAAATCGTAAATTACGAATAATTTACGAAATTTTCCTAGTAGAATATTTGTATTCAATCATGTTCAAACAAATATCATAAACGTAATTTTGAAGTTGTCTAATGTATTTAGGATCCTCAAAATGGAAGTTTATGCTCAATTTTGCCTTATTCTGACATGTTCAGTAAATCGTAAATTCCAAATAACTTAAGATTTTTTTAAATTGGAAAAACCATAGTCTATGATATTCATGCCAGTATCCTAAACAATATTTCGAAAGTGGTCTGACATCTTTACGATGAAAATATCCCTCAAGATTGACGTTTATGTGAAATTTTCTCTATTCTGCCATGTTAAGAAATTCGTAATTTTCCAATAACTTACGAAATCTTTATATTGGAAAATTCATAGTCATTAATATTCATGCCAGTGTTCTAAATAATATTTCGAAAGAAGTCTGACATCTTTACGATGAAAATATCTCTCAAAATTGACGTTTATGTGAAATTTTGCCCTATACTGCCATGTTAAGAAATTCGTAAATTTCCAATAACTTGCGAAAATTTCAAAGTAGATATTTATAGTTACTTATGTTCATTCCGGCATCAAAACGGATATTTTAAAACTGGTCTGACATCTGACATTTTTACAGTAAAAAGTTTCCATTTAATGCACGTTTAATTGAATTTTTGTCCTATTCTCGCATGTTAAGAAAATCGTAAATTTCTAATAACTTACGAAGTTTTTAAATTCGAATGTTGCAAATGAATAGGGTTCTTGCCAGTGTCGAAAGTAATATTTTAAAACTGATCTGACTTCTCTGCGACAATTTGTTCTTGAGATATCGTGTACACAGACTAACAAACTAACGGACTAACCCACTAACAGACTAACAGACACCCTACAGACAGACATAGAAATTTTGTCATTTTCGGATTCCTCACACCTGAAAACGTGTAGAAAAGTCAAAAAACCGAGGTCGAAAATTTTCACGATTACCTAAGTTCCCCATACCTATAGTATGATGGGGAACTAAAAATGAAATTTTTAAAACACCAAATTACTTGCAACATTATGTGTTCTGAAAGTTTTTCTATTTTAATTGTGGGTTCTTTAAATATTCAAGAATGACAAAAGTTATTCCATTTCTATTGATTGCTATGTGATTTGTTTTAACTGAATTTGTCATAGTGAAAAATATTAATAAACTTTTCTTTTTATCTCTAGGTATGTGAAAAAATCTGTTCTTTAGAAATTAAAAGGTATGTCACTTTTTACTGTTGCAACTTCCTTTTATGTGAATAAATTAAATCGAGCTAAAATTTAGCTCTTTTTTTAAAACAGCCGCTATTATTGTTAACTGTAAAATCTTCTTTTAATCAATATTTGAATTACTGGTAGCCAATGATTTTTTCTTTTCTTAAAATAATCTTCATTATTATTGTACAGTCATTTTAATTATTCCCTGAATTGCGAATAGTCACACTGTTTCGCGTTTTCTTTAAATAGCTTCGTTTATTTACTGTACAGTTTTATTTTGACTAACATTTGACTTCGAGTAACTATAAAATTTGTTTCTCTTTCATAAAATAGCTTCGATTATAATTGTTTAGTCTTACTTTAGTTTAACTGACATTTGAATATTACGAATAGCATTAAAGTAATTTGTCTTTTTATTTTGCCTTAAATAATTTTACTGGAATTTTTCTCAATATTTCATTCTTACGACGTCACAACTTTATAAAGCAAGCCACCAGCACCGCCATTGTTCAGCAATATTTTTCAATACTCTCGTGAAGTGCTAAAGCATTTTTCTTATTTTGAATGTATGGAGTAAAGAAATTTTTGAAAGCATATAATTTTAAGTAATGATAATGAATGAATGCTATTTCGGAGACAAACTGAGGAAGAAATTGATATCTGGCATGAGAATTATCTAATATTCTAGAAATTGAGGGAAATAAATGATCTATTGAAGTAATTTCAGGTTTAATATACTGGGCGCTATAACCCTTTTGTTCTATTTTAAAATGAGAAACCTCTATTTTATTTTTCAAACGTATACTATGCAAAGAAAACCCGACTGCGGGATTTTGGTGTACCTATACATTTTGAAATACCCTTAATTCATTTTTTGTTATTTTTACGATGATGCGTGTATGTATATATAAACACGATAGCGTCTAAACGCTTTATTCGAATGAGCTCAAAATTGATAGACGTGTTGTAGGTCACTATCGCATGAACTGTATAAGATTTTCATGAGTGTAAGACTTGAAGAACTCTTATACCCTGTGGTCTACGGACTAAAATTATTTGAATTTTATTTTAGTAACATTAAATTGTTTAAAATAGAAATAAAGTTGTTTAAAACGATGCACTTATCACCTGTAGTTCTTTTATACGAAGCTTAAAGGAATTTTTACATGTACAAATCCCCCTCCCCTTTCTCTCCCCCCCCCCCAAAAAAAAAAAAAAAAAAAAAAAATATATATATATTTTTTAAAAAGAATGAAACTGATTTATGTTTTAGAACTTTACTACATTTTAATAGTTAGAAGAAATTTGCATGCTTATTTAAATTATTTTACAGTGGCGCACAAAACAATTCTGATACATGACGATCCATTGTGCAAACATACGAACTACGGGTGAAGTATTCAAATATTTTATCATTTCTACTTTTGTTTAATTACTGAAATATCCCGTTTTTACACCTCCCCTTCCCCCTCCCCACTTTTATTTTAAACGCCTCGTAACTACAAATGTTTGGAAAGTTTGAATGCGTGGAATTACTCCAGATTTTTTAAGTGGGGGAAAAAAGTAAATGAAAGAAAAAAAAAATGCTTTTATATTTTAATTTTTAAAAACGTTGTTTTAACACTCTTTTAAGATGTGGACTTTTTATCATTTTCTTTTGTTTATTTTTTATTTCATATTCTGAATTTGATTAAACTGCACATTTATTCCAACAATGCAAATAAATGCTTTGTTGACACTGATTGTAATGCAGAAAATGATTTTACTTAAAGAAATTTCTTTGTTAGCTTTATCAGCCTCCCAAATATTTACTTTTAAACTTTTTTTTTCCCCCCATATTATTTTTTTTTTTAATTAAAACTTATTTTTCTATATTTCTTATTTCATTCTCCATTCATCGCTAGATTACTCTTCCTTAAAAAAAGAAAGGGAAAAAAAAAAAAAAAAAAGATAAAAAGCTTTGTAAGAGATGTTTTATGCAAAAACTGTAAGTTGATAACAGAATTTTTTTTTCTTTTTGTTTAAAATGAAAATTTGGCTTTTCGCCACTTTGCAAAGTTTTGTCTTCATTTTGTATCGTGTCGTGTAGGAACTTTATTTAGTGTAGAAACATTGTATAATCGTCTGTTTCCTTTAAAAATATTATTAAATATTTCAGATATTATTAAAAAATAATATCCATAAATTTATATATATATATATATATATACTATATATATATATATCTACTTCTAAATGCTGTTATTTTAACACAAATAGTTAACTCTTCTTGTCTCAATTCTACGTTTAAAATTCAAATTATTTTTTGCATACGGAAAACTAAGTCGCTCGTATATTTATGGAAGAAAGAAAAATCTTGCGGTTAGTATAAATTATAAACCACTTTCTAATTGTAGTCAGCCTTTTAAGTGTTTAACCTTCAAATTTTCAAAAGTATTAAAAATGCAAGACACAACTGAAAATACATTTCCACCCGTATGTGATAATCGTACCCTTACTGATAATCGTACTTTATTATATATTAGGAAACATCGTTTTGTGCACTAGAATAAGGCATATTAATTTCGATGTGTGTTGTGCATTGTAAAAATATTAATATATACTTTAAACAAATATCACTTGTAGACCATGATGTATCAGAATTCATTTGTAGCATTGCTATATTTTCCATTTTCAGTAGGAAGCATGCTGTGATATACCAGAATAACGTATCTGTTTCAAAGCATTCTAAAAATATGTGTGGAAATAAATGCGCCGGCTGTCAAACGAACGTATGACTTTTCAATTTATTTCCTGCATTGGGGTTGTGAATTTTGAGAACACCAAGTCAACTTAGCTTATCTTAAAGAAATAAAGTGAAAAATATGCTATTATTCCAGTAACCTATACTTTTTACAAGTTTAGTGGATTTATAAAATATTAAAAGTACAATACTTTGTTTTAAAGGATAAAATTACTTATAAATAATAAAAAATTACAATGCATAAATGAATGAAATGGGATGTTAAATAAAAGCTTTGTAAGCAAACAATGGAAACTGCAAATATACTAGTTTATATTTTCTTTTTCATTTAAAATAAAGACATTTACAGCAAAGCAACTTTAAGACTGTAAATTAATATGGAATTTTCTTATCGCTTTCTTCCATACCTTTCTTGGGACAAAAAAATATATTTGGTCTATTTGAATGTTGCGAAAGTTAATAGATGACGTGCGAAAATTTGTAATGCTTAAAGTAATAAAGTTAGGCGCATGTACAGTTTATTTATAGATTTATTTTTTTACATAAAATATTTCCGACTATGGTAGGTTTCCTTGTTGCGAAAGAAAACTTATTTCTTTGACAAATAACGAGAACGAATCGTGTAGAAACGTAAGGCTTCTGTTTTTATTTTTTTTAACTTTTCTTTCAGATTTATTTGATGTTTCGTGTATTTGCTTTTCATCTTTTTTGTCTATTCGGCGTTTCTCGCTTCTTTTACTTGTTATATGTTCATTTTTTTTTTTTCTTTCTTTTAAGCGTATAACGTGTTTAAAACATTTTTTTTCCTTTTAATGTTAAAATATATCAATAAAATGGTGCATCAGCTATTCCTATATTTTATTCAATAACAATTTTCAAAACATGTTATGAAATAACACATTTTATATAAATCGTATATGTTATTTATTTATTTAAAAAATATTTTCATCTATTCATACAAAAAATGAATAAATAAAGTATAGAGTATAAATTTAAAATTTCTTGCCTTTTTCGATATTATTCTTTTTAATTTTCTTTTTATAATTAATGCGCTGTTTTGATGGACATTTTGGTACATCGTTTAACCTTTACTGCAGTTAACGTCTAACTGAAAATACGCACAGCAATTTTCATTGATATCCTATTATGTTAATTGATTGAAATGATATTTTTGTGTGGTCATGTAAGCTAATAATTTTGTTAATCGCATCGTATTCTTTTGGAGCCATACACCGGAATAATACTAGTTAATTTCGTTATGTTTTATGCAATTCAAAAATATTGTAAATTATACTTCTTATAGGCTGCAATGTATCAGATTTTTTTTTCTCCCCGTAATGTGTGTGCGCTTGATAGAAACTGAATTAATAAAATACTTTTTAACTTTGTTGAAAAATCATATTAAAACAGGAGAAAAAATTGTAAATATTAATTTCCCTAAGAAAATAATAAATATTCAAAATTTCTCCAGTCAACCGAAATTTTCCCCGAACCTCGTTCGCACGTTCGGACATATTCTGTATCTATGTGAAAAAGTACACTGTAAGTGTTTGTAAATATTTCTGTTACTTTTCTTCAATGAGTAATGTCCAGCCGTAAATAACTCTTCTGAGTTTTACACGTTTCTCGTCCAAAATGCATGGGGTGTAGATGCGACTTGATGTTTATAATGTATCTAAGAAGACAACGTCTAGGTAATATCCTTTGATTCTCAAAATATGTATAACCTTAATCGAAAATTCTGGAATCATCGTAGATTTCATTTGATTTGACTCGATGGTCACGTTTTTCGTACTAGAGTGGATACCGAACAATTACTAGAATTTTTTTTTAAATCTGAACCACTATTTTTATTTTATCGCTGGGACAAAAAAAAAAAAAAAAAAAACTGCTGGCAGCAAAAACGTGTATAGGCGTATAAAGCACAATGTTAAATTACCCTGGAAAACTCTGTTAAATGACCCTGGCGTCCAACTCCAACCCAATGCAGTTAGTTGATTTTTATTTCAACTTTTAGAATTACCGTTTCAATGCACATAAGAAAGGAGGTGCTTATTTGGTTTAGAATTCAATTTGAAATTTAACAGATTTTCGAATTGGGAAACATCTCAAGTTTCATAAATCAGGTTTTCTAATTGTCATTTAGACTTTCCTGAAATTCCTTATATTATTTTACTGAAAAAGGATAAATAAATCTGTCTCATTTGTGAAATCAGTTTCGTCATTTACGAGGGGTGATCCAAAGAAAAGTTTACAAGGCAAATGAAAAAGTATTTATTAACAATAGAAACAAGATACAAATGGGAATCAAGAGACACATCTGGCCTTCACTTTTCCACATAGTCGTCAAACCTGTTTAGGCATTTGTCAGAACATTCGACCAACTTGTTTATCCCGTCTTGGTAGTAATCAGGGCCCTGCTCATTGAGCCATTTCTCGGCAGCTGTTTTCACTGCATCGTCTGAGGTGAACCGTGTTCCGGATAAGTTTCGCTTCAATGCCGGAAAAAGGAAATAGTCACTTGGAGCCAAATCGGGGCTGTATGGGGGGTGATTCCAGACCTCCCACTTGAACTTTTGCAGCAATTCCTGAGTCTGGCGAGCTGTATGGGGCCTGGCATTGTCATGCGGACACCATTTCGCTACCTGTTGTCTACTCATTGCTTTGTCCCCGTATACCTCAACGATTTGTCTATTTCGGATGCGGCCACATTCTTGGCCCATAAGAATCGAATTACGGCTCGCACCTCTATGCGAGACCACTTTTCTAGACGTCGTGCATTACTGTCGCTCTTAAGTATCTGCGCACTGACGCTACTTACTCGTAGAACCGCTGTAGGACAACTAGCGCCATCTGTCAACCACCCTGGGTGGAAATATTTGCTCCACAATTATTACGTTTCAAATGCTTCTGCTTGTAAACTTTTTTTTGGATCAACCCTCGTAAAAGTCGTGATACACAACAAAAATGTGTATTATGCCATATAAAGCCGATTTATTCTACCAGAATTTTATATTAATGAGCAGATATTAACATAGTTGTCTAGTCCTTTTTTACTTAAATCGTATTTTTAACCAAGTTTTCAGTCATATTGCATATGAAAATAAATCAAGAAAAATCACTTCTCGAGATTATTTAATTCAAATTAATGCTATCTTCATTAATGATTTGTCATTCTTTTGAAATTCAAATTAATTGAAATCAAAATTTACCCTTTTATCCTTTAAAACCAGAATTCGCTCTTATCACGTTTTCGATTCTAACAATAAAACAATCGTCAAAACTAGTACATCGTTTCTTGAAATATATAATGCTTAAATAAATGTGAATAGTAATTTAATCTCAAATCAATCTTTATGAAGAGACACTCACCTTTTAGAAAATATATTTATCAAATACGGCAGGTTCGGGTAAATTTGCATGCTACATTGATTTATGAAATTAAAAGGAACTGTCGAAATAATTATTTGATGCGGCATAATTTAGATTTTCTTGGTGTAGATACAGTTAACTAATAAGATTATTTTCAAAAGATTTTTTGAATCGTTTATTAGTTTTCGCATCGCCACAAGGTGTAACGGAATGGCGAAAAGTTTTTTTTGTGAGTTCATAACAAAAGAAATTTCAGCGATCGGTAATTAGTGTTGCCAGATTTGAAAACCGGAATATAGTTGCAAAATTATATTCTGAAACACCACATATATAGGTTCCTTTTTTTTTTTTTTTTCTTTTACTTACCCATGCAAATCGTAGAAACCTGTACAATATATTGTTTTGTCATGTGAGTGACACACCAGATTATTTACATTCTCTTACCCATAAAGTAGAGAAAGTATTGTTTTTGGGTCAAATTTTCGAAATCGAGTTTTTGTTATATTTACATGTTTTCAGGTCCCCTGAATCCAAAAATCATGTTTTTAGCGGTTGGTCTGTGTCTGTTATCAACATATCTCAAGAACAAATGATTGCATAAAGTCCAAACTTGGTATTCTAAATGTGTATCATATAAGAATGCTGCACAAAACTTTTCGTTGAGATCAGGCAAATGGTTCGTCTACAGGGACACCCAAGCGAATTCAAATACATTACGTCTATGGGGGAAATTGCAGGTAAGTAGAGTTTAACATCTATGGACTGCACTAAACCAAATGAAACGAATATGTATTTTCACTGTTCGTTTACAGGGTTACACAAAAGAACTAGATTGTAGTGCGACAATGCTTGAAAATTGATGAAAGTGTATTTCAGGTTGTGCCGTGTATGTTTTATTAGACTTGAAACCTATAAAGAAGTTGAATTATTTTGCATTTCTCATTCTTGTAATTATCAAAATTTTAGTTTTATTACATTACATATAAATACTTTAATAATTGCTTTAAAATATTGTTAAACTTCTTTTCTAATTTACCTTAGTATTAAAAGATTTTTCGCATTTCCTCTACCAAATAATACATCACTTTGGATCTTTTGTATAATCGAATCCATTCATTTCGTTCCTGTCAGTTAGATGCAATTAATTCCCCAGCAGTGCAATTGCCCTTCTAACAGCCTAATGGAAACAGCGGTCATTTATTTCGCTCTTATTTCGTTTAGCTTTTAGCATTTATTCAAACTTAGCTTTTTAATGAAGACTTCAAGTAAATTATTAAATAGGCAGAACATACAATCATCGACGAGTACAATGCAGTTACGGATATTAAATTTTCATAACATTAATTAATATCTCTGTCTTTTCATATAGAATAATTCCGTGTGTTCGGTGTTTAACTTGCTTTTGTTATCGCAATCCAATATGAAAGTTGGGGGGATCAACAAAGTTTTAATTAGAACAGAGTTAGCGTGTTTTCGGTGGTCACTCAACAGTGCGATTAGACGCTGTTTTAATTCGCATATTAATAAGTCCTGTTGAACTTTTGCTTCAATATTGGCTTTATAGTTTGAAGGCAAATATGTTTATGAAGAATTATTCGATGTAAGAGATTTTTATCCAATTCTATGCATTCTGAGTAAGTTTCGTTTATAATTTATTACTTTAAATATTAGTATAACAATAGCTATTCAATGTATTTAATATTTATCTTTTTAAGTTTTTCTACTGTAATAATTATTAATTTACCATTAATATAGGCACGACTGAATTGCTGCTTTTATGCTAAGCTCGTGATAACTTTTTTTTTTTTTTTTTTTCTTTTTTCTGTGACAAATAGGCATGATTAATTTATTTGGATTTAAAACAATTGTTACGTATTTGCGAAATTTGTGGTGTTTGCCTTTTCAGCTGTTACTCATCAAATACGTTTATTATGAAAAATTATTTGGTGTAAAAGATGTTTATGCAGTTAGTTTTGTGCATTCTTGGTCAGCTTCGCTTATTTTATTAAATTAAGTGACGTATTAGCTAATGTTTTAATTCATCTAACATATTTGTTAGGAAAAAACACTTTTTTTTTTTTTTTTTTTTAATTATCTAATTCCTATAATTCTAAATAAGTTTTGCTTATTTTGTTAATTTAAATGATGGGAATGAGATTAACCATTCCAGGCTTCCAAGAGTCCATTTGGTCCACTGCTAGTAATCCCAAGTCTATTTGAAGTCTCGCCAGACAGCACCTCACTTGGGGGTTATAGAAAATCTATAAGAAATCCTGGCCCTCCTGACACTTAGAAATTACTCAACCTGTAAAACGCTCGTGAAAATCTATCGCACGCTACGAAAAACACTACAATAAAAATACTTTAACAAATTTATCGCTTATCTTTTTAGATTTTCATAATCTTATAATTATAAAAAGTAATTTATTAATTATTATAAAACGAGGTACCATTTGTGAAAATTAGTCACAATTTAAGAGGAGTGATGGTGGCTTGCAGGGAGCTCAGACTGACTTCCTAGTTTGTATCATCAGTGATCAGAAATAATTTTATTTTAAAATTATTTGAGGAAGTCTCCATATCTTTTCTTAACCTCTTGGCCCTTAAGTGAGGAAGGGGAGAGTAAGTTATTTGCGATTTGCCTAATTACATGTTTATTTCCAGAAAAGCCTTTGCATTCATCGTGTGATAAAAGCGTTGTTACCTTTTCAGTTGATCACCTAAAATAGAGTGAAACATTTTTCCTTATTATGGATTGTTAGTTGCAAGTCGTGGAAAGTGAAAATGAAGAATTAATTTTGTATGGTTGTTTTACGTGTATGATAAAATCGTTTAGTAAAAATAAAACATCCAAAAAACATAGCATTGTAGGCGAAATTACTAAAATCTGTAATATATATATAAGAAAGCACCACAGAGTTGGCGTTTAAAAGTAATAAGTACAAAACTTTGAATAAATACCGACAAATGCAAGAACTCGCAACAATTGTTTCGGGTCGAAAGAAAACGCGACCCTTCGTCAGGCTAACAAAGTAGGCACGAGTCCTGCAATGCAAACCGCTTTGTGTTTGTTTTGCAGCATTCGTGCCTACTTTGTTTGCTTTACTAGAGTCGTGTTTTCTTTCGATCCGAGACAATTGTTGCAAGTTCTTGCATTTTATGAAAGTTTTGTCCTTGTTACTAAAGTCTATTTGCGACAAATTTTATTTTTATCAAAACGTTCTTAAAATAAATAAATAAAAGTACATTTTGTATGAGAAAGAGTACTCTTTTGCAATAATTAAAATTGTTTATTTTAAAATAGACTTAATTCTGAAGTTCCGGTTTTAATTTGCGGCAGATATTTTATAAATAAAAGCATTTGAGTCCCTGTAACATAATTAGTTCCTTATACATTGTTTATTAAATTTTCTAACTGGGAAATTTTCTATCATTCATTTGAAACTACAGAGTATATTTAGTAGTTAATGCGCTTCTAGTTTCCTACTTATATGAAAATGGTTTTGTTTCATTCGACAAAGTACAAAATTTTAATTAGAACGTATTCGAAAATACCTTTCAGTTTTGAACTTCGTTCCTCCTATAATGCATATATGTTGAGCCTTTCAAACTTTCAGGATATATGATGCAGAATTGTCAGTCTTTTCATAGTGTGTGGGGATCATTGAATAAACGTATGTAAGGTAGCGAGGGGTTTATAGACAGGATGCATCTCTCGTACTACTAGTTTGAAAATTTACCTTTTATTTAATTCGTCTAAAATGTATTTTCTCTTCCCAATTACGACGGTCAGTTCTTGGAATGCTGTGATATTGTATATCTATAATAAATAAAAAAATAACTGACTTGCAATTTTTTTTGTATGAAATAGATCATGCTCCCAAGTTTATATTTAATTGAAGTATTTGATAGGTAACGTGTTTATTATATATACTAATAGTAAACTTTCGCTGGTCACTATATTTAAATGAATTAAATATATATATATATTTTTTATACCGTACTACAAATTAAAAAGAAAATACATTGAAATTCCTTAAAAACTTTGCTTCGAACCCTCTCTGACTTCGGAAGAGACCGCACCATTTTGATACTGGATAATTTAATTTATAGAAATGTCAATAATACAGGAAAAACTGCATTAGTCATTTTCTTTTTGATAATAAACAGAACGGAAAACGCGTAATATTTTACATGGAGATATTTTGTATAATTAGACCAATTTTTAAAAAATACTTTTCCTTTTCCCCCCTCTCGCATTACAAAAATCTGTTTATATAATTTGCAAGAGAGGTGACGATTCCGGTTCGTACTCATCTATATAGAAAATTGCCTTTCATACTTTAGTTAATTTTAAAAATCTAATTGTCCTATCGATAAGCTGTTTAGTCCGACGGATTAAGAAAAATCGACCCTTTTATTTTGTACCTTATTTGCGACGAAGTTTTCATTAGATCTTTTGAAAGTAATTAAAATATGAAAATAATAAACTGGTAATAACTTCAAAATTGGACATTTTAAATTTATAATTGCTGCCAAAAAAATTTACCAGTTATTATTATTATTATTATTTTTTCCCAGCATAAAATGAAATACGCTTTTACGTGAAAAATAATAAAATATTAAATTTGCTCATGCACATCAAAAAATGAAAACATGAAAATGGAGAGAAAAAAAAAAATTAATATACTTCAATTTTATATATTTTTTTGTTTTGTTTAAATAGTATGTTTTTGGCACGGATGAATCGCGCTTGGCATGAAAGCTAATTCATTGATAATCCCGGGCAATATTTTAACCCTAGAAGGCACCCAGTTCCATATGTGGAACTGGGACTGAGCTATAGGAACGACTTTAATCGTTCATATAGCTATAAAACTATTAGTAGCGACATCTCTTGACATCTTGATAGAAGCTCCTAACATTTAGCAATGTAGTAATACGAATCTTTACCTAAAGATGTTGTTCGTGTTTTTGTTATAGTGCACTCAGTGTGAAATTTGAATGAAAGTGATACGTTAGTCGTTTGTCTGAATTCAAAAATAAAAAAAAGAAAAGTTATTGAACAGTTTTGACTCGAAAAACAATACTGTGTGTTATAACGAAATGTATATTTTGCAGAGGTAAGTTTTTTTTTTTTTTTTTTTAAATATATATTACATTAGTAAATCATATTTTTATGCATGTTCCACATACGGTACGTTGAGCTAAAAAGTTGAATTTTCCGTAAAATATGGTTTTATTTTTATAAGTTTTCCCTATCTTCTGATCACTAATTACAACCTATATATTTTTGTTGCGCACTAAAAAAAAAAAAAAAAAAAAAAATTGAACCTTGTAGGGTTAAAATTTTGATGCTGAAATAGATCGGACATTTTTCGCCAAGGTCTCTACTTTTGTGAAAGCCACTTTAAGCAAGCCAAGTAGCGCATATAAAATATAAATAAATTATAAAATACTAACTAGCAAACCCGTGCGAAATATTCGCATTTTATTTCTTTTCTTATTTACCTTTAAAATTTGAAACTCATAAATGTTATACCAGTTTCACCACATAATTAAAATTTTAATTTACCAGAAGCCAAATTATTAATAAAACCAAATTTAATATTGTACAATAGTGAAACCAAAATCATTCAAAGAAAGGTTTCCAAATAAAATTCATGGGTTGAAAATAAAATAAAATAAAATTCCTATTTTGATTATATTTTTTATGATTGTGTTTTTCAGTCAATTTGTGTTTTTCAGTGACGCTTGCAAAGATTCTGAAGAAACAACTGTTAAAAGTACATTTTTTTCGTTAAATAATCTCACCAGACAAATGTCATTTTTTCTTATTAGTCCATTGAGCTAAGTCCGCGTGCTTAAATATTGTTCATGTATAAATATTACTTTTTTATCCTCGCGTATCGTATCGTTTCGACAAAAAATAATTGAAACTGGTCCACGTTAGAGAAATATTATATAGATTGAAAAACAGAAAGGAAAGGGGAAAGAAAAAGTAATCGCATAAGTTATGTATTTTTGTCTAAAATGCCGATAGAAATTCAAAATTCGACAAGGGAAGCTATATTAAGACTGTACTGTGATCATATTTTGCATATTTATTTATTTTTCTATGTACCAACTACTGTTAACTAACTCAACTATTATTATAACCACAAAAAATTGTCGCACGCGATAGATGTAGCCGATCATAGAATATTGTAATATTTGGCGTGAAGTAGTCATTTTATAGGTGATCGAATAAATCAAATATATATAGAAAATAACGTGAAAGAAAATATGATGTACACCACGTATAGTGCTGTTCATATGTAACTGAGATACAAATATAAAATTGCTATTTCAATTTTTTTTTTATACTGTCTGTTTCGAAACTGCCATCTGATAAGCGTCCAAATGGAAGCCCACTGGTAAGCTATTGTCACAGGCAATAGGGACAGGCACCCGATAGTCTGCAAATGATTGGGGCGCTGCCGAAGGTAGTGGGGACAGGAAGCGGGCTTTTGAGCAATTTCATGATTTTATTTATTTATTTTTTTGTTTATAAAGCAATATAGAAGAATTTCCTTTAAATATAGTGACCAGCGAAGCAGGCAAAGCCTTCGTTGATTCACCACTTTAATTGACTTCTCATTCTGTCATTTTTGACGCGGTTATATACTAGTATTTAAAATAAAATTGAGAAAAATTGTGCAAAAACATTGAAAGAGCTTTGGACCTCTTGGAGGAATTTAAAATTTGGCAGTGAAGTAGCTCGGACGTTTCTCGCCAAAATGTTTACGTACGCATTTGCGATATCCATATCAACTCATCGCCGAAATGACAACAAAATTATAAATAATTGTAAGATAAAAAAAAAAAAATATGTACCATGTTTCTAAATTTTCTGTTGAATCTTATAGCTGTAGAACTACATTAGCACTTTATCAATGTGTAGAAAATTTTGAAGTGATAATGACGTGAATTTTTGTGAGATGCATAATTTAATTTTTTACAATTTTTTAATGTTCACGTTTTAATTAAATGTATTTATTTTTACGTCGAAAAAAAATGAACTCGTATTTTTTTTTTTTTTTTTCAAACTATTAAATTATAACTAATATTTATTTCCATATTTTAATTAATTAAAAGAAAACTTTGCAACGTAATATCTTTAATAACTTGATGTGTATAGTGTCCACACAAAAAATGAACAATTTTTAGAGCTCTTAAAAAGTATAACATCTATGCAGTATCTTTAGTAAAAACTGATGAATTAAAAAAAAAAAAAAAAAAAAAAAAAAGGCCAACTTTCATCACCAAAGTAGTTAAATCTAGACCAATCAATAATAGGAGTGGTCCAACCAGATTTGTTCCCGACAAACTCTTTGCTTTATTTATTTAGATATATATAATAAACACGTTAAAATCATATTTTAAAAAATAGTTATAGGCTTTATACAGCCTATGAGTATTTAAATCTTACTCGGGGTGGGGGTGGGTGGGTGGGGGAGAATCAAGGTTCACAATATTTTTTAATTGCTATTATGTGTATTTATTTAAGAATGCCGAGTTCCCCACTACCAACTTTTGAGAATGAGTGGAACATTTATTCCCAATCCAGGTGCATGAAAAGTGTCCTCAGGTGGCTTGAACTAGCATTTCGTTTTTGCTCCACTTCATTTTTCCAATTCCTTCTGCGGTCTCTGGAGTTATTATTATTTGAGCGATCATTTATTTATTTATTTTGTGTGTGTTTTTTTACTTTTTCAAATACGTTTATTTGCTGTACTATCTTTTTAATTTTAAATGGAAATAGCATTAAAGATTTTTTTAACTGTTTGTTACCTTGCAAGAGAATAATCCCCCCTCTCCCCCCAAGTTTAAATAGATTAGATTTATTATTATTTTCTTTTATTTATATATACAGGCAGAAGTATTAGATTCCGGGAAATTTTCGAGTTCCAGTTTTCAATGAATTTACGTTTTGAGTTGTCCTGAACAAGATTTTTCTGTTTCTCGCGAATCAATAGCAAAATTTGATATTTGCTAAATGAAACAAAAATTTAACCTTATTATTTATTAAATATTATTATTAAATATTAATTGTTAACTTGCAGTGAAGAAACCCCCCCCCCCTCTTTCTCTCTCTCTCACACACACACATAAACGTCCTGGCCTGGTTTGGTTTTGCCCCGTTGTAACTTATTAACTAATACATGTTTTTAAATTTTCGTTTTCACATTCACTACTGTTAAACAGGTTATCGATTACTAAAAATTGATTTTCTTAATTTTTAGTACGGAAAACTATTAGTTTCAATCTATGTATAAAACGTTGTCGGCAGTTTTATGATGGTTGGACATTTATCGAAATCGAAAATTTATCGAAAATATAGTTGAATAATTTGAAAGCGATAGTCATAATTGGGGGGGGGGGGGGGGGGAGAGTCCTCCGTACTAAACTAAATTCTGTTTTTGCCAAAATTTGATCGAAATCTTTTTTTTTTTTTTTTTGAAAGAAAAAGAAAAGGAAATTAATAATGAGCAGCATCGAAAAAGTTGAAGAAGCCCTTTTTTAGACAAAAATACATAATTTATTTTAATTTTTAGTTGTTGCCAAAGAAGTTTACAAGTTGATTTTAAAATGAAAAGAAATTCACGCGTAAATATTAAAATTGATATAAAACTTTGTGAAAAATTTAACTTGCAGGGTAACGTCATTATAGCTGTGCATGTCGCTCAACAGGTGGCTCTGTTATTTTGCAATTTAATCTCGCATACAGGAAGTCAATATCTCAGCTTCTATGATACATAAATTTAACAAACTTGGTATGTGATATTAATATTATGTAAAATCGAAACTCTGGTGGTTCAATTTGGGTGTATGTAAGACGGCAGGTGGCGCTGCTACAAAGCAATAGTTCCTGTGTACGGGAAAGCTTACCTCAGCTTCCATATTATAATGTAAATGCATCAAACTTGATATGTGTCATATATATATATATATATATATATAATACAATATCATAGTAAATCGTACTGATTTAACTTGAGTATTTATCATCCGACAGGTAGCGCTGCTATTACTTTTTGCGATTATCTAAATGGCTATATCTCAACATAAATTGGTGAAAAATGCTCCTAATTGCTTGTATAAAAAGGTAATAAAAGTTAAGTTAGTTATGCTTTTATGCTTGTTGACTGGTAGATGGCGCTATTATATATAGAATGATATCGAAGAAAGTTTTATGATAGCCGCAGCCACTAATTTATTATTTTTATTTCAAATGCCACTTTTTTTTAATTCAACAATTTTGCGTAGTTTCCATGATTCCAATTTGAAAGACCCTAGCATGTGGAATATCTTTTTTTCTTCTCTTTTGGCATAAAGCTAAAATGAATAGTTTATAGCTGATTTCTAATAAAAATTAAAGAAGAAAAGCAGTATATAAAATATAGTGTTACTAAGTTATTTTTTAAATTCAATTTCATACATAACAAAAATTCACGAAATAACAGCGGGGGAAAAAAATTACACGATTTCTATAAAATGTTTATAAATAATTGATGAACATTTAGATAATATTTAAATTGCTTCTTTACCCGGTTCAAGGGATTGATGTAAAACGACGTATAATCGAATTTTTAATAAATAATTCCGATAATTACAGATTTAAAACGAATGAAATTTTGTCTATAATATATATACATATATATATATATGTATGTATGTGGGATGGCCGATTGGTGTGGGCTTTTAAAACACAAAACTACTAATTCAAATTATTACTAATCATTTAAAATTTAATTGAAAATTAAGGTATTATGTACAAATATTTACAGTATTGTAGTTCAAATTCTTACTGAACGGCCACTTGGAAAATCATATCTAAATAATCGAAGTTTTTAGTTTTTATCAAAAAAAAAAAAAAAAGGATGACACAATTCACTTCTGATTTCACTCGAAAATACATAAACTAGCACAGATCCTTTTTTCCGGAAGACTTTCGTCGTCCACCGGAGAAAATTTATACGTCTCTTCGTCTAAAATATCAAACGTCGTCTCCACTGCCACTCTTTCCCGGTAAAAACTCTCCGCTCCGTCGATGGAAATGTGTGTTCCGGAAGTAGCGTCTGTCTGACGTCACAGTTACATCCTTCCGATAAGATTCTGCGCTCTCCGTCACATCGCTAGTTCATCCCGCTTCGGAGTTACAGGCTACGGCAAAGGGAAACTGGGCAGCTTTGGATTCCAACGTTAGGGGAAGCAAGATGCCGATACCACACACACACATATATATATATATATATATAAATTTAGTTTAGTTTTATTATTATTATTATTTATAGTAGTATTTATATTGAAAATAATAGATAAATCTTAAACATTTATCAGAAAAGTTAGAAGAATCGCATCTTCATTTCCACACCTTGATTTCACTCATTTATGTTCATATAGATAAACATTTAAGTTATAGTTTGAAAAAAAAAAAAAAAAAAAAACTAATTGTCTGAAGATGCTGATTGGGGCTTAAATACATAATTATGAATCGAAATAAGTTCAACGGATATGATTTCATTAGTGTGACATGAAAAAATGACACTTCTAACGAAGTAGGTCGTTACGGAAGAACTGAGAAATATGGAGTGAGGTAGAAAATTCGGCAATTTTATGAAGGTTGAAAAGGACGTATAATCGATATTTACATCGTCTAAAAGAAACATTTTTGTATCAAGGCGCTGAATATTAGTCAGCTTCACCTTTTCTTCATTAAATAAATCCTTGTCGAATCCTGATTTTAGTTATTCTAAGAACATGATTCGATAAGGATTTATTTAACAGAACCGTATGAAGTGTGCTTTTTTACATAGGAATTTTTGCTAGTGTTCGGACACTTTTGTTACCGACTGTATAATGGTGTTTTACTACAGAGGGTGTTCGCACATTTTTGTAACGATTTTTCAAGATAATATATATAAACAAATATAAGATTATTTTCTAATACATTCAGTCTGATAGTCCGTTTATTGAACTATAATATTACATATTGATTTCGAAGTTAACAGAGAATTGATTTGTTTCACTCCTCCTCCTCCAGACTTTTCCATAGTCCATCCGAAGTTTCAGTTTCCCCCATACCATTTAAAAGGTGCTTGTTTGTAAAACCAAATGCACAGGATGCCGAAAAGACACGTCAGGAAAATTCAGTGGGATGCATTTAAAGGGAATACCTTCAATTCGGTTTCATTTCTCCTTTTCTCAAAAAAAAAAAAAAAAAAAAAAAAAAAAGCAGAAGATTTAGAGCTATGGTTTGTAGCTTTATCTTGATGGAACAACACGCTAAAGATTAAGTCATGGGATGAAATTTATTCTTTGAAAATAGGTGTTAAAATATGTTTTTGATAGTTATTAAAGTTAATTTTGACATTTTTTCTACTTTCTTTAAGTTTTCCGTTATAAAAGAATTCAGTAATAACTACAAAACCTTTAGATGAACTTTCCTTGTTTTCTCTGAGCCCAACATCATATGTATTTTTCTCTTCTTTTTCGCTAGTAAATCTATCTTTTTCTATTGAAATCAGATAATAATATCCAGGCCTCATCAATTGTAATTATATATTTCCAGTTTTCACTCGTCAAATAATTTTTAGTCAACAATATACACAGTCTTACGCTGAGAAATATGTTTCGGCTAAGGCTCCTATATATACGAGCTGGCGCTTCCGACATTTTTTTGCCTTAGGGTTGCCGCATGTACCCAGCGTGATAAACAAACGGCATCCATGGTTTCTACCGTCTTGCTCGTAATTTTAGTGAAATAAACTGCAATATGGGAGGTTGTTCAGCAATAAACTGCTGTAAACACTCCAGAAAAGGATACAAAATGTTTAGGTTTCCTTCGGATAATGCAAGAAGGAGAAAATGGGCTGCGAATTGTCGTCCAGATTCTTGGATCCCGGGACTTAATGCACAGCTTTGCATAGTAAGTTTTATTGTTATTCACTTATACTTTTCTTTGCATTTCTGACATTTATAAAGTAAAAAAATTAAAAAAAAGTATTATTTAAATCTAAATATGTATTTTAATAACCATAAATTATTTTAAGAAACGCTTTTTTACTGTGTGTTTGTAGAGTCTTGGCGACGTTTTTTTGGTTCGCCAAAGCTGTCTTGTTTCCGTGTCCTGATAGTATTAGGTCGTTGAAAAAACTTTCCAATTTTAATTGGTACGCTCTTTTTTTTTCCCCTTTCAAATGTTATGAATTATTTAAGAAACAGAAACAGACTACTTGTGTTGCTTATCATTTTTGGTCGATTATATTTTTAGATGAAAATTTCTTAAAACCACCAGTGAAGCGATAAAATCGCCAAGCGGAAATGCTGTCCTCTTACGAGGCAAAAAAATGGCGGTGATGCGCCGGCCTATTATTTATTTAAGGGGCTCTAGTTTCGGCATTAGGTGATGAATATCATGTTTTTTTTTTTTTTTTTGGTTATGATTATCTTTAAATCAAATTTTATAATATTGTTCACAGTTCTTACAGAGATGTGTAAAGATTTTGCGATAGCTCTTTGTTTATATATATATATATATATATAAAGATGAGGTGTGACTTCAGATTTAATAAGAAAGGCACATATCTTTGTTGAGTATACATTTTTTGCTTTTTTTTTCCAGTATGATGCAAAATTTGACAGTTATTTACTTTTTTATTAATTATGTTCTTTATTTTACGTATAGAAAGAGTATTTCTCTTAGGAAAGCTCAAAAATATAGCGTTCAATCCATCGTTTATTTTTCAGAGACATATTATAGCTAAAAATATTTTTAATGCTGCAGAAAATAGTTAAATTTAAGTTCAAGCAGAAAGTTTAAAATCGTTACAAAAATGTGTGAACAACACCCTCTGTATATTTATTTTCGAAAATATTTTATAAACATAGCGAAATTTATAGGAAAACATAATTCAGACATCCCCTCCCCCTCTTACATTTATTTCTTAGAATTAAATGTAACATTATATTATATCTGTAATTTCACAAATAGTCGTTTTCGCTCTTGTCTTCTATAGCTTTACTTTTTCCGTTTATCTCAGTTTTAACTAAGATTTGGGTCTAGTAAGCCCAGCTCAAGAAGTCCCTGAATAAGATTTAGTACTAATTGACTTTCATCTAATTACTGGCTTGTAAAGACACTTGGTAAAGTTGTTAGAGGAGTTGTTGGGGGAGGATTTTCACTGCTAATCTTTGAAATTGTTGGTTTATGTACCCAAGTTAAAATTCTTGCTGGTATTTGTTTGCTAGTCTAGCATTAAATGCTGTATCCCAGCATGTAAAATAGCATAAAATACCAAAAATATTTGCTGGTTCCACCAAAATTACCAGCAAGTCATGGTGTGTATTGGCACAGTTTATTGCTTGTCCAGCATACATAATCCAGCGTCTGTTGCTTGAATAGTATGTTGCTGGTCCAGCAGTAATTATGACTACTATTTGCTTGAAATTTCTGCTATACTAGCAGTAATTCACAACCAACAGATGCTTTTTTGTTGCTATTTTCTCACTTCTCACTGGCATCTAGAATGCCATGCTATTTCTACTTAAGCTTCCGACATAACATATTACGCTGGCAAGCATAGAAAAGCACATAATAGCTTGTTAAGGTACATACCTCTCCAGGCTTTGGAAAAGCTTAAACAACAAATAAGCATAAAATGCTTGTATATAGCTTGTCGTGCTATTGCTGTGTAAGCTAGCTAATATAGCATTTTATGCTGGCTAGCATTATAAAGCATATAACAGCATGAAAATCTAGCAGACAAAGCAAAACATAGCAATAACTAGCCTATTTTCTTTGCTGGTACTAGCATGGATTTTAACTTGGGTAGTGAGAAGATTTTCTAATCCGTGAAAGCTTTAACCTGTAAATGAATAGAAACTTAAATCGGTAATTTAGTTTTTTTAATCCTTTCAAAAATTTCCATGATAAAAAGTTGACTGTAAAGGCTTTATAATAGCTTTCACTTTGATTGATAGCAATGATTTTTTTGTTTATAAAATTATTAAAGGGTGAAGTATCTTAAAGTTTTCGGTAAAATTGAAATGCTCGATTGAATAGAAATAAATATTTGTGTATGTATTGTAATAAATGTTTATTTATATATATGTAATATTACCTGGAAATGCGGGTGGTGTTGGGTCTTTCACCCGTTTCTGGAGACATTAGTTTGCAGTCTAGGCACAATAATCACAAATCGGCTTGCAAGGCATAACTTTAATTGTAATTCTAAAGCATGATTGGAGTTTGATGAAGGCAATGGAAAGTTCAGATCTCGCAATACTCTAATCTTGCGGTCCCGGACCGCGGCAAAGAGTTAGATTGGGGTTTAATGATTTGACGCCCACGGTGGATGATTATTCTTTAGTTCTTTTCAGCAGATGAGATCTCTCTATTTTGGCGTGTTTCATCTTTTTATACCCGTACGTTTTGGTGTAATTTGGCGTATTTCTAATCTCCTCCTTATTTCTTTAATTGGTTACCTTATTTAATAACGCACCCCTTCTTTGTGTCCTATTCGCTAATAATTTCGTTTTTCCCAGACAGTCTGGAACCTTAACATGCGAAAGTCGCCAAGTCATTATAACACAGTATTTATTGTCTTACATCTGACATAAGTAATCAAACCCTAATTTATACTCATAAATCTTTTATTTCTTTTAATATCGTTCATTTATTTTTTATATTGAATCCTTTCGGCGCCAGACATTCATTAAACCTAATTTTTAGAATATTTCCAGCCATCAAAATGCTTATTCAATTTAAATGCTTATTCAATTTAAATGATTAACTTGTTTATTTTGGAATGGTCGTGATTGTAATTTCCGTTCTTTAATTTTTATGCTTTTAAAGTAACTTACAGCCTAATATGAAATCTCTTTTAATTCATATTACAATATAGTCGAACCTCGTTAACGTGAATCTCAAGGGCAATAAAAAATTTGTTCATGTTATCAGTAGTTCATACTACCAGTAACTAATCTTCATATAACTAAACTAATCTTCATTTTGACGGGGATTGTGGGAATAGTTCGTGTTTAAAGTAATTCACGTTAAGTGTTCACGTTAACGAGGTTCGACTGTATTACTTTGAAATATAAAAGTACTAATTTAATTCTTATAACTTTTTTATCTTATATATATATATATATATATATAATATATAAATGATTGATAGATATAATAATATTTAACCTTTAAAATTTAGCATTTAATCGATACATGTTATTACCAACACAACAAAAATAAAACTGGTTGTAACACAGTACAAAAACTATCACAGAAATGTTGCGATTCATATTTAGATCCAATACGAGACAAAACCAATTTAAATTACTTACGCCCACATGAGTAAAACGGACCATTAAACATATTGACGGAGAAGATTGATGAAGGATCGCATTATTAAATGTATTAAAAGTGATTTAGGAATTAAGAATAATATATATATATATATATATGAGCTTTATTTATGTACTTATTTCTATTTTTCTTCTATATTCAAAAGGATGGATGGATTCATGAAAATTTTCGACTTTGGTTTTCGACGGATTTGCGCATACCGAGAGATTTACAATATAATTTGACGAACTTTAAGAAAATGCCTCTGTGTGCGCGTTTGTGACAAAAATGTTGTAGCAGCTGTATACCAAGAACTAAAGCAAAATCTATTAAAAAAGTATATGTAGTGGGACCTTGGCTCTGAGCATGTTGGTGTATGTTAACATTTGATGGTATGTCATACAACAGGTGGCGCTGTCTTTCCATTTTTCATAAATTTTATTATGTAGCACAGGACAAGCACATAAAAGTATTTTCAAAGAATCCAAATGTACTTGCCTTTAGCGTATCAATTTGAGTACTATAAGTGTTCGATGGAAATAACATTTGCTTTTAAAAACAGCAGTTATAATGATTTAAAAGTTTTTTTTTTTTTTTTTTAATTCTTACTAGAAAGGCTTATGAATTAAATTTTAAAAGTACCTTTTTTTACGAATTTAATTTCAGGAAATTAAGTTTCTAGAATTTCCTTTAAATTATTCATCCATTAATATATTAGTAATCTTAATTTAATGGAGTGCTATGAAATCATCACTGACTTTTAGAATTCTAATGGTGGTTATTTATTTAATATCTATTCCCTCTATATGATACAATTTGATATCTACATCATTTCCTGCTTTAAAAATTCAATGGAGATATGTATACTTAATTTCTAATGGATATATTTTAGATCTCCTTCAAATGCACGAAGGCTCCGAAAGTTTGAGCGACCAAAAATCAATTGATGGACCTTCCGCTAATTCGGAGTATTTCGAAATTTACCGGAGAAATTGGTCAGCATTTCAATTCTTCTGGTCTTTAATGTTGCTGTTTATGCTTTGCTTGCAACTAACTCTCTTAATATCCGCGAGAAATGAGTGTATAGAAATCGAAAGGTTATTGGTAAACAGTAGAAGATTAGTTTTTGTGAATTTAATGAATTCAATGTATGAAAGTTTTAATTAATAGGATTTGTAAATATATCTTCCTTTAATAATATACTGAAAAAAATATGAAAAATGAAACGTATTTTGAAATATATATTCATATTTCTTCAGCAGGGCCTGAATTAACGCTCGGGCTGGCTGAGCTGAGCTGTGGCCCAGAGGCCCTTGACCTGAACTGTTCAAAAAATGTTAATTAAAAATGTACTAAAATGCTCTTGAAAATGGTACATCATAAGAATTTTACTTTTGAACGCAAAATAAAATGTTTTACCGATGTAATATTTTACTTACGTATGCATTTTTGAGTGAAATAATGGACAAATTTGAATCTTTTTTTTAAACAATTCTTTGAAAAAAAAAAACTTAAGGAAAATGATAAGTAGGAGGCCAGAATGCGCAGCTGCCCTGCGCCCAGTTTTGGCTTGATGGGGCTCTTCTTCGGGCAAAAGAATATGCTATCATCAGAATTGATATAAGTAAAATTGATATGATAAACCGATACTGACAGTAAGATTATTTGGAATTAGGATAGACGGAAAAAGAGAGAAAATAAACTGTAAAGAAAACCCAATAGATTATTTAAAAAAAAAAAAAAAAAAAAAAAAAAAAAAATCTTTTGAAAACTGGTAAATTATTATTTTTTAAGTAACAGTCTTGCAAGTTTGGTTAGTTTTTAATTTTTTGTGTAGTAAAATTAATGGTAATTATGTGTCTGAATTAATTTATCGAAAATTTAAACCTTTTTATCACAGTATTATTTATAGTAAAGGAAAAATATAATCGCAGTGTGCTTTTATTTATTTATCAGCCTTTAATAATTTTATTGTAATTGAAACGTTTTTTTAACTTTCTTTTCATTTAGTTTTCTTGACATATAATTTCATTGTCATTTTGATTTTTACTCTTGTACAATCTTTCATTTTGAATTTTGGTTAGCTCTCTTCTTTTCTTCTATTTCCTTATTGGCTGTTTTCTTGCCGCGATTGATATGCTATAATTTATAAAAATAGGGAAAATTTTTACCATACCTAGATTGCATTTTCAAAAATTTCTATAAATAAAATAAATATTGAGAAATAATCAATCGCATTACACACATCAACCTATCATTACAGTACCAAACAAACTTTTATAATTGCTTAGCTGTAACTAGCATAGTACTTCCTTATACCTAATTAAAATTTCTTATCATTAATACTATTTATAATTTTTATAATCCTGCCTTTCACGACGCTAAAAAAATAATCAAATCTTGTCAAAATTCTTTAGATACAAAGAAAATATTCATTCTTCTAAATGGTTTTAATATATCTGTATTACCGCTTTACTTTAAAAGCCTGTTTTTCCATTAAGTTTGAAATCCAAGACCTGTAAAAATCTCGAGAAATTTCACCTTTAATTACCATCAAACCACTAAATTAGAAGCATGAATTAATTTGACGTAATTAGCGCTCTACGCGCGCTTGCAATTATAGAACAAACTAAAAATTAGAGACTAAATTTCACGTAACTACTGTTACTCAAGCAATAGAAAAATAAATTCTATCGCTGTAAAATAAAGAGCAGCACTGCAGTGTTACTTTCGTATCTTATTAAAGAACCCATTCACTGTGTTGTTTCAGCTTAATATTAATGGCTTGACCAGCTTTTAAAAATTAGTCTTCTCAAGTGGCTTTTTATGAAAGACTTAAATGCTTTTGTCTGCAGCATTTTCGCTAATATCCAACGCAGCGGAGAGTTTTTTAATTAATTTTAGCTTCCTGCAGTACACCTTATCAGTACTATGTTTTCATAAAAAGTTAAATATTGTTCTGAATTTTCCAAATACGTTGTATATATTTTATACGGTAAGTATAACGTGGAATGTTTTGTAGGTATTTGCTTTAATTTATCTTATGGGTAATATAATTAAATTATTTTAAATACTGTATTATTCATATACTAATAATCCAGAAGAAATTGTTCCCCTTTAGTTTATTATCAATAGATAAGATTTGTGAATTTTTTAGAAAATATTCATTATTTATTATATGACTAGAAAAGCCCCGTTCAATTCTGAATGAGGGAAAAATTTAACTCGAAATGTACAAAACTCGGCCAGATGCTGCTTGTGTGCCAATAGATCAAAGTTTGTTAATGAAATCATTTATAAATTTATGAAATCAATGAAGGTAGTGAATCAACTATTTATTGCTAAATCAATTAATGTAACAGTTACTGTTACACTACAGTATAAAAAAATCGATTCTTACTTGTGAAAATAAGCATATAAAGTATTCTTAAAATTTTTTTAACTCACAAATACAATTATTTTACTGTTTACAAATACACAATATTACTTTTATTTTATTTTATACTAGCAGGCTTTGCCCACTTTGCTGGTCAGTAAATTTAAAGGAAACTCTTTTCTGTATAGCTTTATAAAAATAAAATAAAACAAAATACTGGAATCGCTCAAAAGCTCGCTTCAGGTCCCTGCTGCCTTCGGCACCGAATTTGGTCATCCGCTAAAACTCGGACGCCTGTCCCTATTACGCCCACCGCACACTGAAGAGACATGAGACAGTCTGATGCGACATACGACATACGCATGCTCTAGGAGATGAACTTGTATTTAGAGTATGCGCGTGTCGCATGTCGCGTTAAACTTTGTCTCATGCCTCGTCAGTGTACAGCGGGCCTTATCTGCGACATTGGTTTACCAACGGGCTTCCATTTAGGTCCTTATTAGATAACAGTTTCGAAATAGACAGTATCGAAAAAATTGTAGTATCCCTCTTATATTTGAATCCCGGTTACATATGAACAACACTATACGTGGTGCACATAATATATTTGCTTTTACGTTATTTCCTATGTTTATTTTGTTTATCCGATCAACCATAAAATGACAGCAGTTTCACGCCAAGTATTACAATATGCTATCTATGACCGGCTACGTCTGTCGCATGAGACAATTTTTGTGGTTATATATAGTTCATGGTATGTAAACCTGATCATAGTACAGCCTTAATATAGTTCTCTTTGGCGACTTTTGAATTTTTGTCACCATTTTAGATTTAATCCTTTGTAACATAATAAGACTTAATCCCTTGTAACGATATGCTATAAGAGCTATTTCTGCCGTATTTTAAACAACTAATCTTTTTATGGTTATATATATTTCCCATTAAACATATTTTTATTTATTTGTTTAAATATTAATTTGAATTAATCAAATATTTCTGTTCGACAGCGTGCAAGTGCAGTCACACACAGAGGCTCATTTATTTGTATGATAAATTAGCATAGTGATTAGTATATTATATAAAAAATAAAATAAATAAATAGGTTAAACATTATCGTGCTACACAACTTTACTATGTTGCTCCATTGGCGGCTTTTGAATTTTTGTCGCCATATTAGCGATGGATTTTTTTTTTTTTCTTTTGTATGAAAATGGGAAGACTATTTTGCTAATAATTTTATCAGACACCTTTTTGTTTATATATAAGAATCCTTCCTATTCTGTTTATATTTTTAATGGTTTTAGGTTTAAAATAGTACTTGCTGAAATAAATTTGTTATCTTTAAAACTGCATTTTTTCTATAAACTTTCTATACAAATAAATCATTTATGTGACTACTATTTAGGTTTAATATATTTTTTTTTCTTTTTGAAATACTTTATAATTTTTTTCTTTTTTATTTTTGATGCGCTGCTTAGATTAAAATGGCTGTTGCTATATTAAACTTCTTGTCGAAAAACATTCCGTGTACTTCAACACCAAAATTATTATTTTTTTGCAAGAATTAAAAATTTAAACGTTCACTTTTAAAGCTTTTACCATGTTATTTTTTCATATTTTAACTAATTAAAAAAAATCTAATCAAAATGTCGTTACAAATAAGCTACCAAATGAAAGGGGAAATTTTTTGAATCCATCTGATTAATTAACTTACCGATCGGACAATTAGATTTTTAAAATTAACTGAAGTATGAAAATTTGGTTAGAACTTGCGTCAATACACAGACAGTCCTCTTAGCTATTTATATATATATAGATATGCAGATGCACAACGTCGAAAATTTTATAGAGGGATTTGATATGATATAAATAAATTATGCTTAATAAGGTAAATATTATTATTAATCTAATTAACTAATCACATGAGGTTATATTGTACTCGTAATATATTTATTATTATTATTATTATTTTGTGAGAAAGCTTTATTTTTACAACATGAAGCTAGCATTGGTTTTAATTTACCTTATACGAAAATAAAATTTATTATGCTAACTGTGTTTAATTATTTTAGTATAACTAATTAACCAGTTGCTATTAAATACGTGTCTTAGTTCATCGGTTTTGTATAAAAGAATTCAAAAATTTACAAAAACTATATCCGTTTTCAACAGTGTACATAATATTGAAAAAAATCTTTCTTTTTTTTAGTATTATATATATATTTAGTATTATATATATATTATATATATATATTTATATACTAAATTTATATATACAGTGAGAGAGCGAGAACCTTATTGAGTATACATTTTTTTTCCCTTTACATTTCTGAAATGCAACAATAGCTCAAATTTACGAATTAAAAAAATGTTTGATTGAAACCTTATTTTTATGTGCTTTTCATTCATTCGAATGAACAAATCTCTATTTTATTTTCTAAATTTGCATGTAATTAAACATTTCCTATGTATTTTAAGCCCCAGAAATAGCCGAGAGGTTCTTCTATTGAAGCTGGTTTTGGACGGGAAGCACTAGGCTCGATCGGAGGTCGCACTCATCTCAGGGATGGCACTCCACTCACGTTTTAAATCCTCATGTAATCAATTGTCCTTAACATTTACGCCAACACCTGAGTAATTAAAAATAATTACTTAAACTATTTTTGACGGTATTACGCCTGGCATCGAACGTACTCCCAGTTAACTGTACATGGGGCTTAAAAGGGTTAAGGATTTAAATTGTAATAACGAGTTTTGAGTAAGAGAAATCTTTAAAAATTAAGAATGGTGTAAAATTGAAATTCAGTCAACTATTTTTAAAGTCATCTACCAAATGCAACTTCCTTGTGTAACATTCTAAATATTGCTAGCTTACTTCTAGTATTATTTTTATATTTTGATGAACCTTAGAAGTTGAACACTTTCTCGTTTCTCTTGGCCCATTGGCAAATCAGTCATTTTCTCATAAGGTGATGCTTCCATCATCGATTTATATTTATCTTCGATGCTTGTTCACGGGACACGTTTGGATTCTGGAATTCTTATATCACTCCTTCCCACACACCTTTTTATTTTCCATTTTATTTTTCTTATTTTCATCTCTCGAATCGGGCTAGTCGTTTTCGAACTCGGAAAATAGTTTGTCATTATTGGCCAGCAGGCCAAAAGACGGCTGCTTTTAGGCTGGTTTTAAAGTGAATTTTCTGTTCTGTAAAAGGGAGGGGGGGGGGGGCAGGTGAAGATTTTGAACTGGGACGAGTACTTACCAACTGAAGTATTTACATTCAACTTCAATATTATTTAATTGAGTTTGGAAGATGATATAATTATTTAATTTTTTACTGTTGTTGATTTAACAACTTAAAATAATTTCATGAAATATAACTGTTTAAAATATTTGCATAATTTGATTTTATGCGTTTAAGAATTTAGCAGGCCACTTAAATTTGGCAGTTGTAAAGTGTATGTGTAGCCTTGCATAACAATATAAATTTACAAAATAAAAAATAGTTATTAACAAAACATATCTTTTAGAATTAGTTTAACATACTTTTTTTTTTTTTATAATACTTTTCAACAAAGAAAAAAAACTGATTATGTTTTTGGTTCGACTGTCTGTCTTGTTAAGCTTTAAGTTGACCACATAAATATTTTAATTAACTGCCGACATTATTAACATTGTTGATATTTTACAATAAATTTTCTTCTTGTTATCTTTTTATTTATTTATTTTTGAGGATATTAAACATCGTTTAAATTACAATAAAAGTGCTTATAAAAGAGAAAGCTTTTAAAATTTATGAAGTTCGTGTAAAATTGGAATTCAGTCAACTATTTTAAAATCGCCCACTATTTTATAACTATGCAATTCCCTATAGCATTCGAAGTTGTTAGCTAGCTTGTAGTATTATTTTCTCGTTTCTTTTCTCTCATCGACAAATCAATCATTTTCTCATAAGCGCATGCTTGCATCATCGATTTACACTTATCTTTTTTCATGCGTGTTCATACGACACGTTTGGATTCTAGCATTTTCTCCTATCCCTTTTTATTTTTATTTATTCTCCTTACTTTTCATCTCTCTATTCTGGCTGGACCTTTTCGAACTCAGCAAAAACGTAGTATGTCATTATTGTCCAGCAGGCAGAAAAGTGGCTACTTCTAGACCATTTTCTTAGAGAAATTTTCTCCTGTGCTGAAGAGGAAAAAGGGGATTTAAGATTTTTTTTCTATTCAGATGTACCAGCTGAACATTTCCATTCAATATTTTATCTTTTTTGCTAATATTGAAGTAGAATTTATGTATGAGTTTGAAAAAAGGATATAATTATGTATCTCCTTATTACTATTGGTTGCAAGTTTATAATAACTTTAGATAATTTTATGAAATAGAGCTGTTTTAACGTAAAATTTTGTTTTACTTGAAAAATATTATGAAAAATAGTTTCTATAAAAATCATAAATATTTTAAATTATTTACTTAATTAACAAGCGATACATTTTTAAAAACATGAAAATTTTTCTTAATAATTTAAACTGTATTCCTAAGTAACTCGTGAATTTTATAAAACTATCATATTCAGATATTGGGGAAAAAAGAGAATGGAAAGAAAAAGCGAAAAGACAGAAAAAACAAACGCGTAATGTATAAATTTAAGAATTGTTGAAAATCTCCTGAAAGAAATTCCCGGACCGCATGATGTTTCAAAATTTAACAGTGCATATAAATTCGATAATTATAAAGGGAGGGGGACGGAAGCCCATGAAGATGAATTGTTAAAAATATAGATTAATTAATACTGCTTTAAAGATCATCGCTTTCAAGCTAATAAATCAGCCTATTTCTTTTTAATTTCTTTACTTTTATGTACGATGAATGTAAAATTTTGAATTGCTTTTCCAGAAGCCATTCTGGGCAAAAAATGAAGCCCTTAGCTGCCCTTTTTCATAATGATTCTTTTACAAAAAATTTTCTATGTTTTCAATGTTATTTCTAATAATTGCATATACTTGATATCGATTGAATGAAACACAAATTAACATAACTTAATATTATGTACTGTGATTACTAAAATTGAAGGTTTTACACAATTTATTTAAAAATTTTTAAAAAAATTACAAAATATTTTGCTTTTTACAAAAATGGGCTCTCAAACTATTTAAAACCTGGATCGACCCCCTTGTTTTTGCAGTTTAAATTTGCTTCATATCAACCTTTCTTACGAATTAATTTTTATGTAATTCCTCTTTTTAATTATGTATTCTTTTTGATAATGTTAAAGATTATTTAAATAGCAATATAGCTGTCAATATTCACATTTTTAAAATAACTGTTATTGCCAGTATCATTAATTTTTTTTAATACATACCTCTGATATTAATTTTCTGCGAAAAATTTTGATGTTCACTATCGAAAAATTCTGGTGCGAAGACGTACCTGAAGTCGGGAATACTTAGCAGGCATGTTATAGAGCGTGCGGGAAAGACATTTTTCAAAATTAGGGGCAGTCCATAAATGATATCACGCTTTTTTTCAGAATTTTGGACCCCCTCCCCCGCTTTGTCACAAAGTGTCACGTTTCAATATACCCCCCTTTGTCACATGTCACGGAACATGACATACATCAATAATTACTTGAAGTTCAGAAACAAAATATTAGACTAGAGATATTTCAAATTTTATTTTTAAATGTTGACTATGGATCTTAATGACATCTGTAAATATAACCATAATAATGATACGTGTAGTTATTTTGTATGAAAGTTAATCTTTGATAATTTTAAAATAACTTCAAAATTTCATCTGCTGAATATAAATGTTTGTATTTTAACTGAAATATGTGATGTCACACTTTTTGTTACCCCCCTCCCCTCCCTTGTCACAAACTGTCACAATTTCACGACCCCCCCCCCCCCCCTCCAAGCGTGACATCATTTATGGACGGCCCCTTAATGAAATTCGTGTAAAATTAGAAATTTAGTCGAACATTTTAGTTTCTATCTGTCATATTCAACTCGCATGTAACGTCCGAACTTTTGCTAGCTAGTGGTATTTTTATATTTCGAAGACCCTTAAAACCTGAACGCTTTCTCGCCTATCGACACATCAATCATTTTCTAATGAGTGGATGCTTCCATCAGCGATTTTTATCTTCTTTCCTGCGTGTTCACGCGACACGTTTAGATTTTCCCTTTTATTTATTTACATCTCTCCATTCGGGCTGGACCTTTTGAATTCGGTAAATATTATATCATTATTTCCAGCAGACATAAAAGGGCTGCCTGCCCATTTTCGTAAGGATTTTCTCATCTCTGATGGCCAAAAAAAAAAAAGGGGGGGGGGTCTTTCTTGAAGATATTAAATTGTGATGCACCAACTAAAACATTTCTATTCAACATTTTATCTTTTCATCGATATGGGAATGGAATTTATGTATGAGTTTGAAAGCGAGTATAATTATTTACTTTTCATTTGTTGCAGATTTTAATAGCTTAAAATAATTCAAAGAAATGTATTTGTTTAATATAATTTGCATAATTGCGTTTTTAGCTGTTTATAAATTGTCAAATTTAGTGTTGCTAAATTCTTAATTGGGAAAATGGACCCTGTTTATCAAGTCCATGTATAAACATAGTTGTATATGAAGTTCGTTCAAACACGCACACGGAAAAAAAAAAAAAAAAAAAACTTAGACTAGCACTTTACAATTAATTGCATAGCATGTTTATTTATTTTAATTTATGATCAACGTAGAACTTCAAATTGTCTTTCCGAGTTTGAATTACTTCTATATCAATATTTTTTATAAATTAATAATTTTTAATTTGGTCCCCTTAAAAAATAAATAAAATAAAATAAAGGGGAACACGTCTTAGTGCTCTTAGGTTAATTGCGAATGAAAATAAGACAAAGCGTCATTTAAGAAGTGATTTTTCAAAATTAGCTTTCTACGTTGTAGGTAGTGGCAAACGGCTTTTTCTTATATTTGTACATATCTATAAAAAAAAAAAAAAAATCCAAGATTGTTTAACCATAAATCATAAAACGCGGCTATATGGATTCGACCGAAAATTTTTGAATTTTTGGGTTTCAATATGTCATATGTTACACATGTCTAATCATGTGTAGTTTAAATAATATATTTAATTATTATTTTATTGGAAGATATGGTTCCAAAATCGAAGACTTGGTACCTAATGGGGGTAACTTAGATGTAGATAAACTGCAAAACTCTTAAATTAGTTTTCTTTCATATTCAATGTTTCTAAACCCCTGCATTGAAATGAGTTATATTTGGTGGTTTTTTTTTTTTTTCCCCTTATGTAGTAAAAACGGGCATTTTTGTTTGAATAATTAAAAAATGTAGAAGCTTTTACAAAGCATTACAAGCTTTTTCAAAAAATTACCGTTGAAGCTAGGCACTTTAATATTCAATGAAAAAATAAATAAATAAATAAAATAAATATATTATTTGCAGAGGGAAAAAAAAAAGTTTACAAAATGGGAGATTTAATGGGGGTAGGGTAACATGTAAAAAGCACGAAGGCATAAAGACCATTTTGATCCGTTTCGGAATTTTGTCTGATAAATTATATTTTCACGAAAAGGCGAACCAATTAGTTACCGTTTGTAAAATATGTTAAAAATCAGTATTTAAGTTATTATTATTTTGAACTCTCTATACTTGTAGTATTTACGAAAATAAAACTTTTTTTTTTTTTAAGTTATTCCATCGACAACAGTTTTACCTTTTGATAAATAATTTTTTCCTTTGCTATATACTGCATCGATACATTCATTTTTGGAAAACCGAAGAATGAAATATTTTAAAAGCAAATACTAAATTTGGTAGATTTTTTTCCCTGTAAATTTCTCGTGTTTTCTTTCAATTTTGAGAATCAGTCTGAATGGAAATTTCGGAAAAGGAGATACGCTTCTTATTTGTTATGCAGTGCTGCTAACTTTATTTCTGCTCTTTCGGCATCGTAAAGCTTATTATAACTTTGTAGATAGCAGGAGTAGAGGAGAGCTTTGTTTATTATTGGAAAAGGGTTATTCAAACAAACGCCAATGTTTTGCTGTCTAGGTTCATTCAGTTGTATTGTTATTTTGTTTTGAATACAAAGGTATTTTTCCCTCAACGTGTTTTTAAAAGGCTTATTTGCTGTGAGCATCTATGTTATAAAATACTGAATTTTGTAATCATTGAGTTTTTCCGGCTTACTATAGCTATGATGGTTTTTCATATTAAAGGGTTGTTCAGCTTTTATCTTAAATAAATACAAAATTGATTTGTATACATATATTGTTTATAATATTAGCTTCGGTTGTGTAATGTAATTATTTATTTGTTGGGTGGAATGGAGAGGTGAAGAGATGAATTTTGTCTTTATAAGGATGATTTTTCATTAGCATTCTCAAATTTTGTCCCACATTAATTGTACAAAGATTTAAAGAAAAATTTATAGGCTGTATCTTTCTGAGTTGATTTATTACCAGTAATACTTGCTAACATTTAGGGTGTTATTTTTAATTTGTAAGTAAATAACTGTATATTGGTTGTTAAACCTTGTAAGCTTATATTTTCAAAACTGATAACGATGTAAAACAGTATTCAAACAAAAAGTTAACAGTTTTGAGAGTTCTTTTCAAAAAGTATAACATCTGTACAACTATATATTAAGTTGGGAGAAAAAGATCTTTTTTTTTTTTCTTTTTTAAATCAGAAATGTTTTTTAAGAATGGCTAGACCCGGAATTATTCCATTTGTTTGGCAACAAACTCTTTGCTTGTATAATATGTGATATGATTGATATGAGATATATATATTTTTTTTTCTTTTCTCTGTCAAATGCATATTTTTTTTTCTTGTTTTTCGGAAATAAATATTGTAAGTATTTCGCTACCCAATATATAACTTAAGAAATCACCTTATTCTATCGTCGATGAGCAAGTAAAAAGAAATCTGAGCTAAGTTAAAGGAACAGTGAAACATTTTTTAGGGTATAGCTATTGAAAATATGCGGGGAAAATTCGAATTCTTACGATACGACACTTTTTTTTCCCCTCTTCTTTTTCTTTCTTGTAGAGAGAGAGTTTTAACTCGCCATGTGATTTGATTTTTTTTTTTCCTTCGCAGTAGGGGTTTGATATTACATTCCAAAAATCTTCTTTTCTTTCGAAGTATTTCATAAATCTATTTTTCACCGATTTCGCGTTTCTGTGTTAAAAGGAGACTTTACTTATTTAATATTCTAAACCCGTGCAATAAAGACCTCTGTCAATATTTAAAACCGAGTTTGTGCATGTTACAAATATAACAGCAATGCATGAAACATCAGTTCAGATGTCAGGTACAAAGCTACACGATCGTATTAAGGGAAATTGAAAGCAAATTTATGAAATATGACAAAAATCCTTGAATGCTCACATGGTAATGATACTGAAAAATCGAGAACGGGGGGGGGGGGGGGAGAGGGGGTTCACATAATATATAATATAAAAGAGCACACATATTGACTAAAAAGGTCATAAAAGAAAACTATGCGATCATAAATTCAAACATGGAATATTTCCTTTATTTCAAACAAATTAGTATAAGGAGCCGATACATCTTTTTAACAATCAGAAGAGGTACATAAATTTATACTCGCTGTACATATATATATATAAAGCAATTACTTGCTCTAAAAGCATGAAAAATCTGTAGGAATTTTAAATGATAGTTAACTTGGTTTTAAAAATGTTGTTTATCAAATATAAGGAAAATGATTGCCTGTTACATTTACCTAAAATGGGAAATAGCTTATATCTTATTTCCAATTAAACAAAATCGTGTAATCAAATATACATTTTAATCAACGTTTATTTTATTTTTTTCATAAATTTATTAGGTGCGATAACGACATAATAGATTTAAGAAACCGACTTCTCCGTTATAAAAATAGATAAAAATATGTTATGAATCTTCTTTAACAAGAACAAAGTATAGGTTCAAAAAGTGATTTTTTGTAAGATATTCATAAGTAAATAAAGCATATAAACAATTTTGAAATTTATTTCTGTTGTTGGCTTGTTCATAAGACTGATTGCTTTTCAACGCAGTTCAAATAATTCTTCATTTTAAAAATATTAAGAAATTGTGTGACAGTCTTCTAATTCTTGCTATGAAAAGGAAGTATTTCCCATCTTTACCCCTCCCTCCCAAACATTCAAAATATGTCTCTTTCATTTAAAACGTTTTACGTTCTGCCGCAGAAAATATTATTTGAAGTTTTTGTACTTTTCTTGGCACTCGCCATGTTTTCGGGTTTAATATCTTCTTTCCATGTAAAATTATGGCCATCTTTTATCTGCTTGTCATAGAAATGTCTAGGAAGCGGCCAGTAAAGTTTTTGATGCCTGTGAACTTCGTACGATGGTGTGATGCTACTTCATAAATTTTATTCATTCTGCGTCCTTGGTTGACTTAATGATACAAAAAGCGATTAAATAAAATGGACGTATTATTTAGCATTGTATTTATTTTTATTATTTCAGAATGTTTTTAAAATCCTAAATAATTCAATTTATTAATGTTGCTGTGTAAATAATCATTTGACTCATAGACTACAAATTAAAAACATGTATGTTTTCATATTTCTTTATTTTAATACAAATTAGGGTAGCTTATTGTAAGTAAAATATTTTTAATGAAATACAGACAAGTGATAAAAATTAATGCTTGCAATCCTGGGAATTTTTGAAGTGTGTTCTACCTTTTTGCGATAGCTGCAGTTGTGTTTCATAATTATGCGTTTCTTAAATTGTCAAAAAGTGCGAATTCCGTGTTTGTTTGACGAAATTTTCGCAGAATTGTATTGTAAGTGATTTGTGTTGTGAATTATGTTATTACCAATAGATGGGAATTGAAAATTAAAAACTTGAAATTGTTTTTTTTTTTTTTGAAAAATAGTCTTTTTCGAGATCAAAAATACTGAAAATTTCACAATATAAACTTTTTGTGGAATACATCGAATTATATATGCTCTGTTTATTTTTGAACATGTATCTCCGTTGTTGACTTTTTCATAAGACTATTAGTATTTCCAGCACTGTTTCCAAAAATTCTAAGACATTGTGTAAAGCTACTATAACGTAGGCCTGCGATGATTTTTTTTTTTTTTTTTCCCCAAGCGGTGTATTTTTGGATATTGATTAAGGAAAATCTATTCAAAAATTTCAATCACGTACAGTTTTGACAAAAAATGGGTTTGTTTGAACTTAATGCTCCACTTTTTAAAATTCCAATCTAAGTTATTTCTCGGGAAATATGGGTGATGTGAGTGAAGATCAAAGATAGCTGTTTTATCAAGACATCAAAGAAATGTAGAGGAGGTATCAGGGATGATGGAGAGTTAACATGTTAAGCAGATTATTGTTGGATATTGCGTAGAGAATCCTCTCCCCTTAAGGCCATCAAGCTGGGCACAAGAGGAAAAGCTCTAATGGGAACTTCAGTGTAAAGAAACACATTTAGAAGATAATGATAGCCTATTTTAATGAATTTTATATATAAATAATTTTGAATTTATTACAGCCTCTGTGTGACATTTTCCAATCTTCATCCTTTCTTTGGTGGAAAATTCTAACGTGATAGGAAGAAAGACAAACATTTCTGAATTCAGCATATCAAAACACATTGTAGATACAAAACGCAGTGCGAAAAGAAAGTAAAAAGGAAAATTAAATTAGAAAATTAAAAAGCTTGATGTTGCAGTCATGTGTAATTATTTCTATGAAACGGAAGTATTTCCCATTTTATCCCCAAACATTCAAAATATGTTTCCCTCGGTTAAATTATTTTACGTCCTGCGCGGAAGGTATTCCCTGAAGTTTTTATACATTTTCTGTCAGCCTCAGCATGTTTCGTCAGTTTTAATATCTTCATTTCGTGTAAAGTTATGGCCATCTTTTATCTCCTTGTCACAGAAATGTTTTTGAAACGGCCAGTAAAATGTAGCGGCATATGAACTTCATATAACTGTGTGATGTTACTTCGTAAATTTTATGCTTACAGTGTAGTACATATTATTTAGCATTGTATTATTTATTTCCAAATACTTCTAAAAATTATCAGTGTTACTACAGTTGTTCAAAAAAGTATTGGGGCAATACAAACTTTCAAACAATTTTTGAAAGAAAAATCAAATGTTTAATTTCAACAAAGTATTTATATAGTTTCTCATATCTAATGATTGTATAAAATGAAAAAAACCTAAAATTGACTTAAAGCTTTGTTAAATAATTTATAAAATTTTACATCTCTGGTGTGCTAACGAAAAGTAGGAATCAAAAAAGTATTGGGGCACGCAAACATAACTTTTTATGAAAACTCTGTACATATTCTTTAATAACGTGTTGAGCCTCCTTTATGCTTTATGACTTCATGTAATCTGTTAGGCATGGATACAACCAGATTTTCACAGAAATGTACATCTACTTTCTCCCATTCTGGTATGATTCTTTCTCTGAGGTCATTTTTGTTAGAAATATTAAAATTACGAATATTATTTTTCAAATATTCCCAAATGTGCACAATAGGGTTTAGATCGGGACTTTGTGAAGGTAGTTTGATAACTTGTGGGCAGTTATACAAAGATCACAGTTTGCAAATATGCGCATTTGCTTTGGGTCTTTATCTTGATAAAGTTTGAAAGTTGATAATCTGCTCATTTTTTGAGCACTTTGTTTCATATTTTGTTTCAGAATATTTAGATACACATATTTGTTCATTATGCCATCAATCAAATGAAGATTCCCAACACCGTCAGAACTCGTACAACCCCAGACCATTTGACTTCCTCCCCCATATTTCACGGAAGGAGCAAGATTCTTCTTGTTAAGTTCAGCATTAGGTTTCTGCCAAACTCTTTAATATTTTTGGGAATGATGGAAAGTAAACTTGCTCTCATCTACAAATATCATGCATGAGAATTTTCCGCGGATTCGCGATTTTCCGCTTTTTTGCGATTTTCGTTAATTCCGCGGTTTTTTATTTTGTTAAAATCAAACTCCAATAACGATCAGTGTTCAAACGCTCCACGAAAGACTTGATTCTCTATCTTTTTCCATCCAAAATATAAATGTCAATATTCATTTTAAACATGCTTTATCAGATTCTGTAACATATAAAAGAACAGAATTATTCAATATTTCTCACTCATGTAATTTTTTTTGTCCTCTTCCCCTTTTTCATCTCTAACCATTGCCGATCAAACATCTGTGGGAAGCCTTTTATTTTTGAATATTTATCCATCCGCAATGTTAATTTTAAACTTACTTTATTTATGATATTCTAGAACCCATAAAGAAGTAGAATTGTGTTTAATATTTCTCTCATGAACGACCCCCCTCCCCCCCCCTTCTTTTCCCATTTTTCACCACCAGTCAATGTTATTAAATGTTGATTGCTAGCTATTTTTTTTCCTAAACACATGTTTTATTGTGTTGATGTGTTATTCTTTTAGTTTAATTTGTCACTTTTAAAATAGTTTGTATAGTTTTTTCCTGTGAGCATTATTTTTCATTTGAAATAAATTTTATGAACACATTTGTATAGCTTTCCCCTTATTTTTCATTTGAATTACTACCCCCCCCCCCTACCGTTGTGACTGCCTGCCTCGTTGTGACTGAATTGTGAAATTCTGCATTAAATTTTTGCAGAGAATGCAATCCAATGGATTTGCAATCGAAACATCCTTATAGTTTTTATCTTACCATGTTTTTATTAACTTGCTTTCATGTTTGTCCAGTACAAATCTTGCAATCGATTTTTAATTAACTTCCCGACAAGGTAGACATTTAAAACTTTTAGAATAGCTCAGAACACGATGACCAATGCATTCTTTTAATACTTTTATTCAATTAATTAATGTTTGAAAATTTCTTATAATTGCTGTTTTTATTACGCATTTGATCATTTTCTTTCAAGTTGATGGAATAATTCATCAAAAAATTTTTAAGTATTTATTAACACATAGAATTGTTAAGTTTATATGATTCAACAGAAAATTTAAAAACGTGGCATGTAAAAAGTTCTTTTTATCTTGTAATTATTTTATAAAAAGGATGAATCTGTGTGTGATTACAAATATATTTGTTTTGGATATAAAACATTTTAAATTCATAAAATACTTTTTTTTTTCTTTTCTTTTGGACAAAAATCTTCAAAATTTCATGCGCGATAACAGAATTACTTACATTTTGTTTACTTACGAATATTTATTTCTGTTGGTATCATGTTCATAAGATTGGTAGCTTTATCAATACACTTTAGATGTTCTTTCTTTTCAAAATTTTAAGACGTGACACTCTAATTCAAAATTTTAAGACGTGCTACGTGACGTTGCTATAATTCTTTCTACGAAAAAGTAGTATTTCCCATCTTGCCCCCAAGTATTTATAATGCTTCCCTCGTTTAAATTGCTTTTTACTACACCACAGAAAATATTCCTTGAAATTTTTATACTTTTTTCTGGCTGTGTCGACATGTTTTTTTGGGTTTAATATTTTCTTCCGTTTAAAATTACGGCAATTGTTTACGTGCTTGCTATCTACAGGGATGAGATTTTTCAGCTTTTCAGCTGATTTAAGCTTTTTTGTACATTTAGCTTTTCAGCTTAAAAAAAAAAAAAAAAAAAAATCAGCTTTTTTTTATGTCTCTGATGTGCATTTGTTCTTTTTTTTATACATTGAAGATTAAAATAAACATTTATTACTCTAATATAATAGATTTAGTCATCAAAATTCTGGCATTTCATTTCAACATCTTGCCTTTGCATATAGTTTCAGCTTTTTTGTATTTTTGCTAATCTCATCCCTGTATCTAGGAAACGGCGAGTAAATTATTGAATTTCATATAGCTGAGATGAACTTCATATAACTGTGTAATGCTGCTCTGTAGTTTTTTTTTTTTTTTTTTTTTCCCTGTGCTGTTGTATAATGATATTAGCATTGTATTAGTTCTGTTCTAAATGTAGATTTGTTTTATCCCTAGATAATTAAACTTCTCAGTTTTACTATGTATCGTATGACTTACAAATATATTTTTATATTTTATTTATTTCAAACAAGTGCACCTTATAGTCAATGGAAAAGCAAAAGTTTTGGTTAAGAGTTGCTAAAAGTCATTTTTATAGAAAACAGAAAATTTATTAAATATTTCGTCAGAAATTTCGCAAGAGATATTCTTAAGTAAATGGAGTATATAAGCTATTTGGATATTTATTTCTGTTGTTGACTTCTTCGTAAGACTGATAGCTTTTTCAACATACTTTAGACGTTCCTCCTGAAAATTTTGTGATGCTGTATGACGATCTTATAATTTTTGCTCTGAAAAGGAAGTATTTCCATTTTGCGCCGAACATTCAAAATACGTTCTTTACGTCCTGTCGCGGAAAATATTTTCCTTTTATATTTTTCTTGGCAGCGTTAACATGTTTTGTCCGGTTGAATATCGTCTTTCCATGTGAAATTATGGCCATTTTTTATCTGTTTTGTCACAGAAATGTCTAGAAAACGACAAGTAAATTATTGCGTCCTAGAAACGTACTATGACTATGTGATGCTTCTTCATAAATTGTATGCTTTTTGCGTCCTTAGTAGAGCTAATGAATGACAAATGAAACGGTTCAATATACTGTACATATTGCGTTTAAACATAATGTACGTAGCGATTTGTTCTTAAAAAAGAAGGGGGAAAAACAGGTACTGGAATATGATTACAATTAGAAATCATCGCAGTTATAATTTTACGATATTGATAATTAAACAATGTATTAAAAGCGATGACAATATGGATACTTGTAATTAATATGCCTAATGCATAAAAGTATGTTTAATAGTGTGTAATAAATGTAATTTTTCCAATTCTATTTTTTTTCTCTCCTTGTATTGCATTCTCTGATCATATTTTGCTGCTTTATTGCATGTTAATAAAATTTTATTAATCCATAAAATGTTTATCAAAAGTGCATTTATGATCATTCTTAAATTACGCATCCGTTTAATCCAACATCAGAGATTCTATCCTGCTGAATGACTATTCGCAATGCAAATATTACGTAAACGATGAATGATTTGATCACTCAGAGAATAATTTCTATATAATTACTCGAGAGTAAAATGAGAATTAAGATATATTAAAATAAGGTTTCTTATTATAAAAGTCCATAATTATTTCTCGATTTGTGGCATTGGATAATTCAGAGAGCTTGGTCTTTTCGAACATGAGTAAACATATCTGATAAAGACAGCTGTATCCCTTTAATTTTCTCTCTTTGTAATAAAAGATTTTTCAAATTTCGATTTTATTCTTGAGGTATGAAACATACCTCTGTTTGAAATACAGTGTGTCTGAGAAACCTTGACTTTGGCTTCAATTGCTTAACTAGTGGTCTTATAAGAAAACCTCAGCTTTTGTACCTGCTAATTTCAATTGTAATTAGTTGGAAACGGTAGATAAATGCAAAAAATTTTCTGTACATGGAAATGGGTGTAATTTCTGTATATCGCAATGAGGAGAATGCACTTACCTTTTTAATCGGTTTTTGTTAGGAGTACAACATCACTAACACCATGATATTTTTTATGAAAATGTTATTCTATAATAATATCTAAATAAGCATGGAAAATCTTTTTACTCCTGTAAAATCAAGTGGGTTTTTATTCTTGTCGATCACAAGAATTTTGAGCTTGTGTGTTCCTGTTGCATTTGAGCACGCTAACAACATAATTCCATCTTTATACTCTTTTATTACTGAGTAAAGTGGTTCGTTTTCACATGCTAAAGTCTTTTCCGGCAAGCATTTTAGAAAATTCGCTTCAATCCGCAAATCAGTAGAATTAAATGAAAATCCGTGAACTTTACTGATGATCCATAAGAGTTGGCAAGTTCAAAAGTCATCTGCGAGTAATCCGTTGAGTACTACGATTTACCCCCCCCCCCCCCCCCCCCCTCAAAAAAAAAAAAAAAAAAAAAAAAAAAAAATCTTCAGGGCTGCATTATAGATTTACGTATTGTCGATGCTTCACTGTACATTTAATTTAATTAGATATATTTTATTTAAAATATTTGAAAACATTTATTTTTTCTTTATTGATTGTAAACAAATTTTAATGAAGCATTTCGTATTGTAAATATTTCCTATCTCTCCTTCACCGTATCATTCTTACACTGAAATATTCTGTTGCACTAAATCATCTCCTTTAGAGTTGTAATATCAAATATAACACAGGAAACTCCTGGGAATCTTTATGCATGGTTTGAATGTTTCAGAAACAATCGCGATAATTTTTCAATCTATTTGTTGGTGGGAATTGTTTGAATTGCACCCTCTCCAATCTTTTCTCGCATTATGACGATGATTAGCGAGGAGAATAATAAACATAGTGGATGTTCTTAATATTTACTCTTGGCGGCGTGCAGAAGGAATTATCGCACATTTAGGAGAAATTTGGAGTGAGCTGAAAAATGATAGGAAGTTAATAAAACAGGAGAAAGTCTATTACTGATCCTGAATGTGAATGTTTTGTACAATTTTAATAAATGATAGGCACACCATTGGTTTCAAACACGCTGTAATTTTTTTTTTTTTATAGACAGTTTCCAGGGGTCGATCCAGGCAAAATTTGGGTCCCTTTTGCGGCCCCTTCACAAAATTCCACATAGTAAAAAGGGACCCTTCACAAAATTCAAATTCATAAAAAGGGACCCTTCACAAAATTCAAATTCATAAAAAGGGACCCTTCACATAATTCAAACCCATAAAAAGGGACCCTTCATAAAATTCAAATTTATAAAATGGGTCCCTTCACAAGATTTTGTTTTATAAAAATGATCCTTTTATTAAATGTTTTCATATTTTCCGTATTATTTTTAATTAATGCCTTAATTTGGCTCAACGAAACTCTATTAACTTGATATTAAACTTTACATAAAGTGATTGTAAAAACGGAAGATTTTACAATATTTTACTTTTTCACAAAAATATTTTACATTTCACAAAAATAAATAAAAATTTCACAAAAATATTTTGTTTTTCACAAAAAAAGGACCGAAAAATTAAAACTTGGATCGACCCCTGGTTTCATCACCTAAACGTTTTTACTCTGCTAAAACTTGAGGTACATAAATTCGAAAACTTTATTGACGTTTCTTTAGAAGAATATTCAATTAAATAATTAAGAATTAATATAGTAACGTTGACCATGTACATACAGGATGTCTGGTAAAGTTCCTAATTTGCACCTTGCTTTATAACGATGATTCTAAAAGACAGGTCATGTAAAACGGGCGTTTCTTTGGTCGCAATTTGAAAAATCCTTAAAGTAACTTGACACCATTGAAGCAGGTTTCATGTAAAAATTTATATTTCCATTAAATATTTATAAATTGAACTACATTAAGCAGGGACCGATTTACTCACTTGGAGGCCCAGGGCACTCATGTTCAATGGGCCCCTTTTCCTTGTACTTTAGTATTACAACAAAGAAAACAAACCGCACATTTTTTATTCATGTGTCTAAAAATTCTCTTCACTTCACTTCACTTTTCATTTTATTGGTAAGAGTAAGGCTTAACTAGATCCGATGTCATAAATATAAATAATGGAATTGGAGGGTCTCTCTTAGTTAATAACATAGATCATTATGCAAACCATTTATGGTTTTAGTACCATATCGACAATATTCGTACAATCAGAGAAATTATTGAAAGAAGCTTGTCAATCGGATCAATGTACATCGCGCCTGTGTATCTGCTCTGCAGTGCGTGCCTCGGATTTAGTTAGCCTTAGTAAGTGTTTGGAATGCAGCATCGGTAGCATGCAGTTGTTTTTGCGTTTAGCGAAAATATTGTAATTTTTTTGATGAGCTGATAGTTTCCTTGAAAGATCATACTGCCGATTTATAAAACAGCACAGCAAAACCTTCATCCATTGACGAAAAAACAAAAAACAACAACCACTATAGCAAATTTGGAAATTTTTCATTTTAACTATTCTTTTAAATGTATGATTGAATTTCTTGGAGGCCCCCTTAGTGTGAGGGCCCAGGGCACATGCCCCGAATGCCCTGCCTTAAATCAGGCACTGACATTAAGTTTGTTGAATAAAATGTATATTCTAGCACTAATTCTGGTGGTTTTGAATGCTTTGATATAATTTTTTACATATTTGAAAAACTTTAAATTGCGTTTTCTCAGTATGCATTTTCCCATGAATTCATGGTCTTCAAACTGCTAAAACTTCTATAGATATTTAAGAAAATACTTAATTTTTTTTTAATGTTTAATGGAACCTATTTAAAAGAATTAGGGATGGGTTTTGAAATTTATTAATTAGTTTTCGTGAAACAAATGAAAGTGCATGTCTAGGTAAAAATTGGGGGGGGGGGGTGATTTTTGTTATATTTTTATTTTTTATATTTTTTCTTTTAAAGTTATTGCAAAATCCATCCCTAATTCTTTTAAGTAGGTACTATAGAATTAAATTTTCAAAAAGATATGAAGTTTTCTTGAATATCTGTGGATGTTTCAGCATTTCGAAAATCATGAATTCATGAAAAAATACAAACTGAGAAAACGCAGTTAAAAGATTCCAAGTCTATAAATTTATATTTAAAAAAAAAAAAAAAAAAAAAAAAATGTTGTCTGAATATATATTTTATTGAACAAACCAAATATAGTTCAATTTATAAATAATTAATGGAAAAATGTTGAGATTTTATATAAAACCTACTACAGAGGTGCCGTCAAAGGTGCCAAGTCCCTTAATGTTAAAAACTCGTCAAAAGGAAAAAAAAAGATGTAAGATATTCAGATATAAGTATAATGCATCATGCCACTGAAGTGCGATACCAGTTAGTTTTTCGTGGAAAAGATATTTTTAACACTTTCCAACAAGGTTGAAAAGTGTTTGACTTCGGTTTGTCTGTCTGTCCGCGCTCTAACTCTCGTAAATATTTATGGAATTTCTTGAAACTGATATATGTTATTCAAGTTTACTATCGGACGTTCCCTATTGAAAATGGAGTTTATACCTCTACTGGTTTGTGTACAGGGGCACCCGAAAGTATTTCAAAGCATTGTGTTCTATGAGAGGTATTTTTATAAACCATATTTTCATATCTTTACTGTAGACATATCTTAATGAAATTGAAATATGTTATTCAAGCTCACTATCGGACGTTCCTTATTGAAAATGGAGTTTATACCTCTACTGGTTTGTGTACAGGGACACTCGAAAGTATTTCAAAGCATTGTGTTCTATGAGAGGTATTTCTATAAACCATATTTTCATACCTTTACTGTAGATATATCTGAATGAAATTGAAATACGTTACTGAAGTTCACTATTGGATGTTTCCTGTATAAAATGGAGGAAATACCACCATCGGTTTAAATACTGGGACACTCAAAAGTATTCCAAAGCATTGCGTTCTATGAGAGATATATTTATAAATCAAATTTTAATAACTTTACTTTCCACGAAGTTTTAGGAAATTAAAATATGTTATTTATATGCACAAAAGAATGCTTTGCATAGAATATAGCATGATTAGCATTAAATTTACAGGGTGGCACAAAAATATCCAGTTATATTAAGAGCTATTAATAAAAAATTGCTAGAATTGTACTTTCGTTTACGTAAAGCGTTTTTCACACTTTATAACCTTTTTTAAGTGTGAATATGATTTCAGTTTTGTGTATCTGCCTGCCCGTCTGTCTGTCTGGCTGCCCGCGCTCTAACTCCTGTAAATATTTATGGAATTTCTCGAAACTGATATATTTTATTGAAGTTCACTATCGGATGTTCCCTGTTGAAAATGGAGTGAATATCTCTTCTGGTTTGTGTACAGGGACACCCAAAAGCATTCGAAAGCATTGTGTTCTATGAGTGTTTTTTTTTTTTTTATAAATATTTTCCCTATAGAATGTTTGCCCTTTAAAATGAAATTAATTCGTCCTGTATGACTAGTTTGTTTACAGGGACAACAACAACAACAACAACAACAACAAAAAAAAAAAAAAAAAAAAGCCAATGCATTACGTTTTAGGACAGAATTTTTAGCAAGTTATATTTTAAAATCTTTCTGCTGTACAAATCATAAAAATATTGAAATGTATTGTTAATATTCTAAAATATTGTTGTGTATAGAATATGATGTAATTAACTTTCAGATTTACAGGGCTGCAGTAAAATATTCAGAGAGTTTAAAAGATGTAATTATAATTTAACGGCTGCATTTTCTTTTTCGTTAGGCCTTTTTAACACTTTCCAAAATGCCTAAGAGTAATTTTAAAATCAATTAGTCTATTTGTATATTTTTCAGTCCTTCTGTCTGTTGTGTGATAACGTAGGGAAAGAATATTAAAAGTTATTCGATACAACAATTACGTACAGTTGGAAAGTGTTACTAATCTATGCGTTTTGCATGATTTTTCTTTCTTGTTTCTATTCATCTGCGTTTTTCGTCTTCACGGTTAAGGATTACAATCAAACCATAACGCTTTTCATACGATTTAATCTTAGAAGTATTATAATTAAAATGTTCTTTAGTTTTACTAAACAGAGAACGCTCTGTACCTTTGATTTTTTTTTTTCTTTCTTCCTTTTCTTTCCCGAATGTCTTGCTGTTTGTAACTGTTTATTGCCAGGTGTCGTCGTAACGCATCTCATCTTGAAGCGCATAGCCATATTACTATACTAAGAAACTATGTTTAAGACAATAGCTATATTTCGTTACTCAAAAATTAAGGTGAAGGAGCAGTACTTTAGATACATAATATTTGTGATAGAAATGAAGAATTTTTATATGAATGAAAAGTTATCAGTGCCAGATTCGAACCTGTGTCCTTTGGTTTAAAATTCGAACAGAGGTAATCAGGTCGATAGATGAGTGGTGTTCTATTCACTCTCTTTTGAAAGTTAGGAAAATTCACTTGATCTGCGCATAACTACGCAGTCTTACGGGTGAATTTATTTTTTAAATTTCAATATAATATTTAATCCTATTTTTGTATTAATGAATTTCTGGTCTTATCGACTATAAATCTTGAGTGCGATAAGTTTTATTTCATTTCAAATATTTTGAAAATACGTATTTTCTCCTTATCGATTGGCAACATATTCACTTGGTGTTTTCGCACCATAAATGTATACATATAAAAATATACACATTATTTGAAAAAGTTTAGGAAACGTGTATATTCTCCTTATCGACTGTCAACAAGTTATTATTGGGATTTTTTCATCGGTAAATGCTTTCGATATCATATTCAGCGTATTCTATTTCACGAAATCATTATCATATTTAGAATTGCTGTGATATCAAATATGACATGAAACTATCAAATATAACTCGCGTGAATCTTTATGCAGATTTAGGTTGTTTCAGAAACAAACTAACATTTTCAAGTGTATGTAATGTGCTTAAAAAAGTTACATAAAAAAAAAAAAAAACCTTCGTCTATTATTATTACTTTTTTTATGTTAATTGAATTAACTTTGTTTGAATTCACCTTTCTCAATCTTTTAGATATAATTACAGTGACTTAATTGGAGAAATATTGCACTGCACCACAAACAACGGCTGTGTTTAATATTTACTCAGATGGCGTTAGCCCCATTCAAGAAGAAATTATCCGGGAATGTTTAAACGATCCTGAAAATTATGGGAGAGCAATAAAAGAGAAAAGATAGCGCTAGAGTAGTCCGAACACCAGTGTCGATTACTAAGCTAGAGACATGAAAGTTTTACTGAATTGCTCTGATAGATTTCGCACTACTGACTTTCACTATTACACTGTGAAACGAAGAGAATATATTGAACAATTTAACTTTTTCCATAAATTAAACCTTGCGTCTTATAACTTAATCAACCTAACTTCATAGTGGATTTTGATTAAAAAATTAATATTTTGAAGTAATTCAATGTTCTCGAACTTGATCAGATCTTGTAAAATTATTAGTAATTTCAATTTCGACGAAGCAAAGTATGTTGCACATTTTAGAATATTGGGATAATTGACTGTTTTGAAGGAGGAAAGACTTATTTTTATTTATTCATATACTAATCGAAACCTCTCTCTCTCTCTCTCTCTCTCTCTCTCTATATATATATATATATATATATATATATATATATATACTTCAGATTCTTTACAATAAATTCTTATTTAAAGTTTACAATTAATCTGCTGTTAATCATCTAAATATTTTCCCAATAAATTAAACTTTGAGTTTTATCTAAGTCTTGTGAGTTTTATTCTTTGCTTGTGAATATATTTTTAATTTTAACGTTGAAAGTGATTTAATGTTCGCAGAATAATTCATCGGGTCTTGTAAAATTCTTATTTGATTTAAATTTCGAGGAAGCTAAATGTGCTGCACATTTTTAGAATGTTTTAATAATTAGTGAAAAAGATTTAAATTCGAGTTTAATTATATATTTAATCTAAACATCTCGCTCACAATCTCTTCCTCCCCACTCCGGCTGCACTGGAGACCGAAGGTTCTGCATTCGAAGTTGGTAGAGGAGAGATGCAGGGTTCGATTAAAAGAAGTGCTCGTTGGTGTAACTATCTGGATTTTTCCATAGTTTTCAATAGAACTTGCGTGAATACGGGCTAGGATCATTTATAAAGACCCCTACGAATGGCATTCTCACAGATCTAGTTCCCTTGTGTAATCAATCGACTTTCATCTTTATACCAACACATCTCGCCCCCCCCCCCCCTTTTTTTTTTTTTTCTTTTCTTTTTCCTTTTTTTTTTTTAAGTTTTTATGCTTGTGATTTTCATAGTGAAATCTTATTAAGTTTACCATTCATTGGAAAATAACTTGGCTAATACGTTGTATGAAAATATCACTTCTGCTTTAAGTAATTAGCTATAACATTAGTTATTGTACAAAAAATGAATGACTATTTTGATGGAAAATAAAAAAAAGTGTGGCAATTTAAAAATGTTATTTTAAACTTAGACTACCTTAATACTTTCTCTAACATTGTAACCTCACTTAAAAAAAAAAAAAAATCATTATTATCTAATTGAATCTATAATTGGAAAATGTTCGGACAGGGGTGCGGCGGTATGTGAAAAAAATAGTAAGGAAACAAAAATCCTCGACTAGAGTCGATATTATTGTCGCTAGGCGTGAATGTTTCACTGAATTTCAGGGAAAGATTCATGTAATTTCACACTGCCGATTTCAACTCCGTAGTAAGTATCATATGGTGGAATGAAAAGATCTTTTAGCAATTTTACGTTTCCAGTAAATTAAGTTTGATTTATATGCCACGTGAGTTTTATTAATGGCTCTCGAGAATGAGATGTAATTAAAGAGGTTAGCTTTAAAGTAGTTAAAGGTTGGAGAAAAATGACATACTGATTTTGTATAGGGTGTTTTGGCGGGTATGTTGAATGTGTTAATTTTTACTTTTCGGAAATATATTATTTAAGGAAAGATTGCAATCGTCAAAAAATTCGACTATGAAATATTGGCACAACTATTCATTTCAGGCTTCTTGAATTCATTTTTACAATCGTGTATAACTTTGTAATGATGTATATGTGTAAATGAACACGATAACCTCCTAAACGCTGCATTCGAATTAGCTCATATTGGGTTGTTATATTATAAATCACTGTTGCTCAAACTGTATATATTTTTATGAGTATAAGGCATAGTTATTGTAAAGGCATACGAAGAATTCTTTCACATTACGGCCTGTGACTCAAACTATTTGAGGTGCAATGTAGTACTGTTAGCCATACCAGCCGTTTTTATAGCCATACCAGCCGTTGTACCGTACAGCCGTTTTTAACGGAGAGCACTTGCGGGACTTTAAAATGACCTTATTAACACAGGACGCCTATCAGTTTTCCTGAACTAAACAACTAATTAATACATACGAAAGTGCATCTAATAGGGTGTTTATACAGCAACTTTGAAAAAAATCGATAGAGCCGTTTTTGAGTTACAGACTTACGGTCTCACTTCAGGTTTCGAATGTCTCACTTCCGGTTTTCCAGTTTTCACCAAAAGTTGGAAAAAACATCTGTTTACTAGGCATCTGAAGTTCAGTCTTTCTATCCTTATTAGTTTAGGAGATATGATCAGAAAGTCAGAAGATTTCTCACACATGTACACGCTGATCAATTGCCAAAACCCACTTTTTTGGATTCAGGAGACCTTAAAATATGCAAATCAGGCAAAAACTCCTTTATCGAAATTTTTGACAGAATATAATACTCCCATTCCCTATGGTAGTCGGCCAATGGAAATAAAAGTAAACGAAAATATATACTTATGATGAATCCAATGTAAGCTAATATATGCATTAAATAATTAAACAGTGCCGTATTGTACTATGCAAAAAGTAAAATTGCATAAATATTTATATTTACATTTTTTCTCCTTTCCAAAAAAAAAAAAAAAAAAAAAAAAGTCATCCTTGTTTGTTTCTTGTTGAAAAAACACTTTATTATTATATATTTTTTTATAGCATTTTTTTAGCTGACTGTGCGTCAAGATCTTACTCTTCCAATCAGGGGTGTTTGTGTTCAGGGTTTACCCCTGATTTCAGGGTTTTTACTCAACCCATCTGTATTTTCATATTTCCTATAAAGTTATTTTTTGCTTTCATTGGTTGTTCATTTGTTATCCAGGTGATATGTGAATGGAAAGTAAAAGGATTGAGGGTTTCTGGCCTAAACAGTTTGAGTATTATGTGATATTTTGGGGTTTTTTAATTTGAGGCTCTAATTTTCAGGGTTTTTACCTTTTGAGTCACAATCATCCCTAATACTGTAGCAGTCTTAATAATAAAAAAGCACCACAGAACTAGTGTTTAAAAGTAATAAGTGCAAAACATTGAATAAACACCATAAAATGTAAAAACTCACAACAAGTACGAATGCTGCAAACAAAGCGCAACGTTGCATAAATAGCGTTTTCTTGCTGTATAATTGAAGAGGGACTGGCTTTAAAGTAATTTAAGGTTGGAGGAAATTATAACCGACCTTTTTAAAAAGCTTTTGATGAGTTTTTATTTTGAATGTATGTTTTTATAATTGCGTAACATATTAATTTGTAGAGTTGACTGACGCTTGTCGCATATTTACACAAATGATTTTTTTTTTTCTTTTCCCTTATTACAATGATGTAATAAGGAAATTCACATCTCGACATAATAGTAAAAGATAGTTTGTGCCTATATTGTTTGATGGACAAACAATGCCTAATGTTTGTTTTAATTTTGTTTCGTACAGTATATTAAAATTTTTCGAGTGTTTGTGTATATTCATAAATTTATTAGGTTTTTAGGACCTATATGTATTTTTATTGTATTTATAAAAACTTCGTTTGTTTTAACTTAATAAAATCCTAAAGATGCAACTATGAATCCTTAACTTTACTTGTATCTAAATTTTAATGATTAATATTTTTAAACTAATTACCTAATATATATTTTTATTTTAATTGTCTTCTATTTCTTTTCTTCTTCTTCCTCCCTTTTTTTTTTTTTTTTTTTGTTTCTTTCTTTTCTTATCTCTCAAATCTGATTACACACTCACGTTAACGGAATCGTACAGAGGAAATCCATATTTATATTTTATTCCATTAGCTATTTTTAGAACCTTTTTTTTTTTTTTTTTTTTTAGAAGGAGAGTGCTTGAAGACTCTGTTTATATAACTAATTAATTTTAATCAGTTTCCATTTTGTCGTTTTTTAATTTATAAATTAGTTTCGTAAGCTGAGAGCAGACTTATAGCATTAAAAAAATTCGTCAATGTGTCCGTTTTTTTTTTTATTTTTTGCTGAATGTTGTTGGTAACTTAAAAATTAACATATACGCTTTTTGTTATAATTAAGTTCTATATAAATATGTTGTTTTAGAAAGTACTGCTATCAGTTACATCCAATAAAAGTTATGTTCGACTCATTTTGTCTATAAAAGAAACTACAACAAATTGTATTTAAAAAAAAAAAAAAAAAAAAAAAAAAAAAACTATTTTATGGAAAAGTTTGCCCTCCATTTTTTTTTAATAACACTTTTTTTTAAAACTCTAGTGAAAAAATATTTTTCCTCTTTCAAAAATGTTTGACGAAGGAAGTCGAAAGAATTATACGAACGCAATTAAAAGCGTATTTCGTCGCTATCCAAAATTTTCTCTATTTGACTTAGAGATTTTCCAACTGCTGATCGAAATAATTTTCCCCACAGATTGCATGGAGGGGAAAATTGAAATATTGTCGAGGCATTTAAATTGCATTTTAAATCTTAGCTTTTGAAATCGTACTCTCAAATTTATTCTTCCTCTGTGGCATATATTGATCGGGCATTTAAATTATGTTTGCTATTTCAATCGGGTCTGTGTGTCCTGGGTAGTGCGTCGGATATTTTCATGAATTTGTGAACTGTTGACAACTTGCGATTGCACTTGGAATGCTTAAGTTTAAAAGATCTTTACGATTCGCTCGAGAAATTGTCTTTTAATCTTAACTTTTAAAAAATCTGCTAGTGTAGTGCAATTTATTTTGCTGAAATTATTTGAAAATTTGCATAAATATCAAAGGTCGATCCAGGCAAAATTTGGGTCCCTTTTGCGGCCCCTTCACAAAATTCCCCACAGTAAAAAAAGGACCCTTCACAAAATTCAAATTCATAAAAAGGGACCCTTCACAAAATTCAAATCCATGAAAAGGGACCCTTCACAAAATTCAAATTCATAAAATGAGTTTCTTCACAAGATTTTTTTTATAAAAATGATCCTTTTATTAAATGTTTTCAGTATTATTTTTAATTAATGACTTAATTTGGCTCAACGAAACTATTAACTTGATATTAAACACATTACATAAAGTGATTGTAAAAACGAAAAGGTTTACACAATATTTTACTTTTTCACAAAAATATTTTATATTTCACAAAAATAAATAAAAATTTCACGAAAATATTTTGCTTTTCACAAAAAGGGACCCAAAAATTAAAACCTGGATCAACCCCTGAAAATAGTTCAATAGCCCGAAAGTGAGGGATGGTGGTTGGTACTGAACTAAATTAATCAATAGTAGCTATTATTGATGACATAGCTGACCAACGAAAAACTTTATTTTTATTTTTTAAGTATAAAGCAAATTTCAGACAGTATCCGAAAACGTATTTGTTAAAATTGCTTAAATTTTTAAAGTATATAAATCTTTATTCGTTGTATCTTCTATAAAGAATTTTGTCTAAATCTTTTTTCTTTCTTTTTCCAGGTAAATGAAATTTGTTTTCATTTGAAAATTTGCAGGTATGGAAATTTTTGATTTATTTAAAACAGAGATAAATTCAAATTTGCATTTGATTTTTATAATATCAATGTCGACAAGATGATTTTATTTTTTATTTTTTCCCCCTATAATCGTAAGACATTCCAGTCTACTATATTTCAGTTAAGAGATATAATTTGCCTAGTGAATGGTAAATTTTTACTTAAAAAAAAAAAAAAAAAAATAAAAAAAAATAAAAAAATAAATAAAATAAAATATAGTTGTATAGTTGTCGATCAAAGTAAAAAAATCGGATTATTTAACTGTCCCTTTACATAATTACACTTCATAGAAAGTGTTTCTTTTCAAAATTCAAATTCATGAAAAAAGCTTCTTAGGAAATTTTACTTTATTTTATTTATTTATTTTTTAAGAAAGAAAAATCAGTTTTTGTTTTATACCAAATTACTGCATATACAGGCAGCCCTCGACCTTCCCAATTAACTTTTCTTAAAAACGTTCGACAGTGTTAAATTTTCAAAAATAGAAGGTTGTAAAAAGCACGATTTTTTTGTTTGTTTGTTTGTTTCTAAATGAACATTTATTACTAACGAGTGAGCCTTCTTACCTGCTTCGTTGGTCAGTATATTTAAATGAATCATTTTACCAGTTCACCAAAAGCCAATTTGTTATCGCGTATTGCTGGTTTAGAAAAGGACTAAAAAGATAATTAAAAGTTAAAGGAGTTGTTGGCGTGCAAGTTTAGCTAACTACCATTAGGCTAATTATGATATTTTTCTAATTTCGGAGTTTCTCCAGAATTTGTAAAAACCTGGATTAAAGTAAATACCCATATGACCAAAAGTCTTTTTCTTTCTTTCTAACAATATTTTAAGTGTGCGAAAGTTGGGGACCGCCTGTATACAGGCCGATGATACTCATACTATGTTAGCTTGATTGCTTTATATTAACTATAAAATTTAGTGGCTGTTAAAAATTGAATAATTAGAAGTTTCATAAAGAAAAATGAGCGCTAAGAATTACAATAACCTAAAGTGATCTTGCTTATCTAGTTAAAATTTCTAAACTCATAAATTACACTTATTTACGTGTTTATTCGGTATCTGCATTGCATTATATCTAGGCGTATTGCGAGACATTCAACAATCACTTCTGCTCATTTTGGCATTTAACACGAACTGCAATGCATCAGAATAGAAGTTATACACTAAATGTTTTGGCAAGTGACAAATTTCATTACATATAGTACTAATTTATAGTTAACATCTCTTTACGTCTATCTTCTTTATAGTTATGTTATTTTTCCCATCTTAATATTTGAGCTCCCTCTCCTTACGTTTTCCCAGTCCGCTATAGAAAATTTTCTCTCATAAGTATTATGAACTTTATTATCTTATTTTAGAAATTATTTCTGAAAGTTAAAAATATTTTCTTTGTTGATATCGCCTATACATTACGATGGTGTAAAATGGAACAGTTAAACACATTTTGTTGTCATAAAAATTATATGAAACTTCACGCCTCCACGTAGAAAAATATTCTAAAATTTGTGGAGTTGAGATGTATTGTTAAGAAAAAATCTTTCAAAACATTATTGCTAACATTTATTATTTAAAAATTATTTGTAATTGCTTCTTAAAAATGAAAAAAATAAGTTAAGTATCAACTTATTTTGTGTAGCAATAACTGTTACATTTTTTTCTTTTATCTTTCTTTTTTTAAATTCTAAATTGAACTTTCGTTTAAACGCGATTAAGTCGATTTATACATATTTGTGATAAATATCTGTGATAAAACTTTTATTTGTTAACTTAAAATCTGTTTCTCTTTTATCTTAAAGAATCTTGGATAAACATTATTTTCGGCGATCATACTCTTTTTAGGGAAGAAGAAGAAATGGGGTTATCAAGGGTGATCTATCACTATATTTTTACTATTTATTTCCTGTAAACTGAGTTATTCTACACCTGCATTATTTCGGAGTTGTGTTGCGAGACACTCAATAATTTATTCTCTCGAAGTAGCGCGCAGGGTAATGTAATTTGTTCTCCTCATTTACTGTCTCGCTGGGTTATCTTTGCGGGGGATGTCGGGAATGGAAAATCAGTTTCAGATAACCAGAAGCTTTTATGAGAAAGTGAATAACAACTTTTAGCTGTATTCTGAGAGAGGAATATTGTATAATTATTAGTTGTAGACAAATCTTCGTAGCGATAGTATAATTATGTGCATGTTAAAAATATTTTTCGTTGTATAACACGAGTGTGATACGTTACCAGTTGTACTATGATATGGTTTCATAAAGAAGCGATAATAGATTTAAAAAACATCAGGTTAAGAAAGAAAAATATGCTGTTAGCATAGATTATAAAAGACTTTCCAACTATACTTACTCGTTATATCGTTTATTTTTCAATGCATTTTTTATGTATGTAAAAAAATCAAACATAGATGTACAAAGCACAATTTAGGTGGCATTTCGATCATATTCCACTGATATCCCATAATGTATTTGAATATTTTTTATTCGGTATGTAAACCAATTATTAATGCTAATCATGTCTTATTTTAATGGAAGCGTGTATATGTTCGAAATGCATGTTCGTTTTGTACAATATTAAAATATTAAATGTGTGTTAAAGAAATACCTCTTACAAACCTTAATGTTTCTAGATAGTGTGAGTCCTTCTATACAAATAATGCTACTTATACTATTTTCAATGGAAAACATGCTGTGGTGAACCTGAATAACATGTATTAGTTTTTTAAATTATATACGAAAATAAAAGCACGAGCAAGCGGACATAATTAACACTTGTATGCGTTTTAAGGTATTTAGTGCTTGGATTTTAAAAAATCCTTAAGTTTAATTATACCTTAGTTATAATCCTTAAGTTTAATTATATTGTGAAAAATTTTCGGCGGTACTTCCTGAATTCAGGGTTTTTGAACATTTTACTATCTCTGAATTTTATCTTAACTTGTTTTGTTTCTATGTAAAATTGTCAATTGTCATATGTGTAACTTGCCTGAAAATGTATCAAAGACTTTCCAAATATCATTTAATATAGTTATAAATACTTTATAATAACTATGTAATATGTTTTAAATAAGTCTAACTCCGTGATTAATTCTGCGTGCGAGTAACAGTTTTCCGGGGTTTTTTCATGTTAGATAGTCCCACCCCTACTATATGTTTAAAATGTTTCATCAACAGGAGACTAAACTGTTTATTTAAGCACAATAACTGGCATAGATCGATAAAACCGTTAATAGCTTACTTAAGAAAAAAAAAAATACAATTTGAATAAAAGCTTTTGGAAAACATCTTATTTATTCGCAGCGAGAGGTTGGTAAAGGAGAACATTTTAGTGATTTATCAGGAGAATATTTAAATGAAATGATTAAAAAAATTTTTTTTAATCATATTTGTATAGTGTGAATATATCTTTAAAAGCAATCTGTTGCAAATATTTTATTTTATTTTTAAATAAAGAATTAAATAATACGTTCTTGGGAATTTCAAAACTTGATTAGCAAAAGAATAATTTTTGAGCATGTCTTCGTTAAGTAAATCCAATTCAACTATTCAAAATTATCTCGCATACCTCTTATGTTTATTTTGGATTATTTTATTCGAGTGTAAATAAAATTACTTTCTATGGAAGATATGCTTCTCTTGCATGAGTTTTCTTAACATTTTAATCTTAAAAGCATTGTAATTAGTTTGAAAATTCTTTTGAAAAGAAGAAAGAAATAAAGTACAACAAATATATAATCTTATTTGTATTTCTTTTTATTTTGTTGTTCAGTATGCTTTAGAAAAGAAATAAGTTTCAGAAATGTTTACTTTTGGAATTCATTACATGTCGTCTTGCGAAATATATTCGTGTATATGGTATAGACATTGTTTTTAGGAAACTTTTTAATGAAATATTCTAATAAATTATTAAAACACTAATCTTGCCACGCAGAACATCTGCGTGATAGTAGCCTACATACCTAATATGATTTTCAGAAAAGTCTCATAAATAAAATCACTCGCTGCAATATATTTTTTTTTCTCTTCCTTCAAACAGAGAGATTATAATCTTTGATATATGCAATATAATTTCAGTTTTAGAAATTAATTTTTTCGCTGCTAAATTAAAAATTCTTACAATTAAATTATATTTACATTAAAATTGCATCGTAATATGATTTTAATTTCGAACAATAGAGGGCGATACTATCGTCCTGCCGAATAGCCATCGATGAAATAATTCATTTCACATTGTTCATCTATTTGTTAGTTGCTTAGGGTTATATAATAATTGCTTTGAATCCTATGATCCTCTGTTTTAAGCTTTTCTACAATTTTTTGAAACCAAAAATAAAGAGGAAGGGAAATTTGGGTAATCATTTCAAAACACTTTTTAATTTTGAAGATTTAATCAGAAAATATATGAAAATGCATATATCTTATTAACAAACGGCTACAAAGTTTAGAAGTTGAAATTTGCAGTACGTATGAAATAATTTTTATTATACGTAATAGCTATTACGCTTATATCGATCAACCCAAATACTTAAAATTAAATTTAAAAAAATCTCACAAATAAACTTTTGACTTAAAATATCAGCCCCCCCCCCTCCCCCCTCTTTCACACACACACAGTAAAATAGATTTATCTTCGATACTATCTGCATTATAATTTCAATTTTAGAAAATAGTTTTTTCCGCTGTTAAGTTACAAGTTTTAGAATTAAATTATTGTTATATTAGAATTGTTTCTTAATATGATGATTTTGATTTCGGTCAATACATGCGCCATCACCGACTGCCGAAATAGCTTACGGTGAAATACAAGACCTAACTGGTTTTAAATTCTTTCAAATATACTTCCGAATACGAGATTTTAAGCATTCGTTTAAGTACAAAAAGTTAATATCTTTTCAATTTCTTTTAGAAAATGTTTATTTGAAGTGTATTAGATTAAATTTTTAAATCTCTAGCAGCCGAATTTGCGATTTCATGAATCCCATGTGGGTTGACCCATCAGTAACACCTTATGTGACTATCATATCGTTTCGACAAAATTTAGTCGTAACTGGTCCACGTTAGAAAAATGTTATATTAATTCTTTATTTTTTCTATGCTATTTTTTTTTTGTTTCATACCTCCCTCTCCCCCCCCCTCTTTTTTTTCCCCCCAACTAATTACTCGCGTCCGAAATTTTCTTCTATTTATTATTACGCTTTTCTTTTCTTAAAAAAAAAAAAAAAAAAAACGTTAATACCACGAATTTTAGTTTTTCAATAATACTTTTAAACTTATATTTGATGTCATGAATGAAAAAATACGGGAAAAAAGAAAAAGTATTTAATTTATTTTATTAAGGACATGGTTTAAACTGCACACATAAAAACAATTAAAAATAAATAACGTACACAAACATCAAACCGTCTCAATTAAATATATTAAAAGCAAACACGTTTTATTTATGAGACAAAAATTTTTTTCATTTAAAATACATTTAAAAAACAAAAATTACATATAAAAACAATTAAAATCAGACGTTTCGAAACCCGTCCGGGTTTCCTCATCAGTAATTACTACACAAAATGCAAACAGGACATGAACACTCAAGGAATTTAAAGGAGTACAGAATATTGAGGAGCCAGTGCGCATGCTTCATTGATAGTGTGGAGATGCTTGGCAGTGTGCCAGCTCTCAAGGAAAATACGCGATTTATAATTATGAACACCAGAATTTAAAATTTTTATATTATCGAAGTCAGGAATATGATCGGTTTCTATTGAGTGGATTACAATTTTAGAATTTTGGTTGCGATTTTTAAAAGATCGTCTGTGTTCTTCTAGTCTAATTTTTGCTGTACGGCCAGTTTCACCTATATAAACAGATTTGCAATTTTTTTTTTTTTTTTTTTTTTTGTCTCATAAATAAAACGGGTTTACTTTTAAAAATAAATACTATAAAAAGATATGTTCAAATATCAGCTATGTTAAGCTATAAAAACATTTTTTCTGTTTAAAATTTTGAATGAAGCTGTTTCTATTTTAGTGATGATTTAAATACATTAAATGACGGGCATAATCATTAATGTATTATTACTATTCATTTTCAAACTTATAGACTTTTGTACAATGTCTTCTTTAGGATACTTATTATTTATTCACAAGGTACATAGATTTGAGTATTAGAAAACTCGATACATTTGTAGGTTATGTGACGGTGCCTTGAAAAGTAATTTATTAAAAATATTTTATTCATTTTTAAAGTAAGTGAATAAAAATTAAATAATGCATTCATGAATATTTCAGAACTTGATCGATGTATGAATAAATTTTCACCAGATCTTTATCAAATTTTCATAATATTAGATAATTATTTTGTATTTCTTTTGGATTCTTTTATTTGAATGTAACTAAAATTATTTTTAGAGCAGATATGCCTTTCTTGTACATGCTTTCTAAATATTTTACTTCTAAAAGCATTGTAATTAGCTTGGAAATCTTTTGAAAAGAAGGAAAAAGTGTACAACGAATATATAATCTTGTTTACATTTCTTTTTATTTGTTATTCAGTATGTTTTAGAAAATAAATAATTAAGTTTCAGAAATGTTTATTTTGATGAGTTCATTATCTGTCTTCTTGCGCAAGATATTCGTGGTTATAGTAATGATATTATTTTTTTAGTAAATTTAATAATGAAGCTAGCTTTAAATGAAATTAGTAATGCATTTTTCCCCCCTAATGGTATTTCTTCTTGCTTTTTTATATCGTTATATGCCTCCAAATTTTCTAGGACAAATTTTTGTCTCTCCCCCCCACCCCGCCCCCCCATTTATTTATCATTTTTTTTCTTTATTATTATTATTATTATTATTTCAAATTCATTGATTCTACGATTTTAGTTTCTTAACTGACGTTCAATGTCGGGAAATCAACAACAAAACTACACACACCAAAAAATAATAATAATAATAAAAAAAGGTGGGGAGAAGTTTTTTTTATTTTGTAATTGACCTAGGATACTTTTTGGGGATCGTGATGAAAAAGGCACACAGAGCAATAAATGGATTTAAAATATGTGTTGATTTTAGGCAGTGTTTAGGTTTGAAAACAACTTCTTCAAGTTTATTCGTTTAAAAATTTCGAATCAAACTGGAACCCAAACAGTTTCTATTTCCATGTAAATTTAAATACATTAAACGGCATAGACGTGGTTGTTAATATCTCACTTTTAAATTTAATGACTTTTGATTAGTGTTCTGTTATTCATTATTCATTCACAGAGTTTGTTGATCTGCGAATATGAATATTAGAAAATTGCGAGAATGGAAGATGAAGTTCGTAAGATGTCAAATCACATTTGTAGGTTGTGTGGGCATAACTTGAAAAACTGTTTATTGCAAATATTTTATTATATTATTCTCAAAATAAAAAAGTAAACGAATAAAAATAATTAAATTATGCTTCTTTTTTTTTTTTTTTTTTTTTTTTTTAAATTTCAAATCTTGGTTAGCAAAAGAATAATTAAACTTAAAGAACTTCTTCTCACACCATAAAATTAATGTAAGCATTACCGGTTTCAAAAGAACGTGGCCTTTTTTTTTCGGGTTTTTGCAACTGATGAAGAAAGGCCATGTCCTTTCGAAACTGGTAGTACTTGTATTAATTTTGTGGTATGTGCAGAAGCTTTTAATTTTAAGGATTTAATGTATACACCATTCTATAATTTGCAAAAGAATAATTTTGACAGATTGTTAAGTAAATAAAATTTCATTATTTAAAATTATTTTCTATAATTCCTATATCTATTTTAAAGAAATCTTTTCTTTGAATGTAAATAAAATTCTTTTCTGTAGCGGATATACTTTTCTTGCAATAGTTTCTTAAAATTTTTACTTTTAAAAGCATTGTAATGAGTTTGGAAATCTTTCGAAAAGAAAAAAAAATACAGCAAATATTATAATCTTGTTTACATTTCTTTTAATTTGTTATTCAGTATGTTTCGGCAAAGAAATAATAAAGTTTCATGAATGTTTCAGTTAAGAATTCATTGTCTGTCGTCTTACGTAATATGTTTAAAGGTATGTGTAGTGTGGATATTATTTTTAGAAAGCATTGTAATGAAACATTAGACTTAAATGAAACATTTATTTTTTCTACAGTATTTATTTCATCTTCTTTATTTTTTATTGATTTATATGCTTCCGAACTTTATAGAAAAATTCTTCAGTTCGTTATTACGTTTTTCTTTCTTTCCTTTCTTTTTTCTTTTCTTTTTCTCTCTCTCTTTTTTTTTTTTTTTTTTTAACCCATTAATGTCACGATTTTAGTTATGTAATATTACTTTGTAAATTAATGTTTAATGCCGTGAAACAAATGATTACATTACGAAATAAATAAATTCAAAATATTGTTCTAGTGTTCTTTACTAGGGACTAGAGGTGAGTTCGGGCTCTATTTTCTCAATCCGAGCCCGCCTGGCCCCGAAACTTTTTTGAATTGAGCTCGCCCGAGCCCGAAAAATTTTGTGTGATCAGAGCCCGAGCCCGCCCGAGCCCGATATTGAAAGTGGTACGCTATGCAACTCATACACAATAGTAAAATTAAATACCGTTTTCATTTTCAAATTAATTTTCTTATTATCAATCGTCCATTTAAATAACTATAAATGTTATTATAACAATTTATAATGTCTGTGTCTCTGTATACATGTGTATATATATATATATATATATATATATATATATATATATATATATAATATATATTCATAGTGCACCCATTGTTTATAACGCGCCTATCGGGGAACAAAAAATTTATCCGAGTGAGTGATATAATGCGGCCCAATATAACGAAGGAGGAAGAATTACTGTATAACACTATGACATAATATGCATCCCGTTGAAAAAAAGTTCTATTTAGAAAAAGGAAAGTCAAAGCTACTAAGATTTGCAAGATTATTTTGTGATTTATAACCTATCATGACTATTATGGCATAACTAAAAGTGTTCTCAAAATGAATAATTTTTTTTTTTTTTTTTTTTTTTTTTTTTTTACATTTTCCAGTTAGTGAAGGATAAAATAGACGGAACTTTTAGCTTGAATCCGAGCCCGCCCGGAGCCCGAAGACTTGCGTAAGAATTGAGCCCGATCGGGCTCGGGCTTACGGGCTCGGGCTGAGCCCGTCTCATCTCTACTAGGGACCTAATAAACTAGTATGCTGTGGCCACCACATGACTTTCTTCTATATAATTTTACACAAAATTTATTCAATACAAATTGTTTATTAAATTATCAAATTATTTTTCATTATAAATGCAGACAATTTTTATCTGATACAATTATATCACTAAATGCCGAAAGACAGTAATTTTTTTTGCAATTATCCGAAGAAATTTTTTTTTTTTTTTTTTTCGTTAAAAGTAAAAAAATCGATAACTTTGTTTTAAATTATCACAGATCTATAGTTCAGCTATTCGTTTTAAAGGTATTGACGAGATCTTTCAAAACATACTCATATTGAAAATTTACTCCTCCCGGGGGTACTTCACTCCAGGGGGGGGGGGGGAAACGATGCCCCCACATGCACAATTTTTTTCCCCTAGTTTACTACTATTATCAATAATTCATATTAATTTTACAATCACACGATTAAAATAACTCTCATTGTGTACATTTATACGAAATTTTGTCCTATACTGCCATGTTAAAAATTTAGGAAAAAAAAAAAAAAATGCGATCACTGCGCCACTTGTTGAGCGAATGATCCCCATATCTAATCAGCACCAGTTTATGTCAGGGTCCAACTAAATATTTTCACGAATCCAATACTTTCTCTGTATATACATATAGAAGAAAGTAAAAATGTACCCGTAAAAACAATTCTTGTGAATATTAAAACAAGAACGAAAAGTCTTGCGGTACGCATTGATCATTAACACGTTTCAACTGTACGTATTTGTTGTATCATATAACTTTGAATGTTTTTTGCCCATGTTAACACACAACGGACAGATAGACGGACTGAAAGGTATACAGATAAACTAATTGCATTCATAATCACTGTTAAGCATTGTTAAAAAGGCTTAACGCAAAAGAAGATGCAGCCTTTAATGAATGTGCATATATTGGTGTAGTCCTGTAAATCTGAAGGTAAACCATGTCACATTCTATACAAACATTATTTTAGCATATTAACAATAAATGCCAATTTCTTTATGATTTTTGCAATAGAAAGTTTATTTAAATGTGATTTATAAAAAATGTCTATCCTAAAACGCAATGCATTGACATTTTTTTGGGTGTCCATGTACATAAATCAGTTGTACAGGACTACTTAATTCAATTTTAAATAGGGAACATTCCATGATGAACTTAATAACATATATCATTTAAAAAAAATATGAAAATATTTTCGGATGCTAGGGGCAAGCAGACGGACAGTCAGACAGACAGATACACAAATTGAAATCACATTTACTCTTAAAAAATGTTAGAAAGTGTTAAAAGCGCATATTGTAAACTAAAATATATTTTCAGCAAATTTCCAATAATAGCCCTTAATGTACCTGAATATTTTTGCTTGGCTCTGTAAATCTAATGTTAATCACACTATATACTATGAAAAGCATTGTTTTAAGACTACGAATAACATATTTCAATTTCATTAAAATTTATGCAAAGTAAAGTTATTAAAATTTGGTTTATAGAAATACCTCTCATAGAACGCAATGCTTGGAACACTTTCTGGTGGTCCTGTACACTAACAGTGGTGGTATTTATTCAATTTGCTATAGAAAACATCCGATAGTGAATGTGAATAACATATTTCAATTCCATTAAGATTTGTGAAAAGTAAAGGTATTAAAATATGATTTATAGAAATACCTCTCATAGAACACAATTTTCCGGTGACTCTGTATACAAATCAGTAAAGGTATTCACTCCATTTTCGATGGGGAACATACGATAGCGAACTTGAATAACATATATCAGTTTTAAGAAATTTCATAAATATTTTCCGAGTTAGAGCGCGATCAAACAGACAGACAGACTACCCGAAGCCATTAACACTTTTCAACCTTGTTGAAAAGTCAGCAATTTTTGTCTATAAAAACAACTTTATGTATGTTTCAAAGTGTTTCTATTTTAGTGATAATTTAAATAATTAAATTATAGGCATAATTATTAATGTATTATCATTTGTTAACAAATTCACAGACTTTTAAACAGTGTTTTCTCTTCTCTATCATAGTTAATATTCATTTACAAGATTTATAGATAAAACTTGATGAATTTTGAATGCTGAATAGCGACGATTTTTTGAAAAATATCAGATCACATTTGTTATATTTATGTAAATACAGTTTGGAAAGTAATTTATTATAAATATTCTTATTTATTCCTAAAATAAATAACGAAATGCGTAGCGTTAATGAAAATCAGTAAAATTATTCTGAATTAGATATGCTTTTCATACGCATATGCTTCCTAAACATTTTATTTTTAAAAGCATTGTGATTAGTTTGGTATTCTTTAGGAAAAAAAGGAAGAAATTACAGCAAATATATAATCTTATTTGCACGCATCTTTATTTGTTATTCAGTAGAAAAGAAATAATTAAGTTTTAGAATTGTTTCAATTTCGAGTTCGCTATATTTGTCGTCTTGTGTGGATGTTCTAGAGTTTAGTATGAATATTTGCTATTTTTTAGTTTACCATAAAATCAATGAAGAAATTATGGTAGGAGAATACATAGGTATATATTCTGCTATAAAATATTTAGTTTTACTTAAAAAAAAAAAAAAAGCGTCTTTATTGCCTTAAATCCAATTTTCAACATTACGAAATCAATGAGAAAATTATGGGGAAAAAATATATTCTGCTATGAAATTTTTAGTTAAAAAAAAAAAAAAAAAATGTGCTAGTGTCTTTTTTTTTCCTTTCTTTTCTCCCCCCCCCCCCCTAAAGGTTATGAAAAATGCGCACACAAAAATAATTAAATAAATATAAAAAGATACATTTTAAAATATCGCTGTTTTTGAGTAAGTGTTATTGAGAATACAATACCTATCCTATCTTTGACGATAGCCAAAGCCAAAACCCATGTTATTCATTGAGGAAATATCTTTATAAAAATACTTATTATGATTTTTCCCCCCTCTTTTCGTTCCAAGTACGTCAGGATTATCGTTTACAATCAGAATCAGGACAAAATACAATTAACGGTGTTCTTTTTTAGTTTAGTCGATTAATTGATCATAAGGTATTAAGTAAAATTCCCCATTTTAACCTTAAAATTCTTTTTATTATTTGTTAAAAAGGAGGGGTGGGTGAAAGCGTATTTTTAAAAAATTAAAAAAGTTTTTTTTTTTTTTTTTTTTTCTTTTTTTATGCTTTTTGTATTTTTAGACCAATTAATTTTTTTTTTTTTTTTTTTTTTTTTTTTTTCCCCACTTTTCTCACTCCCATCAAGTTAAAAAAATATGTTTAAAATAAAGTTGGGGAAAATCGTGTGACAGAAATGGAACAGCTTTAGAATATAGGAATAGTAACCCCTATGGCTAGATTTGAAATTTGGCATCGAAATAGGTCGGACAGTTTCTCGCAAGGTTGTTTTATATTAAAGCTGTAACAATGAGATTTTATGAAATGCATATAGTAACCGTTGCTAAGGGTAGTAACAAAGTTACCACATGCCTTTATATGGAAGAATAGACTTGAAAAATAAAAAACTGTCGTCAAATTCTGTTTTGTTGCGAATTTTATATCGATTGCTTAGAAATGAAAGACATGATTCGTTTCCTTTTTTTCTTTCATTCCTTCCTTCCTTTTTTTTATGTTTCATTTTGGAGCTGAAAAATGAATTAATATGGAAAAATCTAAAAATTGTTTTTTGTCAAGCAAAAACAAATTTAAATGTTGGAAATTTGTGGAAACAGCGTTTAAAAAATACATTAGGCAATAATAGAGAATAATTTATTCTATAAAATAAATTTCACATAAAAAAAGACATCGTGTACCCTTAATTTTATTTAGGTTTAAAATTTTGTATTCGACTGTTTTTATTTTAGTGATAATTAAAATATTAAATGACACAGGCATAATCGTTAATAAAGTCCTGCGCGAGTCGAGTAAACTTGACCCGCACACGACCAGCAGGAAAACCTTTCGACCCGCAATCCGACCTGAACACGCAACTTTTAACCCGAACCGCGACCCGCAAAAAAGTATAAATCAATTTATATTATATAAGAAACCGAAATAAAATTCTGTTTCACGAAATGCAGTTATGTTATTGAACAAATATTTCAGAGAATTAATTATTAAATAAATATTAGAAGCATACAGTTAAATTAAAACTAGTGTTCTTAAAATTATATCAAAAATATCTAGTCTAATTATAAACAAAATTTCGGTGTATAATGTAACAGAATTTCTTGTGTAATTACACTTACTTTAAAAAAATCACTTTTTTAAATATTCACAGTATATAAAAAAAAAGTAAAATAAGGAAGCAAATATATGTTGGAAGGCAAATAATTTTCTCATGTAACGTTTTAAACGTTAAGTATTTAATGCATTTCTTCTTTACAAATTAAACATTTATTATGAGTGGTGTTGCTTTAAACTGCTATAAGGAAGAGAATGTCACCCAATCTCTTCATTCAAAAGATTATAAAAAAGCAATATAAAATTTTTTCTAAGAAAAATATTTTGCGGGTATATCCGCGGGTCAAAAATCAAGATAAATCGACTCTCACAGCGGGTAACCGCAGGTACCCAACCCGATGCAGGACTAATCGTTAATGTCTTTCTATTTCTTACCGAATTTATTGAATTTTGAACAGAGTCTTCTTATTCATATTTATTATCCATTAGCAGGATTTGTTGGTATGCGAACACGAATATTAGAAAATCGCGATTGTAAAATACATGTATTATTTTTAAATAACAGCATTTCTATTGTAAGTTAATATCTTGAAAATAAATTGCAAATATTTTTAGGACTGTTGGCCTCTTAGTCTCAATCTGGGATTTTTGCGTTGTCGATTTCGATAGTTGGACATTTGTCGAAATCTAAAATTTATCGAAAACATAATTGAATAATTTGAAAGCGATGTTATAATTTGAAAAAAGAAGGAAAAAACTAGTAGGGGAGAGTGGCTCACCTTGGGACACAGTACACCTCGGGACAGCTTTATTTTTTGCCCTAGATTTTAAATTAATGCTTAGCTCTTGTAGATGCAGATAGATAGCATCAAAGTTGAATTTTCATATATGTTTTGATTCCATTGATGAAGCAGATAAGAATTTATTAAGATTTTTATTTTGAGAACATGTCTAGTAACTTTCATGTAAAATTTTGATAAGTGGTTAGGTAGATTTTTAATGAAAATATTTTGAAATAAAAGGTACTATAATGAAATTTAAAGCTTTTTCTATAAAACTGATGTGTAGTTATTGTTCTGGTGCTATGCCTAACAGCATGGCATTCTAAAATTTCATAGCTTGTGAATTGTACACCTTGGGACAGGTGGAGGTGGTCCACCTTGGGACACAAGATATGACTACCTAACTTTTATTTCAAATATTTTTACAAAAATATATTGTGTTTAAAATATTTTTTATTTAATCTACATAATCTGTGTTTATTAACAGCACTTCTTGGTAATGATTGGTATGATTCCCAACAATTAATTACATTAAATATAAAATTTGTTAATTTTTTTGTGTATTAACTAATAAAAAGCTTTGTAAAAAATTAGAAAATATTAATTTCTAACAGTTATCTTTATCACTTGAAATACTTTTCTTTTCTTGAATAAATAATTCCAAGTATATTGTAATTCAATTATTGAACTTTTCACATCTATTTTTCACCTGTTCCAAGGTGAGCCACCAGGTAGTACACCTTGGGACAAAATACAAGTTTACTAAATAATTTAAAAAAAAAAAAAATCTATAATGGATTTAAGATTGAAAGCTGTTTAATAATGCAGGCAAAGGTTAACAAATACTAGGTAAAATGGTGACAATAATTCATCAATATAAAAAAAATAGAAAAGAGAAAGAAAAAAAGTGTCCCAAGGTGAGCCACTCTCCCCTAGTCCTCGGTCCTAAACTAAATTCTGCTTTTGCCAGAATTTCATCAAAATCTTTATTATTATTATTATAAGAAAAAGAAAAGAAAATTAATAATAATCAGTATCGTTACAAGCGATATCGAAAAAGTTTTTTTTAATACTTTTGAATTAGGAAATAAAAAGTGCGCGTGAAATAATATGAAATAAAAATAAGTAAAAAAATGAATTTAATGTTTTTGTTTTTCGGGGGCTGCTCATGCATATAAAAAATGCGTATTAAAACGAGTCGAAGAAGGAAGCGAAATAAGTATTGAGTTATATTACGATAAATACGATAGATAATATGATACGATATATTAGACCTATCGTCCAGGGTTAGTAGGCATTTTCGTAGAAAGAAATAGTTTGTTCGTTCGGTGCAACTTTCACATTAGTCCCGTGAGGTACAACTTTCACATTAGTCCCTTGAGGTACAACTTTCACTTTAGTCCCGTCAGGTACAACTTGCACATTAGTCCCCTTTAAATATAGTGATCAGCGAAGCTGGCAAAGCATTCGTTGATTCACTACCTCAATTGATTTTACATTCCGTCATTTTTTATATTGTATTTATTCTTAAAGTTACAAAAAATAATGCATTCATAGAAATTTCAAAAATTGATGAGTGAGTGAATGATTTTTAGTAGATGTTTGTTAAGTAATCAAATTTCAATATTAAAAAAAAATATTTTGCTTAGATTCCTATCTTTTATTCGAATGTTAATAAAATTATCTAAATCATATGTTTTTCTTGCATAAGTTTCCTAAAGATTTTGCTTTTAAAACATAGTAATTAGTTTGGAAATCTTTTGAAAAGAAGGAAGAAAGTACAGCACATAAATAATCTCGTTTGCATTTCTTTTTATTTGTTATTCAATATGTTTTAGAAAAGAAATAATTAAGTTTGAGAAATGTTTTAGTTTGGAGTTCATTATCTGTAATATGTTCGTCGGTATAGTTTAAACATTATTTTTTAGCAAAGTTTGTAATGAAACAGGAGATTTAAATAAAATTATTAAAACATTATTTTTGCTTTCTTTCCTTGGTATTCCTTTTAACATATTTACTTTTTATCGATTATAAGTTTCTATTTTTTTTTTTTTTTTTTTTTTTTTTAATACATATGGAATTTTTTTTTTTACTTATTGAAAAAGTTTAATCATTTTTTGTTACTTAATATTTTTTACCTGATTCATAATTCAGTAAAGCACCGTTTATACGTCTTTTACATTTATACCTCCTTTTAGTGAAGTCCTGATTCATTCTTATTCATTTTAATGCACAAATTCTTCGTTTATACGCCGCTAATATCGGTTATACGTCTTTTCCACTTTACTAAAATTAGAAAAATTTCTCGAACTGTCCTTATTTTCCATTTTAAATAAGACAGATTTTTCCTAGAAAGCATCTTAAATGGAGGAACACAGGAAAGATAGAAGAATCCTGATAAAATAATCAATTGAATTTATAGTAGAATTTTTAATACGCATAGGCAAGCAGCAAATCACAAGAATATTAAAGATGTTTAATGTTATTAAATAACTTATCTGTGTGGACATAAGTCGTATGCTTATTATTAAAGATACGCTATATAATTAATATTCAAAATGTGTTCATATAGTTCTTAAGAAATGTAATATAATACTCAGTATATGATATATGTAATTAGTACCCAGTCATATAATAATAGTATGATTTTTCTCACTTTTTATAATTTTTTTAAAATTAATTATTGTCTTAAAAAATATAATATACATTTACTAACTTAAGAAACTTTATTAATTAGTATTTTCATATAAATTTTGCTGAAATGTCATTACATTTGTAGTAATCAAAGTGTTATTATTAAAATTTTGATTATACGTGTTTTCATGTCCTCGTACGTCAGTCCCTTGAATGACGTATAAACAATGCTTTACTGTATATCATAACTATTATATCTGTCTTGACTCTCTCCCTCCCGCTGCATGTGTAGCGGTCATATGCATGTGTCAGGGTTCATATTCATCTCGGAAAACCTGGAATACTCGGGGAATTTGGATTTTGTTAAAAAAGGGAAAAAAAAAAAAAAAAAAGTCAAAGAAAATTAAAATGTTCTATAAAAACTGGAAAAACAAATTCTCAAATTATTTCTCTTTTAGCTTCATATCAAAATTCAAATAATTAAGTATCGTGAAAATAATCATGTAAACAATGGTTTCTACCTGAATTTCTATCATAATAGGCACTCGGCAGTAACAGGACATCGTACAGTGGAAGTAGACATATTTTCTTTCTAGAGGAGGAGTGTTTCCTGTAATATGTCGCTAATATTTTCTTGAAAATTGTCTGGAAAACTCAAGGAATTTTTTCCCCCATATACAGTATGAACCCTGTATGTGTGTGTGCGCACGCGCCTTTATGATTTTTTTTTTAAATAAATTATTAAAAAATATATCAAAATAAAACAGTATTAAAAAAAAAAAAAAAACTTATTTTCGTGAGCGATTTCTGCTAACATTTCCTGTTTATAAAAGCTTTTTAGGAAGTTTTTAGAAAGTATATATTTTTCAACGTTATATAATTTCAGAAATTTAGATAAAATTTTTTTAAAACATTTTGAAGAAACTATTATGAATACTGGAATTTATTTTAAAAAGCTACTAGTTATATCTTCCAGATTTTCTTAATTGCATATAAAATGTCTATTACTCATAATAAACCTATTGCCTACTTCACTCAATGGAAAGTTTTAGTGTTACAAAAAATCAAAAATGCATTATTTATCAATTCTTCAAATCTGGTGTTATTTAAAAAATCTGTACTTCTTAACTCAATCAAATCACTACAGGATGACTTTGTGATCACTTATGTTGACAAATCACCTAATAATTATGCCATTATTTGTAAATCCTAGTATCTCTCTATTTTAAACTCTTCAATCAATAATAGTAATATCTTCAGTTTAACTAATAATAACCTTATTATTAATAACCGAAAAATACATAATTACTATAAACTACTTCAACTTCCCTTCAATAACTTCAATTATCCTTATATAGTTCTCATACCTAAGTTTCACAAATCTCCAATTAAATTTCGCACTGTCACTGTTGGGTGTAACACTTATAACAACAATGCTAATAAAGCTCTACTGGATATTCTAAAACAAATTTACAAATGTACTTGCAAAGTTGATAATTTACACTGTCTTAAAAATAGCTTTCAATTAATTCAATACATCAAATCGCTCGATTCAATAGACAATATTATGACTTTTGACTTTCAAGATCTTTTCAATAATATTGAGTTATCACTTATCAGATCTTAGTAATATCATTTACAGTCTTTTTCTAGAATATAAAGCTCAAATTAATCTTCCTTACAAATTTAAAACACTTCTTAACTTTGTTATCCATAATAATTATATCTTCCACAACAACGATATCTATTTGCAACAATTAGGCATCCCACAAGGAGGTTGTAGCTCCAGTATTTTGGCAGATCTCTATCTTTATTATTATGAAAAGCAAATTTGCAATGATGATGTTCGATTTTATCGTTACATCGATGATATTATTGTATTTTATCTCAACAAAATGGCTCACAAAATGGCTTTTCCTTCAATTATCCACCTAATTTAAAGCTAACTCAAAATACTCTGACTAATCAATCAATTAACTTTTTAGATCTCAAAATAATCATCGACGGTAATAAACTTTACACAGATATCTATGACAAACGGCAAGATTTTTGTTTTAATGTAAACTTATTTACACATTTTAATTCATGTCTGCATCTTTCGGTATTTAGAAACATCATCATTAACCATTTATTTCGAATTAATAATTTATGCTCTGCAAAGTTTAAAAACAAGAATATTAATAAACTGATCACAGCCACTGCTAAAATGGGTTTTCCTAAAAACTTTGTATTTTCTATTTTATATCCTTAACCATGTCTCTGTCAGTACAAAAAAAAAAAAAAAAAAGCTGTGTACACTCTTGTGTATATCAACAAAAAAATTATAAAATAATAAAAGACAATAAAAAAGGTTGCGGTTGGGTGGGCAGATGTTTGATTACCGAGGTGGGGTGGTGTTGTAAGGCTGGATGGTTGGGTGGGTTTGTGAAATTAAATTAAAAAAAAAAAAAAAAAAAAAAAAACAGTAGAAGGCTTGTTGCATTTGCTTTGTATTACTATGCAAACTTTTATTTTCCAATAAAATTTCAGATTTTTCCTTTTTGAGTTGTCAACTATATTTAATGTTCTAATTATACTGTTAAACACAAAGTGATCAATCGGTGAATTTCATTGTGGCTTCGTGGTTTCATTGTTGTTCATCTGCTTTGAAATTTTGCATTTTTAAATCCATATGGTTCCTGTTCTGGTTGTGGCAGGCTGGGGGAGTGTTGCCGGCGTAAAACTAGTGTAACCCCACAGGCAAGTCACAAGTTTTGCCGCCTGCCTCCTTCTTCCTATCTTGTGTTTCTTGGGTTGTTTTTTCATTAATTTTGATAAGTTTATGGTTTTAAGTTAAGATTTGTTGTTTTACTTTATTGATTCGTTTGTTTTGCAGGCTGTTAATTAATAGATCTTTACATTAGTGTATTTCATCTTTTCTTTACATTAGTGTATTTCATCCACTGATGATTTTTTTTTTTTTTTAAATCTTATTGGTCATTGGTGTTTCAGTGATCTTGTATCTGTTGCTTGGCTTCTACTATGCTTAATTGATCATCTTTATTATATATATATATATATATATATTTCACGATCACAATTCATCTTAACAAGTTACAACTTACTTTTTTTTTTAATTGGTAATATATGAAAAGTAAAGTAAATAAAAGCAGTTTCGTGATAACTTGTTTTTCACAGGAAAATATATTACAAAGTGTAAACAAGATTCTATAATTTTTAACAAATTCAGGTTACAAACTGTTTTTAAAATCTTCCAGGAGTATTTTCGTTTGCGAGCAACAGTATTTATTTTAGCAATCTGCTGCTTACCTCTCCTTGTTTTTTTAAATAAATAAATAATGTTTATGATTTTTTTTTTCCCCATAATTTCTTTTATACACAGTGTCATTTTATAAAGTACAATTTTCTCAAAATTACAGAATTTTAGTTCGCAATATTTTTCGTATCTCATAGGAAAAACCTGTTAATATTTCCCTTTGCGAATACAAGAATTTATTTTAACTAGCTTCTGCTTATCTCTTTTTGTTCTTTTTAAATGAAGGAATAAAAAAGTGTATAAATAAAAGGCGTTTTAGAAAACTCGATTCTTGTGAGTGGTTTCTGCAAACAGTTCTTTTTTACAAAAGCGTTTAAAAAAGTGAAGTAATTAGTTTTGAATTTCTTTGTTTGTCGGCGGAGAAAAATATGAACTAACAGAATCATGTTAATGCATTTTGTATTGTTTGAACGGTAATGCTTCAATACAAAAGTAGGAACTGATTTAAAATTAGATTTTTGAAGCATTTAAGTACGTTAAATTCTATCAGGTTTCTTTCCCTCTTTTTATCATTAAATATTCTACAAGTGGTTTCTCTTTTATATTAATAGTTTCATTTTGTTTAAAAAATGTATGTAGTGCTTAATCTTCTAAAATTGTTTAGTAATTTTTATTTTGTACATCAAAGGTTTAATAAAAAAGATTCATGTTGGGGGGGGGGGGGTCTTTTGAAAGATTAGTTTACTTGCTTTGTTAACTATTAAATCTCATTTTATTGTTATTAATTCGTTGCTAATTTTTAATTATGTAATATTTAATTTAAGAGATTGCAGTAAATATGAAGATATAAGTCACCAAGTTTTCCAAAGTTAGATGCTTATTTTTATTTAAGTTTTCGGACATTATTATTTTTTAAAACTCTAATTTTTGCTACGTAGCGTAATATATTCATGTAAGAAATGAATTTGGCCAATCGCTCGACATGGTCGTAGACTTACACCATACCGTTCAATTCATTTCAGTTTCCTTATCTTAATTTGCTGACTAATTGTATTAGAATCCGTTTCGTATGTTAGTTTTCATACAATTTTCATATCTTAATTTGCTGACTAATTGTATTAGAATCCGTTTCGTATGTTAGTTTTCATACAATTTTCATACTATTTCCATTGCAATATTATGCATTCGTATTGCAAGTTTTTGTGAAATACTGTTTTAGTCTAACACGTAAAAAGGGGAAAAAAAAAAAAAAAAACTTCGAATAATTTACAGCGTTTTCAAATTAAAATATTCATAGCTAATGATGTTCACGCCAGTATCATAAATAATATTTTTAAAATGGTCTAACATCTTTACAATGAAAATATTTTTTATAATAGATGTTTATGCGAAATGCAGATTTTTGCTCTGTAATTATTATTTTTGTCTTAATTTTTTCCTAACTTAACAAATTCGTATGTTTTCTAATAACGTCAAAAATTTTCAAAATATGTTCATAGTTAATAATGTTCATGCCACCATCATAACTGATATTTTAAAAATGGTCTGAGATCTGTGAGATAAATATATTCATTTTAATGCGTATTTAAACAAAATTTTGCCCTATTCTCCCATGTTAAAAAAAATCATAAATTTAGAATAACTTACGAAGTTTTTTAATTAGAATGTTGCAAATCAACAGGGTTTTTGCTAGTATCATAAGTGATATTTAAAATCTGTCCGACCTTTCTATGATTATTTGTTTTGGTGATGTGTACACTCAGAGTGACATACTAACTCAAAAACAGACTACCCTACCTATAGACGAGCACCATTTTAGTTTTGCTATTTTGTATTCTTCCCATCTCAAAACGTGTAAAATCATAATAATGAAAATAAAAAATAACCGAGGTCGAAAATTTTCAGGATTACTTAAATTTCCCATTCCTATAGTTTTACGGGGAACTAATAAATTACGAATATATATGTGTTTGTATATTTTGGCCATGCAAAACCAATTATTGACAATACGAAATCTTGTAAAAAATTTATATATGTATGAAATATGATAAAATAAATTTAATGTTTTTTTTTTTCAAACTTACAGACCAATGTTTTTCTTAGTTTGACTCTGTATTCTAACTTTTCCGACATAGCACTTTAATATTCTTCTGGTGTTCGCATTATAAAGTTTTAAAATTAATATTGTTAAAATTAAGAACAACAATCAAACTCATTCTGAGATTATTAATGCATAAAATTTAATCCAGGAAATTTCAATAGTTCTTTAATCAAAGTCCAATCATCAATCAAATCTCGATATGTCAATAAAAAATCTCCATGACATGCCGTCGACCGTTGATGGCAAAATTTAGACATTTTTGTGGTTAACAGTGAAAAACTTTTGTTGAAAAGTGATTTTTCTCCCCTTGAACAAAGCAAACACTATAAATTAAAAATTCTCAACAATTGTCTTGGATACATTTTTAACTCGATTATTTGAGTCGTGCTATCATTTCGACGCAAAACGATTTTTTGGATTTTTTTTCCCTTCCAAAGTTTTTTTTTTTTTTTTTAATTTTAATTTAATGGTTACTTCAGCCAAGCCATCGATCAAAATTCTTTAAGCCACCAATTGAATTTTATAGTCCTCCTTCATTATGCCACTAACTCCTGGTATTAATTGGTAGAAAACAATAAAGCAAAATCAAGAAGCACCAGGAGAGGAACTTTTCCCGTCATCTCACTTGATAAGTGCTATGTTGTAATGAGGGTCCTGACTCTTTGTCCTTTGTCCCCCTCCCCCAAAGGTTTCTTTTATTATCTCATTCTGATGTGCGAAATTTAATAATGAAATTATGTTTTAAATGCAGGTCGCCAGCGTCGGCCTAGCCATTGAAGCTCACCGTAGTTTATTTTGTAGAAATTTGAGTGAGTATGGGCTAGGATTCCTAAAAAAAAAAAAAAAAAAAAAAAAAAAAATAATAATAATAATAAACCTGCTGGGCTTTTACAATTTAGGCTTTGAACTCTTACACATTAGTTGGCCTTAAATAGATTCATATTTCTGGAAATACAACACAGAACATTTGCTTTTTCCTGAGTATGCGGATTGAAAATATTTCATTACTGTGTCAAAAACTCACGGTTTTCGAGATTAAAAGTTTCTTTTACACTATCAACTCTGACAATGCGAATTGCCCTTAAATAGTTTCAGCAGTAGTAAAAACAGGAAATGTCGAAAGCAATTTTCTGGTTTCAAATAATTTTTTTGCGAAATTAAAATAACTGATTTAAAATGTCATCATTAATAAAGAGAAAATAATACTTCTGGTAAACTTTTCCACCTCTTTCCAATTTTTATTAAAGATCTCGGGTTATTTGTTTAATGTGGGAGCTTTATGGTGTGGGGGAAGCCAATCCTCAATAGATTGCCGAAAATCTGTAGCGATAATATGGCAAAAATTACGTTTATAATAGCTTCATTTAATTCAAAGGCTGATAAATAATTATTGAAAAATGCATTTGAAACTAGTGTTGAATGAAGATGAATGTAAGCTAACACTATCAATGTAAGCTATCAATTGAGAAAACACTCAAATTGAAAGTGAACGAAAACTTTGCAAACTAACACCAAAAATTGCAAAAAAAAAATACGCAATATAAATAAATACTATAGGAACGGAATATCTTCTTTTCTTTTCTTTTTTAAACACTTCCCAACAGAGTTAAAAAGTGTTCATCAATTCGATTCTTCTATTTATTTCTTTTCTCCTTTATGCAAATATTTTCATAAATTAAAAATAAAATTAAGGCGTTTATCACGGAAGTAGACTACATTGAAAGTTAAACGATCCAATGGGTTAATACAGTTAGATCTATCGTAACTTCAACTTCCAAACCGCATAATTTTTCTTCCTTGTTACATCATCCAGTATACGCAGCTATATTCTCGTTTGTGGCGGCTGAAGTATTGGAGACGCTCTGGGCGAGGACTCTCCACTTAAATAAGTAATACATATTTTTAAACACCGTTTTCACATTCAGAAAATTCACAACTTCTAAACAGTTTATCGTTCTCTAAAAATTGACTTTTTTAATTTTTAAAAGCTTAAAAATGCAAAATTTCTCGTTGTGAAAATTCGCATTTTACAACCCCAAAATAAAATATTTAAAAAAAAAAAAAAAAAAAAAAAAACCATTAGAAAGCGATAAACTATTTAAAAGTTAGGAATTTTCTGAAAATGAAAACGGTGTTTAAAAATACGTATTAATTAATGAGTTATAAAGGGGCAAAATTCTTCATAGAATAACATTGGCTTCGGTTTCCAGGGTCAATAAGTAGAGCGTCCTCTTAAAGATAGATTTTAAGGCGACTTCTTATGCTGGCCATATTTAACTTGGAACAAACTGGAGAAAATTTTTACCGAAATGATTTTTATTTAAAATTTCATTTTATTTAGTTAAAACGTTTCTTAACTTCTGTTTTTTTAATTTCTGAAGACGAAAATTAATAAATATGAAAGTAATACAAGTTAAATTTCAAATACTTCTGAGAATATTCATTATAATTCATTTCTGACGATAATTAATTATAAAAGATGCCATTTATTTATCCCTTTTTTTCAGGCTTGCAGAAATCCTGCAAAAATATAATTTTTTCTTGTAAAACTTTTATATGGTGCGATTTTTTTTTTTTTTTTTTTTTATCTTTCTCTCACCTAAAGCTAGTATTCTCGAATTTCGAATAAGCCAAACTTTGATTTTAATAGTACTTAAATTTTATGTATTCTGGTGATCTATCCTGGATGTTTTTAAGTAAAAAAAAATCTGGAGTGACTCCACTCGACTTTCCGAACATTGAGTAACTAACAGTTTTGTAGATAAAATAAAGAAAGAGGAATTGCTAAACAAACAAAAGAGAGAAAACCATAATAGAGTGTTTTTTTCTCCATATATCACACGAGGTTTTATTTAACGCTACTGAACTTTGAGCCCTTAGATCATAATGATATAGAATTTTTCGTTTTGTCCCTGTAAAAATCTATAGATGCTAGATTCACCAAAATGCTTATAGTTAGTGCAACAGTGATTTATAATATTCATACAAATTTTCAGCTCAATTGAATAAGGCGTTTAGATGCTATCGCACTTTTAAAAATTTGGTCTCATAGGCCATAATGATAAAGAATTTTTCTTTGTGTCCCTGTAAAAAAACTGTAGTGCTCGATTCACCAAAATCTATACAGTTGGTGCAAATGCGACCTATAACATGTGTACAATTTTTTTGCTCAGATTAATAAGGCGTTTAGACGCTATCACACTTTTAAAAATTTGGCCCCATTGGCCTTAATGATAAAGAATTTTTCTTTGTGTCCCTGTAAAAAAACTATAAGTGCTAGATTCTCCAAAATCTATACAGATTGAGTATCTGTGACCTATAATATGGGTATAAAATTTTTGCTCAATTGAATAAGGCGTTTAGATGCTATCGCACTTTTAAGATTTTGGTCCCATAGGCCATAATGATAAAGAATTTTTCTTTGTGTCCCTGTAAAAAAACTGTAAGTGCTAGATTCACCAAAATCTATAGGGTTCGTACTATGGTGACTTACAATATACGTACCAACTTTCAGGTTAATCGAACAAAGCCTTTAGACGCTAGCGTGTTCACAAACATACACACATACACACACACATACATACATCATCGTAAAAATAGTGAAAACGGACTCAGGGGACCTCAAAACGTATAGAAACATCAAAATCTCGAATTCGGATTTTTGACATGATTACAATACTTTCCTCACTATAGTGTTCGGAAAGTAAAAAAAAAAAAAATAAATAAAAATAAATAATAATAATCGCTCGAAGGTTGAAACTCTCTGTATTATGTGAAATTACTACATTAAATTCAGGGTTGCTAAGGTACCTGGAAAGCAGGGAAAACCTGGAAAACTCAGAGAATTTGAAAACCTATTAAAAAAACAGGAAAAACTCAGGGAATTTCAAAATGAATTGCAAAAGTAGGGAAAATTCAGGGAATTTTGAAATTTTTTGGAAAAACATTCGAAAAATTTTTCATAATCAAATATTTCTTAAAATTTTATTGCTCTATAATGAATCAGTTATGGTTCCTTCCTCAAGAATAGTAAGTTAATAAAATTAATATATCCTAAATATGTTCAGTTGACTTGTACACATGCTAGATTCTAATGCTGCATGATTGCGAGTCATCTATTTTACTTCTGAAAGATACACGGAAAACTCAGGGAATTTTTTCTCATGATTTGTGTAGCAACCTTGAAAATTTTCTGTGAAACATTATTAGCTTGACATTAAATATACATCTTGAAATTAAGCATAAAACATAGGAACTGCTATGACTTCTGCAAAACAAATATCCGTGTTAGTTTGTGTTGAAATAATTATTTTTAATTCATATGTTTATTATATCCTGGGTGACTAAAACTTCTTTCCCCTTTCAATCACTGTAATATGGGGGGTTCTTGAGTCAAGAAAAAATGAAGAGTTAACTAACAGGCGGAGAAGAAAGAAATTCAGCTGAGGCTTCGATAGCCTCGAATGTTTTCAAGAGCCCCCAGAAAAAATTTAATAGTTTTAAAATTCTATGCATTCTGGCAATGTACCTCATATTTTTGTTTCAAAATAAATCGCATTGAATAATTTTTCTGTTTTATCCTTCTCCTTAAAAAATTAAAAATATTATGCTTGAATATTTTATTTTTTAGAATATATTTTAGTGGTTACTGCAAAATAAATATCACCGCTATTATTTTTAATTATTTATTAAAAGTCCTGTCGCTGGGGGGGGGGGGGGGGGGTGGAGACGGTAATTTCGTCTACATTTTTCGAATAGCTCAAGTCTCGATGTTTAATTTTAATATTTTGAACTGCGATTAAGGTATTTTTATTTTTAAATAAATATTTTTAAAAACATGAAATTTCCCATTCCATCTCCCCCCCCCCCCCCCCCCCCACATACACACGAGAAAAAGTTTCTTACTTTTAAAATATTAAATATTTTATTGTTAGAAAGTGTGTGGTTATTTCTACTATTTTCTTAAATTAGATATCCGTGTTAATTCGTTTTTGTTGACATACTTATTTTTAAATGTCTGGTATTATATCCTGGACAGAGGAAAGTTTCTCATGGATAATGATCCGTTTTTAAATACTTTCATTATAATTCTTTTCGTTTGAAGTCGCACTAGGCAAAGTGCCTATTTTGTCTTTTTTTCTTTATCAAATGTTCCTGTCACTGAATGTCATATGGAAGTTCTTGAGTTAAAAAAAAAAGAAAAAGATCCGAACAATAACTGTCGGGAAAAAAAGGAAGACATTCCACCTCGTCGAAAGTGGAGACAGCTTCCAAGTCTAGTGGCGCTATCTTGCGAGCGCCCCTGAATCGATGCTTTTCCTATTCTGCGCCCCAGTAGCAAGTTCGCTGTATAGCGAGGTGGTTGTGAAAGAGAACGTTTTTATCGGTGTTTTTCGTCTTCGGGTGCCCCCGGACTTGTGGATTAATTTTACCCAAGGCAAGGGGCCCTTGCGCTGGGGGCCCCCGCGTACATGAACTGTGAGGCCCCCTCCCAAATGTGAAGGCATAACAAGGATAAAGATTGCCAATGCTAGATGCTCTCAAACTACTTTTTGTCCTGACGGGAGCCAGCACATATTTGGGTAAAAAAAAACAAAGCAAAAAGTTTTTAAGAGTTGACTTTTTTTTTTTTTTTTTTTTTTGTCGTTGCATATAACTTTTGTTTTCGGGTATTTAGTTTTTAAACGCTATATCAGTTTTCCATTGCGGAATATAGTATTAGATTCATATTACTATATCTTTTTTTTTTTTTTTTTTTTTTTTTTTTGAAACCACCATATTTTTAAAAATTAGTTTATAATTGAATAAAGTTAAATTTAACAACGTACATGGAAGCTTCGGAGTTTGTGTAAAGGAATTTGCCCTTTAGCGGTTTAATTTTGTGAAAGTAAAATGAAAATATATTATTATATTAAGTTCTTCAGGTACGTGTGATAAAATTTGTTTTAAATGTCATGTAGTTAGCATTTACCTGATAGGTGTAGTTTTCTGATTAAACAGTTTCGATAAATCGATGCAGAATTTTAATAGATTAAATTTTGATTTTTTTATCTTCGATTCAACATATTCTTTTTTTTTTTTTTTTTGAGTTTATTGATGTTTACAACGTTTGGCAATATCATTTTTTAGGCGTGTTAATATTTTTAAGACTCTTAGGGAATAAATTTAATTAGGAGGGAAAAAAACATTTTTTTTTTTTTTTTTTAGTTTCTTCCGTCTAATGAGTTTTTGTATTTAGGAGTAAAAATATTGCTTCATATTTCAGTTATGTTTTTGAAACTGCCGTAATCGTTAAAATAGTTCATAGAATAAAATTAAAATGATAATTTACGTTGAAGCTTCAGAGTTTGTGAAAATGGAATTTGTTAAAAAGTTGGGTATTTAAAGTTAATAAAATTAAGTTTTTTTTTTTTTTTTTTTTTTTTTTTTAATACGTATAATGTAATTGTGGTCTAAAATGTCATTTAGTTTCCGTTTACCTGATAGGTGTAGTTTTTTGATTACCTAGACTTGATAGATTTTTCGATGCGATATTGTTGCAATCAGTTAAATTTTGATTTTATTAATTCGCAAAAATTCTTTTTTTTTCTCCCCAGTTATTCATATTTATAATGTTCTGGCGTATCATTTATTAGATGAATTATATTAGTATTCTCGTATTGAATAAATTGATGTTAACTTAAAAATAAACTATTTTTAATTTATTATTAATCTTACGTTTAATAATAAACTTTATTTTATGTAAATTACTTTTGTTTTAGGACAATTTAGTTGCAAACATTCAGTGAGTTTTCGCATTAAGGAATATAATACTGTCTCATTGCAGTCATTAATAAATAAATAAATAAATGAAAATAAAAAAAGTTTTATTTGTTAAAAAAAAAAAAAAAATCATAATGAAAAGATAAAATTATCTTACGCTGTTTTTACGTGTAAGTAAAAAACGCAAGCTTCGGAATTTACTCTAAAAGAATTTGCTCGTTTTTATATTGCAAAAGTAAAACGAAATATTTTAAGTTGTGTCAGGATATTGAAATTTGGGTTTTAAATGTCATTCAGTCCGCATTCTCCTGTGTGCAATTTTAATGTATAGGTGTAGTTTTCTGATTAACTAGTTTTCATAGATATATCGATGCGATATTTCTAATCTATCAAATTTTGATTTTTAATCTGATTCTTTATTGATTCACGAAAATTGTTTTGGTTTATTGATATTAAGAGCCAGTTTCACTCACCGTTGCCGGAAGCCGAAGTTAGTGTTATTCTATGGGAAATTTTTCTTTACAAGTGTAACTTATTAACTAATACATATTTTTAAATTCTGTTTTCACATTCAGAAAATTCCTAACTATTAAACTGATGGACCTTTATTAAAAATGTATTTTTTCAATTTTACATATTTTATTTTGAAGCTGCAAAATACGAATTTTCAATATGTGAAATTTTTCATTTTGCAATTTCAAAATAAAATATTAAAAACTGAAAAAATACATTTTTAAAAAAGGTCCGTCAGTTGGGAATTTTCTGAATGTGAAAACAGAATTTAAAAATATGTATTTAGTTAATAAGTTATTTGTAAAGAAAATTTCCCATAGAACAACATTGGCTCGGGATTCCGGCGACGGTAAGTGAAAAGGGCCGTTAATGACGTTCTGGCCTATTATTTGTTAGGCGTATAATTAAAGAGAAAAAAAATATATTCTGTTAGGAATAAGTTGGTGTTATTTTAATTTTGATTTTTTAATCTTTCATCCACTAACAAAATTATTATTTTTAGTGGTGAAATTTATTTATATTTATTATTTAATTATTACCAGTTTAATTAAAGAAATGTATTCGCATATCAAATATATATATATATATTGGTTATTTATTTGCGTTTTGTTTGGAACAGTTCGGTTACAAATGTTAAATAAATTTATGCACTATGGGAATATTTTATCCGTACTACAATTATGCTACGTTGGTAGAAAGAGATAGTGTGTGTAATGTACTCTTCCACGGTTTAATATTGCAAATGTAAGCTGAAATGTCTTAATTTTAAAATTTTTCAGGTACATAATGATGAAAATTAGTGTTTAAATATTTAGTTCGCTTTTATCCCAATATAATGTAATTTTCCGATAATTTCAGTTGATATATCGATGCATTATTGTAATCGGTTAAATTTAAACTTTTAATATCATTATCAAATCACGAAATTTAGCTGCTCTTAATTGTTTTTTAGATTTAATGATATTGGGGAATATTGTTTATTAGACGTGTTAATTACAGTACATATATTGACTATATGCAAGTCACTCATTCATATTAATAATGTCCGAAAATATCTATTAGAAATGTTAATTTTTCAGTATTGAATTTAGAATGCAACGGTGTTATTTAAAAAAAAACCCAAACTTTTATTTATTTATTTACTTTTATTTGTGAACATTAATTATAATCAGGATTTTATTATTTAGATATAAATGCATATCTTTGTATGTGTATGAGGTTCGCGTTTTATTGGTATTACACGACTTTGCATATTTCTTTAGAAAATTTAACAGAAGGTCGGATATTTTTTTGCTTAAATTTTAAAAGACTCTCTCTCTATATATATATGTGTTTGAAATTATTGAAATAATTTCACTCTCTTTGTTAAAATTGAAGTAATTTTAACAAAAATAGTTAAATTTTGAATTTTAAGAAATATCTCAGTGTAATTTAGTAAATTCAATTTGGCAGTATTCCTGTTTTATTTAGTTAGTCATAGTTTATCTAGAAAGCTCTATGAGTTGTTATTTACACGAATGTTTTGTGAAAAAAATAATAATAATAATAATAATAATAATAATAATAATAATATATATGAAACTTGAACCAACTCTGTTTTGCAATAATTCTCACGCTTCATGCGCTCTTAAATTAATTTAGACTTTTTTCTGGTTACCGAATTTCATAGCTTATTTAGAAAGCCCTATAAATGGTACATTATATCAGTGTTTTGAAAAAAATAAAATAAAAATAAATTAATCGAGTTATTTTTCAATTCTCTGCACTTTATGCGTTTTTAAAGCAATAAAAGTGAAGACAGTTTTTCTAATTTTAGAATATTTTAATTTATTTAGAAAATTCTGTAATTATTCACTTTTATTATTGTTTTTTAACTTCTGAAAGATATAAAATTTTGATCGAAAATGCATATTATAATAACTATAATAAATTTTTGCATCTTTATATTATTTAAGAGTTCCGAATATTACCGCGTTGATCTTTTAGTACGTTGAACTGAACATATTTCTATATATTATTATAAATTTCTTTTAAATTTAAAGCCATTTTTAAAATGTATTACAACTTTGTATTGCTACTATTCATTTTGTTGTGTTTTTAAAATAAAAATTTAGTCTTTTTCTTTTTTTCAAAATTTATTTATTATTTTTTTTTCCCGCTTCTTCCTTACAAATATCAATTTACTTTCATCAAAATAAATAAATTTCAAATCTGATGCATGTCCTTAAAAAATAAAATGTTTAATCCATTAACATAATTATGTTTTTAACTTAGAGAAAAAAAAAAGTTACTTTTTGGAGTGGTATTTTTCAGTTGTAATTACTACTCCATTTTTATCCCCTTTTCATATGCATACATGGATTTTTTCACGCCTTTTCTTTGTTCATTTTATAAAATGGGTTTTCTAACTTCATTCAAGTGTTTTACGTAGTTGATATTTTTATCTTTTTTTCTTACAATAATTCCAAGAACTTTATCGAGCGTATAAAAGTGATATTTTCTAAGCAATCATAGAGTTTGTCGATCGTTGAAAACATTCAGTTCTTCTTCTTCTTCTTCTTTTTTTTTTTTTTTTAAGAAGTATCATAGTTTTTGTGCAGCGTTTTGAATAATGTCTGTGAATGTGTGTTATTTACATCCTACAGCTTTTTCTTACTAAAATTGCGAATAAATGCTGAACCTTAAAAAAACAAAATTGATCTAGAAAACATTTTCTATTATTTGTTACGTTGATGGCTAAAATTAATATATGCTGATATAAGAAAAGTAAAATTCTTCATTTCATTAATTATTATCTTCGTTAATTGACTTTTCTTCACTCTCCTCCTCCTCCCTTTGTATCTGATTTTTTATTTTCCATGCAGTCATTCATGTTAAATTTTATGTTTAACTATCTCACAACCTAAGTATAGTTTGGTATTTTTTTTTCTTTGAACTGCAATCAAATCTTTTGCCAACGAAAGAGATGCTTATTTATCTTTCGTAACAACAATACCATACGCTTTATCGAATATGTACATGTTACATTATGCAATAGCTCAAGCAGATATTTATAGTTCAAATAATACATATATTTGATCTAAGAAATGAATACATATATTTAATAAGAGAATTCACTTTTTTTTCCTTTCTGTAATCAACTTTTTATTTTTCACGCAGTCATTCATGTTTGTTCAAATATCACAACCTAAATTTAATTAAGAACCCCCCCTCCCCCCTCTTGAATTGCAAATGAGTATTTTACGTAATATATCGATTCGTTTATTTTTCGTAACAATACTTTCAAAAAATTAATCGAGCATATAAAAGTCCCCCCCCCCTAAGAAATCGTCAGGTACTTCGATCGTTTAAAACGGAACTTTGCTTTTAAGAACTATTGTCCCCCTTCCCCCTCCTCCCCGGTCTTTTTGAAATAATTTATGAGAGTGTGTATGTATTGTACTTTGCAAAAATAAATTTTTATCTAGAAAATTTTTGAAAAACTTTTCTGTAGCAAATGCATTTTATTTATTTCGATATTGGTTTAAAATTAATGTTTGCTCATATGATGAAGTCGGATTTTATTCATTCCGATATCGGTTAAAATTAATGTTGGGCTGATATGATGAAGTCATGTTTTCTTCATTATATTATATTATTCATTAAAATTAAATGTTCAGTGATATGATAAAATCGTATTTTATTCATTACGATATTCGTTAAAATTAATGTTTACTGATATGAGGAAGTCAAGTTTTATTAATTACGATATTTCTTAAAATTTATGCTTGTTAGTATCGCAATATTAGATTTAATATTAGATTAATTATTATATTCGTTAATTACTATTATTATTATTATTATTTTATTTTTTCTGCAGAATCAATTTTTCATTTTCCATGCAATCATTCATGTAAATGTTTTAAATCTAAATACCGTACAATCTAAGTAATTAGAATTATTTTCTTTCACTGCAATGGAACACTTTAATAACTAAATGAATATTTTTATCTTTCATAGCAATCATTTGAAGAATTTTATCGAGCATATGAAAATGATATTTTTTGAATAATCGGGAAGTACTTGATCTTTTTAAAATATTCGATTGCGCTCTTTTAGAAATATCATGCTTTTTTTCTTATTGCATTTAAAAATAATTTCAGTGATTATTATGTGTTAATTTTTTTCCTTTCTGAAATTGCGAATAAATTCAGAATCTTGGAAAGGCCAAATTCGTCTAGAGAATTTTCAGGAGAATACATTTTTATTCATTGTGATATAAGTTAAAATTAATGTTTACTTATATGTTGAAGTTAAATGTAGCATTTTGTTAATTGCTATCTGCGTTAATTTAATTTTTCCACTCTCTGGAATAATTTTTTTAATTTTATTATTTTTTTCTCCCTTGCTCTAATTCATGCAAGTATTTAGGTGTACATTTCACATAACTTGAATATTTTTTTTCTTCCTTTCTTGCTGTATTTTACGTTCTAATGCAATATTTTTTATCTTTCATAATAATAATTCATATAATTTTATCGAGCTTATAGAAAAGATAAGCTTAAAAGGTTACTATAGTTTTTTTTTTTTTTTTTTTTTTGTATAAGTATATTTTAATCTATAAAATAAAATCCTGCCAAAAAAATTTTTGATTATGAAATAAAAATTTAAGAATTTTTTTTTTTTTTTTTTTTTTCCCATTGCGATTTAGAATAATTTCGGCGTATATGTGTGAGAGTTTCTTCTTCCAAACTTCTTACTGGTATGTGAGTAAATAAACACGTCTTGCAAAAACAAAATTAATTTGAAAAAAATTTCTTAAAAAAAAAAAAAAAAAAGATTTTGATGAAATTTTGGCAAAAGCAAAGCAGAATTTAGTTTAGTAAGGAGGACTATTAGTTTTTTTTTTTCTTCTTCTTCAAAAATTATAATATATCTTTCAGATTATTCAATTATATTTTCGATAAATGTCCAACTATTGTAAAACTGGTTTCGTAAAAATCTGTAGATTGAGAATAATAGTCATCCGTACTAAAAAAAAAAAAAAAAAAAAAAAAAAAATCTGTTTCAGATACTTTTTTCATTATGATAATGGTTAAAATTAATGTTTATTCATATGATGAATTCATATTCAAGATTTAATTAGTTACTATCTTCGTTAATTATTAAATCAAATGAAGATTAACCCCCCCCCCCCCCCCACTCTTCCCCACTCTTCTAGAATAAATTTTTCGTTTTCCACACACTCAGTCAGGCAAGTGTTTAAAAATGAAAGTCACACAACCTAAGTAATTCATTTTTTTCTTTTAATGGCAATCGATTATTTTACGCAACATATTGATGTTTTATCTCGTGTAACAGTGATTTCAAGTACTTTACCCAGCATATGTAAGTGATATTTTTTAAGTAATCGTCAAATATTTCGATCTTTTAAAACGAGACTTAAAAAAAAAAAAAAAAAAAAAAAAAAGTTGCGTTTTGGAATAATTTTGTATATCTATTTATATAGATATGTGTATGTGTGTTATTTTCTTCATGCAGCTTTTTTTTTTTTTTTTCCTGTTTTAAATTGTCAATTTTTTTTTTAATATATGAGTTTTAAATTCATCGGGTTTTATGAGATTTTCGTTTCGATTTCTTTTTTTAATATATTATGAAGTGTAATTTTTAAAAATCGTCATGTTTTGTTTAAAAAAAGTTAGTTTTCAAACCTCAAGTTTACTATATAGACGTTGAAAAGCAATTTTTCATAGTCCATTGATGCAGTGGCGGATCCAGAACTTGACTTTTTTGGGGGGGGGGGGGGGGCTAAGATTTTTCAAAGTGTTATTTTAGACCAATAAAAAATTTACAATTGCAATATTCAACTGTGAATGTCAGAGTTTTTTTTTTTTTTTTTGGGGGGGGGGGGGGGGGGGCTTCAGCCCCCTAGCCCCCCCCCCCCCTTAAATCCGCCACTGCATTGATGTAATTTGCGCATTTTTTGCAGCTTATTGACGAAACGAGATATTTTTGTGACCAATTTCTGATATATGGAGTAGTAGTTAGCCACTGAATTAAATTACGTTTAATTCCAGTTAATGAATGCGGGGACGTTTTTTGTTTCTTTTTCCCGCCGATAATTGCTAAAATACGCGCTTATTTTTACGCTAATGAGCACATTTTCATCTTTTTTAAGATGATTTTCAAAATAAGTAATTATTTCGCTGCTTAATGAAATTTCTGTTTTTTGGATGTCTAATTTACGTAATATGCCATATTTTTGCGTTCTTTTTCCGAAATGCGGAATTATTCCTTCGCCATTGAACCTAGTTTACGTTTAATTGCAGGTGTATGCATTTTTTACGTGATCAATGAGTGATATTATGATAAAAAAAAAAAAGGGTGGCGAGTTGTTAGATTTTTTTAAATTGCCACTTTATTTATTTATTTATTGTTTGTTTAGTCACTACGTACTGTGAATGAATTTTCAGGTCTAAATTGCTCATAAATACTGAACCTTTGAAAAACATAATCTATCTGAAAAAAATATTATAAGAAGAATAAAAAAAAATGCAACTAATTCACTAAGAATAATAAGTCAAATTCAACATTCAATTAATTATCTTTAATTGCTTTGAACTTTACCGCTATCTAATTTTCTTTTTCTCTTGAGCCAATTTTTCATTTTCCATGCAGTCATTCATGTTTGAGTGTTTTAGTCTTTAACTGTAAATACCGCACAACTTTTATATAATTCGATTTTTTCCCCTCGGCGCTTTGCTTTTATAATAAGTTTCACAAAGTGATTGTAGGTTGTTCATTTGCAGTTTCATGTTTTAAAGCAATTTTCTGAATGGATAAATATTTTTTACTTATTTCAAAGTTTTAATGGCCTTTTACAATTTATTTTTTATAATATGTAGTGTTTGTTCAAATTTATAGTTTTATCTCGCTCATTTTATTAATTTGTTTTTGCATATTTTATAACAAATTTGTTGAATGGGCAATATTTCTACTTTTATTTTTTCAATTTCAAATATTTTACCTTTTACTCAGTTTCATTTTTTTATAATATACTATGTCATACAATTTTGTCATATCTTGTACAATGTGTATTTTATTAAGATATTACCGTAATATATACTTTATTTTGTAAAAATATGCTGTAAAAGAAATTATTAATGTACTTTTTTTTCCCTTCCCCCCCTGAACAAAATATTTTATGTTGGTATTTAGTGATGGCGTTGGTAACTGCTTTTATTTGTGTATATATCTTCGCTAACGTTTTCTGGCCATATAAATGTGTACGGTTTATAAGAATTTTTATCCAGAATTCGAGAATGGTTTTTCAAAACAAATTTGCAGAAATTGATAGTAACTTCTTCCTACGTTATATTAGAATGTATTATACTGCCTTTTATAATTTGCTTAATATATCCTCTCGGGGAAAAAAATCCGATTTTCTTTCTAACTTATCGCAACCGAGTGTTATATGTATATATACATATTTAATTAGTTTACTGATGGTAAAAACAAAATTTCAAGGCTAGGTCTTTTTGTTAGATAATACATAAAGTTGAAATGAAAGAAACTGAAAAATGCAGATTGTATCAAAGACGATAGCTAAATTCGTTCCACGCGATACTGCTTTTAATACTGTTACAACAGATTGTCTTTTCCCCGCATCAATGGTCATGTTGCAGTGAAAGTAGTTTTACACTCAAAGTAAAAATAAATGACATTTCTATTCGCTTCCAGTAAAACCGGTCTTGGCGACCAAATTTGGCGAAAATTTTTAGTTTAGGGAAGAGGTCAACACGGATGCGGACTTAAAGTCCAAGCTCGGGCTATTTTTAAAATTATTTATCTATTGTGTGCTTACTGGTGCCTGGCTGTGCCTGGATTAATTTTTCCCCCGACCATGTCGGCTGGAATTTTTTCCAACTTTTCTCGTGAATTAAAGAAGGCAAACGATAAAACGTTTCTTTAGACATTTATTTTGTATACATTTAAAGGTTAGTATGTTACATGAAATTTCATTTTTTTTTTTTTTTTTTTTTTTTTTTTAAATAATTGCGTTATAACAAACTCGATTGTCTGACTGTCTCAGTTCACGCTTTAATTTCCAAAAATATTTTTCGTGATATGTTATTTAAGGTCTACTTTCTAAGGTCCAATCGCTAGTATTTTGCACGCATCTATAAATAAAAAAGATTAGATATGTTACTGTCTATGGGGCTTTTATGTCCTATGGTCTGCACTGTAGAGTCTAGGGACTATGAATGGTATTTTTTAAGCACTTTTCCCGTTCGTTTCTAGCGCACAAAATCTGATGAATTTAGTTTACGTCACAATTTAAACTTGTAACGCAGTTTTAAATTTGGAAAAGCCTGAATTTCGCATGGAATTTCAATATTGAAGCGTGAAAAAATTTCTTAAAAATCAACCTGCCAACGAATCCACAAAGTGGCACACAAATATATTTATATTTAAACAATAATAATGCGAAACTGAAGGAATGAATTAAAAATTTGATTAGCCTGGACTTTTCTTTTTCTTTTTTTTTTTTTTTTTTTTTTTTTTTTTTTAATAAGAAACCGAGTTATATTATTTAAGCAATAAAATAGATTTTAAGAAAATTTTAATATGTTTAATATTGTTATTTTTCGATGCACGTGTATGCAAAAATTTCATATTTTTCAGACGGTAATTTACAAAATTTATATAATTTCCATCGTTCACTTACAAATTTGAGTTGTATATTGCTTGAATTAGCTATACAGCTTTCCGAAATCTTGCATAATGGTGACAGAGATGCAAGTTTCCTGATTGGTGAACATTTCTGGTTTTCAGCATTTAAAATTCTATTTTTCATTTCATGAATTCTTCTTTTAACAGATCCTTTTGGTTAATTTATCGCTTCTTCCATTTCTATTATTTGATGAATGTTTCTATTGATTAATGAATTATGCAAATTATCTCATCGTTAGGCTTATGTGTTATGTTTGTGTCATTTCTCTTCTGCGTAAGTACTTTAACATGTTTTTACTACTCAGTGTACTTAAATTAAATTATCATCGTGACAATTTTATTCGAAATACATCTCATTTAAAATTTCACATGTTGGTATTTTCATCTATCTTTCATTTGCTGAGTGTTGTAAAGGAATTAAATTATTCAAATTATTTATGTATATATATTCCTTTATTTTTCGAATGCGACTATGCTATTTAAGTATTTCATTGTGGTACGCGTGTACTACATTTTTTTTCTTTTTAAATTCTTCTTAAGAAAATTTCAATTTTATGTTGCGACTGAGATTCTGTAGTTTTATCCAAAATTGCATTGTATTATCACAACTTTATTATTTGTACTTCTCATTACGTAAACATTTCTTCATTAATTTGCTGTTCTAAGGAAAATAACCGATATCTTTACTATTGTGAAGTGCTTCAGTATTGATTACAATTGAGGTTCTGCAGTTTTCATCTAAACTGGATCACGTCATCGCAGCTTGATTATTTGTGCTTTATTACCAAAACATTTCTTCGTTAATTTGCTATTCTCTGACAGTATCTGATTACTTTGTTACAGTCTGAAGTGCTGCAGTATGCATTGGTATTGATTACAATGGAGATTCTATGGTTTTCTTCTAAATTGGATTACATCTTCGCAGCTTTTATTGTTTGTGCTTCATTACAAAAACATTTCTCCGTTAATTTGCTCTTCCGCGGAAATATACGTTTCTTTTTGTTATTATTTGAACTACACTGTACAATTATGTATTTATTGCTTACAGATTTGTGATCAAACAATTATATTTTCATTGTATCTAAATATTTAGTTGTAGTATGGATTATAGAAATACTATCACAGTTCTCCAAATGCCAATGGTGAATTTCAATTCGGTGTTTGGTCTTTTTTTTTCATTTATTGGAACACGTTTGTACTTCGTTTTAATCCTTTTTGTCTCGAAATTTCAGGTTTTAAAAATATTTGCTCATAAGTTTGGGTATGTTATCTGAAGCATTTAAAAAATAGTTTTAAAAACATTATACAAAATATTAAACGCTTATTGACCAAAAAAAAAAAAAAAAAAAAAGTTTTATTGGATGTCTGAAACATGCGAAATGATAAATTTTTTTCAAAATATTCGAATTTTCAGTTTAGATGAAAATTTTAAAATCTCTTTTTGTTATTGAATTTTAAAAATTTCCTATATTTTTATTTATTTATTGTTTTAGCGAAAACTGACTCATAAATTATTTTATTTCTCACAAATTCCGTGTATGTAAACTATTTACACTTAGGAAGTTTACATCTGGTTTTTCCCCCCTCTTTATAGATTAAACTTGGTGTGAAAACATCACGTAATATCGCCATCTGCAGAAATACAACACGGTGATACAAAGAGTTCAACTATTTTTTTTTTTTTTTAATCTTATTAAATTAAATGTATTTAATAATACTAAAAAAAAAAAAAAAAAAAAAAACATAACGGAAATGTCCCGATTATCTCCCATCGATAACATTTTTGATAACTTTCAAAATTCTAGAAAAAAACGACTCTCTAAAAATTAGGCCCCGTTTTGGCTGAGTCGCTGAGATTTTGCTCTCCAACCTGGTGGATTGGAGGTTCGAATTAGTCCTGCGCGGGTCGAGTAAAGTAGTCCCGCTCTTGACCTGCAGGAAGACTTTCGACCCGAACCTGCAGCTTCTGACCCGCAACCCGACCCACGACCCGCTAAAAAGATTCCGACGATTATTCGATTTACATTATATAAGAAACTGAATTAAAATTTTATTTCACGAAATACAGTTATGTTGTTGAACAAACAGAAAATTATTGCATAAATATTACAAGTATACAGTTATTAAGTATTATGTTAAAACTGTCATATTAATAAAACTAGTGTATAATAAAGTATTATATTAAAACCAGTATATAATTAAGATTATGTTAAAAATAATTAGTCTAATTATAAACGAAACTTCAGTGTATATTATAACAAAATGTTTTCTCTATTACTTATTTTTAAAAAAATCCACTGTTTTAAATATTCGCAGTATATAAAAAAGCAAAATAAGGAAGCAGATATACGTTGGAAGGCGAATAATTTTCTCATATAACAAAATAAACGTCAAATATTAATATTTATGCATGTTTTCTTTACGAATTAAACTTATGTCATGAATAATATTAGTGCTTTGAAAGAAGAGAATGCCATTCAATCTTTGCATTTAAAAGATTATGTTCATAAATAAACAACAAAAAAAACTTTTCGAAGAAAAATATTTTGCGGTAGACCCCCGTTTTTACTCTCGGGTAAAAAATTAATACTAACTTCACCCGACCCCCATAGGGGACTCTAGTTCGAGCTCATGTCGTTCTCGCCGGCGTAACCGTCTGGAGTTTTACGTTGTTTTCTCCGAAACTTGCGAGAGCATGGACTAGAATGCCTTAGAAAGAACACCACTCAGGTATCCTACTGAGGTCTAACTTCCATGCTCAAGAAATTGTTCTTGATGTCTCCATACCGTCGGAGAATTCGCCCCCGAACATTGTTTGTTCTCAGATATAAATCCTTGCAAGTATGTTGTCAATATTTCATAGATCATTTTCTAACTTAAGTTAAGAAATTGAACAGTTTATAATATAAACATGTTTAATATTTACACGTTTATAATATAAATTTTAGAATGTCTGAATGCTCTTTAACACATGCTTAGGTTTAAAATTTTTATTTATTTAAAACATAAAAGAGAGAGAGAAAAAAAAAAAAAAACATATGTAAAAACACTTTTCACCTCTAAACAATATCATCATCTGGTGCGTCAATGTCCAGTTACATGTAGGAACTAAACTGTTACACACTGGGTACAATGAATACTTTTTCGCTTAGTACCAAAATAACTTTTTCGTCCAGATTTTTAGAAGAAACTTTTTGTTGTAATATGAGTTCCATTAAAACGAAATTCTTGAATCTATATATAGCTGACATTTATTGTAGACGATAAACAAGACGATTTACATTACACACATTCAAAATAAGTAGAATTAATCATATTTAAATGCAGATTATCTTTGTAGTTTTAGTTATTTAACCACACAGGTAATAATGGCCACCAAGGCCGTTGCACACAGCTACATTCCTTTTTTAACTCTGGCGTGCCTCGCTGGGAGCAGTTGGAGAGCTCTCTTTCACGCGCATGCGCAATTAAAGGCGCATCTGTTTTATTTATTAAAATGAATCGTTCGCTACTCCAACACACCCCCCCTGCGAGCGACGCATTTTAATCTACACAAAAATAAAAATTATAAATACAAATATAACATAATACAGGATCAACACATAAAAATAAAAATATATAAAATTAAGAAATTAAAGAAATATTTTCCATTGAATATAATAGTTTTTCTTCGTTTACAGCTTTTGTCAAGAAATCTGATATTAGGGCTTCACTTGGAGTATAATATAGATCAATTATTTTGTCTCTGATCAAGTCCTTTACAAAATGTAATCTAAGATTTATGTGCCTGGACTTGTTGGATGATCTTGTACAATTAGCCCATTGTATGGCTGCTTGACTATCTGAACTCAGTGATACAGTATTGTTTATAAAATTTTTAAAGTTTAATTCCGATAATAAATTTATTATCCATGTTATGTCCTTAGAGATTTCTGTAATAGCAAACAACTCTGCTTCACAAGTTGATAAACTTACACTTTTTTGTTTATGACATTTCCATGATATTAATGAATTACCCAACAAAATTACACCACCAGAAAATGATTTTTCATTTTCTGCATTCCCCCAACTTGCGTCTGAACTTGCATTTAAATACCCAAATTCTGTACTATAGAATAATTTTTTATCTTTAGTTCCCTTTAAATATCTTAAAACCCTTTTTGCAAGTAAAAAATGCCTTTTTTCAGGCTTATGATTAAATTGTGACAAATAAGTAATTACAAAAGCTATGTCTGGACGCGTTCTATTAGATAAATATAATAATTCACCTATAATTTCCTGATACACGTTTACATCAATAGTTTCATTTGTGAGTGGTAAGCTTTTATCTTCTCCTTTAACAATTGGGGTTTTTACTGTTTTACAATCACTTAGATTGTGTTTAGCTAGTAATGACTCAATGTATTGAGTCTGTGACAAATAGATACCGTTGTTATTTTGTAGTATTTCTATACCTAGAAATTTTGATTTATTATTTTCATGTAATTCAAATATTACTCTAATTTTGGAGATTATATCTTCATACATTTCTTGATTATTGCTGAAAATGCAAAAATCGTCAACATAGATACTCAAAATAAGAAATTTATCATTATCACTTTTAATGAATATGCAATTATCTGAAGCTGTTTGTACTAATCCCAATTTCTCTAATTCAGATTTTATTTTCAAATACCAGTTTCTCCCGCTTTGCTTCAAGCCATAGATACTTTTCTTTAATTTACATACCTTTCCTGTACCTATAGACCCCTCAAAACCCTGCGGTGGTAACATGTATACATTTTCCTCTAAATTACTGTATAAATACGCGGTTTTAACATCAAAGAATTTTACAATTAAATTTAATTTAGCGGCAATTGCAATTAGCAAACGAAATGTTTCCATGCACAGAACAGGTGAGAAAGATTCCGAATAATCGACGTTTTTAATTTGATTATAACCCGCTGCACATAACCTTGCCTTAAAAATTATGTTACCTGAATCATTTTGTTTCTTAGTATAAACCCATTTGCTTTTTATTAATTTTGCGTCACTTGGCTTATCAACGATCTCCCAAACATTATGTTTATTTAATGAATCCATTTCATTTTGCATCGCTATTTCCCAATTTTGAGAATTAATACCATTTTTCGCTTCTAAATAATTATTTGGGACACTTTCCGTAAAATTACTCACTATTTGTTTATTTTTTATTCTTTCACTTCTTCGTAATTCCAAATTACTTCCGGCTTCGACTCTGCAACTCTGCTCAATTTGCTTCCCCCCTTTGGCGCTCCCCTCTGCTGGCGCGCCAGAAGTAGAGGATTTCGATATGCTACTTTCTTCATTTTTCTCATGAAAGAGTTCTAAATGCGGAATTTTGTTTTCTGTTGTTTGAGTTTCGGTTTCATTTGGGGATGAATCATAGAATGATTGAATATCCCAGACATTATTATTTTTCTCAAAAAATGAACTGCCTTTTAATGATTCGTTGAATTTGACCGATCTTTCCTCAATTACTTTTTTACTTTCTAGATCATAAATTCTATACGCCCTACGTTCACGGCTATACCCTAGAAAAATTCCTCTCTTCCCTGGAATTTCAAATTTATTTCTCAATACTTTAGGGATATGAAAATATGCTACACAACCAAATTTTCTTAAGTAATTTAATTTAGGTTTTTTACCGGTCCAAATTTCTAGGGGTATTTTATTTTTTCCTTTACGCGGTGTTACATTAGAAACTCGTGTACTAAAGTTTATACCTTCTGCCCAAAAATATAATGGTAACTGACTTTCGTATAATATAGTCCTAGTTCTTTCTAGTAATACTCTGTTTCCACGTTCCGCTTTACCATTCGATTCGCTATTATAAGGAACCGTTTTTTCATGTGAAATACCAGAATTAATTAGATAATTATCCAATTTTTCATTTACAAACTCCAGGCCGTTATCTGACCTGAGCCTTTTGATTCTTTTACCAGTTAAATTTTCATGTTTACTCTTAAAATTACAAAATGTTTCATATACCTCACTTTTATTTTTCAAAAAATAAGTAAAGTACATGCCAGAATAATCATCCACTAAAATCATAAAATATTTAGCACCCCCTAACGACACAGGATTAATTGGCCCACACAAATCTATATGAATCAATTCTAGAATTTCGGAACTTTGTTCTATATTAACAGGTGGATGATTTTTTCTAGTTACCTTACTTATATCACAAATTTCACAATTAAAATCATTTATGATATCTACATTTATATAATCACTCATTTTAAGCATATAGTTAGGATTTAAATGGCATAACCTACTATGCCAGGTTTCATAATTAATATCATTCATCACAACATTACATTCTTTACTAGTAATTGGTTCTAAATTAATTTCAAGTTTGTTATTATTTCTATATGCTTTAGTAACTAACTTATTATTACTATCAAAAATTAGTACAGAATTTTTAGTAGATTTAATGCTGCATCCCTTATCCATTAATGAGGTTACCGACAAAAGATTATATCTAAGATCTGGTACAAATAACACGTTTTTGATAGTTAAATAAACAGGATTTTTACTTACGGTTTTTGCTTTGACGTTTCCGGTGCCATGGCACATAATTTTTGCATCCTTACCTGCCAAGAAGATTTCTTTACTTTCTGGTTTTAATTTATCAAACCAGATTTTATCTTTTACCATATGGTCGGTCGCCCCGGAATCTAAAACGAAAACATTATCACACAATAAATCAATAGTAGAAGCACTAAAAACAGAATTATTCTTTTCTTCTTTCTTATCAAAACGAGAATTGTTTTTTCGATTTTTATGTCCTTTATAACCATAAGTGTTAAATGTTCTTTGTGAATTGTTTTTATAAAAACAGTCCTTTGCAAGATGATTACTCCTTCTACAGATATAACACAGTTTCTTGTTCTTATCCTTCTTTACGAAGAACGCTTCGGGTTTATTTTGTTCATTATGCGGATTCAAGTTTGCTTCTTCCTCTCTTAAGATTTCTAAAACTTCCTCCATAGATTTTTCCCTTTGTGTTTTCAACACATCTCTGATTTTGCTAAAGTTTCCCGATAGTCCTCTGACTGTGTGATAGACCAACTCTCTTGTAGAAATTTCCAATCCTAACGATTGGCATTTTACAGCTAGTCCTTTTGAACGTGCTATATAGTCATTTACAGTTTCATTCTGTTTCATCAGCAAATTTTTTAGTTCATTTCCGGCGTCTATTCTTCTATCCTCTAATTGCCCAGTGAAAGTGTTTTTTATATTTTCCCATAAGATTTTGGCATTTTCTTCATTTGAAAATTGAAGAGCGTGTTCGTCGGATAGAGAAAGCTTCATATAGGCGACTGCGTCGGAGTTTTTCAGATCCCATTCTTGAGATTCCGCTGCGCTCAGTCCTTCTGGTTTCACCGTTGTAATAACAGAATCGAGTCTTTTAATTGATAGGGCTGCTTTTATTTTCATAGCCCATATGAAATAATTATTACCGTTTAACTCCGGTATATTTATTCTTTCCATTCTTTTCTTTTGGACTAATTATTTCAGAATTTTGATTTCAAGAATTTCCTAGATAACCACGCTCTGCTACCATTTGTTGTAATATGAGTTCCATTAAAACGAAATTCTTGAATCTATATATAGCTGACATTTATTGTAGACGATAAACAAGACGATTTACATTACACACATTCAAAATAAGTAGAATTAATCATATTTAAATGCAGATTATCTTTGTAGTTTTAGTTATTTAACCACACAGGTAATAATGGCCACCAAGGCCGTTGCACACAGCTACATTCCTTTTTTAACTCTGGCGTGCCTCGCTGGGAGCAGTTGGAGAGCTCTCTTTCACGCGCATGCGCAATTAAAGGCGCATCTGTTTTATTTATTAAAATGAATCGTTCGCTACTCCAACACTTTTTAAAATCGTTTGATGTTTGTGAAAGGTCAGTTTTAAATTCTCCGATTATTGTAAAGGCCTTTTATGAGATCATCGATTTCTGTCTTGAGTACAAAACTACCCCCCCCCTCTACCTCCCATTGATTTACATTTAATCACACTTAATTGTGCCGATGCATGGTTTTTTTCCACCTCCGATTGAAGTAGTACGCAATTGTTTCGCCGCTGATAGAGTACTTTTCGAAGCTAATTTCTAATATACGTAATTATTTTAGCTGCAAATCTTGCAAAATTTGCTACTTACGTATTTGTTCACCAAAAAATAAAGGTAATTAAACCCGACCATCTTTTAAAAAATCGAAATTTTCAGATAGTGGAGAATGCTTCGATTTCAAAATTAAGGACAAATGTATGCACTATTTCTTATTATGGTAACAAATGCTTAATAAAAATAAAGCAATGGGAAAACAGAAACTAGAATAAATTATCTTAATTTTAATTTTGAAATACAGTACCTTATCTGTAATCATGGTTCGGAAAGGACCACTTGCATACAAGGAATGTCTTTGCGAACTCAGTACACAAGGAATGCGATTTTTTTTTTTTTTTTTTGTGGGGGGGATAATAAAAGCTTTAAAAATGGATTTCGGTTAAGAGTTTTCGAGTAATAGTGGTTCTACTGTATTGAGAACTTAGGTATTTGGGAGAGTTTTCGACCTCTGTTTTTTGATGTTTTCACAAGTTTTGAGGTTTGAAGAATCTGAAAAATACAAAATTGATATGGTGCACGCCCCATGGGTTAGTCATTTTGTTAATACGTTGTTAGTCTGTATACTATTATTTCAAGAACAAATGATCGTAAAGAGGTCAGACCAGCTTTAAAATATTAGGATACTGGCTAAAACAGCCCATTGATGTGCAACGTTGTATAATTCGAAATTTGATTTTTTTAACATGGCAAAAATTTTTAATATTTTCATATGAACTTGCTTTATGAAGATCATTGCATTAGAAATAGAATGAAATTGCATGAGAACTAAAATATGATGAAACAATCAGCAAATTGGTTAAATGTATCGAATCAAAAAGTGGATAACCTACTAGGTGGGGCATATCAGTCTACGACCTTGTCGAATGACCGGCCAAATTCATTTCTCTTATCCTGAAAATAGTAAACCTTGAAGTAAAAATTTATAGGAACAGATTTTATGATGAAAAACTTTCGAGTCCATCTATGCCAACTTACTTCTTTGAAAATATCTTTGAAATAATATTATTATTGATTAATTTTAGTGGTAGTAACGCATAAGTAGAGTTAATTGCTAATTAAGAGTTCTATTATTACTGCAGTGCAATGCAAAGGCCACTGTATACATTATCTAATTAATGATTTATTCGAGTCTGAACAGCAGCGTCTGAAATTTACTGTAGTCGAAGAGGCTTGTTATACTCTGTTTAATAGCTATTACTTGAATTTAATAGGGTACACGCATGTCATTACGCCATTCACTCAGTATGAGATGTTGTTATATTTAGACAGTATTTGAACGAATGGTTATTTCTGCGATATGCTTGTGATTTAAATGAAATCTTAGATTGTTTCTATTTAATTTAATTGGCCTCAGTAAGAATTCGATCTCTTGATTTCATACATTTCGACGGAAATCCTTAAGTTCTTATGTTTATCCTTATCAACATGTTGATTCAGTCTTTCTTAAACTGTATTAAAATTTAAAGTAACTTTGTTTAATTCGTGAATAAATTGTAGGCAACTAGTGTGGAAAAGAGTGCTTTTAAACATCAGTGGAAAACAGACTTTGGCATTACGAATTCAGATATTGCATTTAAAAAAATGTTTATCATAACATAGTGAATGCAAAATGGTATTAGTGTTTTTATATTTTATTTGAATTTGAGCATGGATGGAATGATAAAGAAAAGAAAATATTTTTCTGTCATACCCCAAAATGCATCGTGAATCTTCAATAAATGTTTTAGTTGTAGTGTATTCAACATTTGAAATTCACAGTAGTAAGGCTTGTGTAAAAACTTTGACTCTAATTTACGAGGCAGGCAGCGTATAGTTATTACTTTAAGTTCATTGCGATTTTTTTTTTTTATTTATTTATATCGCTTTCTTTATACATAAGAAGAAGGTATTGGATTCGTAAAAATTTTCGACTTCCGGTTTTTGATGAATTGACACGTTTTGAAGTGTCTTAAACTCGATTTGACCATTTTTAGAAAATGTCTGCTCTGTGTGTGTCCCTGTATTACAAACTTTGTGGATGCTGAACAAAATTTAACCAAACTTGCTATTTAGTTGGATTTTGACCTAAACTGGTGCTGATTACATTTGGGGATCAATCGTTCAACAAATTGTGCATTTTTTTTTTTTTTTTTTTTGGGGGGGGGGGGGGTAATTTTTAATATGGCAGTGTCTTTGACAAAATTTTTATATAAATGTGCATAATGAGTATTATTTTTAACAAATGGTCGTGAAATTAATAATAATAATAAAAATATTGATAATAGTAGTAGTAAACTTAGAAAAAAATAGGAATTGCGTGCATATGGGACTATCATCCCTTCTCCGCCGGGGTATAAATTTTCAATATGGATATCTTTTAGTTTTAAGTCTGTGATAATTTTAAACAAAGTTACCGATTTATTTTTTATTTTTAACGGGATTTTTTTTTTTTGGGGGGTGTGGGGAGGAATCTTTAAATATCGGCACGTACCGATACCCACGTACTTCCTATGGACAGTGTTATGCTTCTGTGAGATGAAAATCGTCTACTTCATCATGAGAAATAATTTTAATAAATAACTTGTACTACGTGAATTTGTATAGGAAAATGTTAAAGAAAGTTATGTGGTGTATTAGTTTCTTTTTAAAGACTTCTCTATATAGTCCCTGTCCATAATTAGTATTTACACTTCCAGCTTTTCTTGATCTTTTAAAGACCGTTATCGTATAATAGGTAATAGATTTTAAGTTACTTTTTAATTTGTCGGCCTGAGTAAATATTCGATCTATGATTTCTGTACGGTTCAACAGAAGTCTTAAGAAGAGATAATGCTTCTCCTGTCGTTGCCAGTTGCCAAACCCCATGTTATCCTGTGGGGAAATTTATTATACAAATTACTCATTACGTATTATATATTATTTTAATTATTTTTTTTTTCACTTAAAAAAAAAAAAAAATTAAAATTGTTTTTCCAATAATTGATTATTGTTATTGTATTATTTTAATTTGTGAAGAAATACTTGTAAAATTTGTCAAATTACAAATATTATATAATGTGATTTTTATCTTTCATTTGTTTTCTTCCTTTTGTAGAAATACGTGCGTTACGATTTTGAAATATGTGAAATTCAATTGAATTGCGAGATGAGGCAGTTAAAAAACTGTCAAGAGAAAAGAACGGAATTCGGAATAATTTCCCTCGGGGCGAGACCGCGATTCGGTGATATTTTAAATTAATTTCCTCTTCTGTTATCTGAAAATCGTTCTCTTTCTTAAGCTAACCTTTAAGTCTAAAGAATTGGTTTTTCTTAAAAGGCATTGTGGGAGTTATTAAAATTGTTTTTTTTTATTATATATATATATATATATATATATTTTAACCACGAGAGAATATATATTTTTTAAATGTAGAAAATTCATGATAATACTCTCGAGTAATTTAATATTTACACACACACACACACATATATAAATTCGTATGTAAGTTGGGGAACTTTTGGCTATATTCTGTATGTAAATAAAAAGGAGTGGGACTACTTACACGAAGATTACTGAAAGTAAAAGTACTTTCAATTCATTGATGTTCAAGCTATTTAAAAACCGTAAATAACTATGTACAGAACTCAAAAATGTAAAAAACATTATTAGCACTTCTATTATTAGAAATTTTAATCTGTAAATAAAAGTTAATAATACGAACTTTTAATAATTTAAATTCTAAAAAACAGGAGTTGTAAAACATCGCAAAACATAGTATCCACAGCGTAAATTGACGGTGTACGTGATTGGAATTGTGCCATGTGTTGTATGTGGAAAACACTCTTGCAATAGATGCGAATTGAATGACTTTTTTCTTTCACCATTCTAAGATATATTGTTAAGAAAAAATAGTCGACTTTCTTCGTGTGAGAAAGTAATTCATAAAGAAATAGGCAGGTTCTAGTCGAGGAATGCTATTTATTCAGCGTAACCGTGATTACATCGAAAGTTCTCAAATAAACAGTCCAATAGTATTGTGAATTCATCGAATATTCTGGTGGTAGTCCTATAAAGCTGTCGCTCGTACCGCAAAGGTTATCCGCGAATGTTCTGTAATAGTCCAAGGAACTAGTCTCATGTTGAACAGGAGTAAAGCAAGTAGCATCACTACAGAACAGAAATTTTCACTGGCTCACGTGCAAAGTTCAGTCGCTTAGAGCATAGTTTCCAAAGTGCAATCGCTTAGAAGTAGCTCTTTGAACATATCTGAATCGTAGTATCTACACATTCACACTGCAGAAGTCATTTCACTCTTATTTAAATCTTTTGGCGGTAGTTCTATCTAGAATTCCATGGAAAGTTCTTTAACTCAGTCCCCATGCATAGTAGATCTTAAATTCGGAAACCCTAAACTATTATTTTTAAGCCAAATTTGGTCGCGAACTCGATAAAGTTGACCTCGCTGAAAGTGAATGAACTGCCTCTTTTTCTTCACTTTGACTGTAAAACTACTTTAATTGCAATAAGACTAACGATGCAGGATAAAATACTTAATTCATTGTAACAATATTTTATCAGGGAGGGAGGAGACATTCAGTATCACAATCTAAATATTTTAGTCTTTCAGTTGCAATGTATGAAAATTCTTTAAAATGCTATATTCTTGAATTGTTTTGGTGTTCAATTGAAACTGCAGCGGAAAGTATTTTATAATATATGCTGTTTGCATAATTTTCTTTGTTCACTGACCAAAAATTTATTTTATCCCTTAACTCATTTTATAAATTTAGAAAATTTGACTTCACCTTTTTTTTTTTTTTAACCCAGTGCGCTCGGCATATTTTCCGTAAGACACGCCTCTTGGCGTTTTTTTTAAACGTCACACGTATAGTTTCAAACTTACGACGTTTTGGCTACTGAAAAATTGTTTGTTTTATTTTACTTCATCATTAAATAAAATAAATCTTTCTGTTAAAATTTTCCGGTAGCTGAAAGGTAGCCATAGTTATACGTTTTAGAAAAATAACATTTCATTTGCAGAGAAACACCTTAAGGCGTGGCTCGATTTTTTTAATAAGGGTTAATAAAGAAAAGTGGTATTTAGAGTACTTTTTTCAACGATTTGTGTTTAGTCTTTCAGTTGCAATTCTTGAAAGCACTTTAAAATGTTTCATTATAGAATTTTACTGTTTGCAAAATCTTTTGTTTTAGCTTTTCCATTGTATCATTTAGATGTATTCGGGAATTGCTTTAACACGTTGAGTGCCATGTCAGCCACCGGACTTTCCGTTTAAGCCGCGTCAACCACTGGTGGCTGACAGGGTCAAATATGATAGAAAGCCGCAGCCGCGTCAACCACCGGTGGCTGACAGTGTAAAATATTTTATATATATATATATATATATATATATATATATATATATATAAAAAAAAAAAAAACATTCTTTTAAGTAATTACTGAAAATTTATTTAAAATTTACTTAATTTTTATTTATTGCAGTATATTTTTATTTATACAGGACATCAAGGCATTTTAATGGATTTTATTGAAACACGGTAAACATAATGCGCTCCTCAGCAGCTTGCGTGGCCTGGCGGAGATTTCTTTAATTCACTCAATGTGTTAATATTCGATTTAGAGTAAAATGGAAAGTGTTTGATAATCGGTTATACGAACTACAGGATTTTTTATTTTTAATTAATTAATTTTTTATTACCTGTTACCGAAGAGTATTTCATTCCTCAACAAATTTTCTGACTGAATTTTTTTTTACTTTCATATTAAAACATTAAATAGAATATGGGGAAAAAAAAAAGTTTCATTGTACAATCTTCAAATATTTGTTTAGTCTTTCAACTGCAACTCCTAAAAACATTTTAAAATGTTACACTGTAGATTTTTTTTGTTTACAAAATCGTTTCTCCCAGCTTTCCCATAGAATCCTATGTTCTTGAATTGCTTTAGTATTCTATTTAGACTGAAACGGAATGCGATTTTTACAATCTATGCAAACTGCATGATTTATCTTTTTGTTTCCTGTTCCCAAAAATTTTCTCTCTCAACAAGTTTTTTGACTGAAAAAATATTACTTCTGTATTATTATTTGACTTACTTATTTTTTAAGAAAAGCGACATTTAAGGGCCCGCTTCACTCACCGCCGCCGGAAGCCGAAGCTAATGTTATTCGATGAGAAATTTTTCTTTACAAATAACTTATTAACTAATACATATTTTTAAATTCCGTTTTTACATTCTGAAAATTCCCAGCTGTTAAATTGACGGACCTTTTTTTAAAAAAAATTTTTTAATTTTTTATATTTTTATTTTGAAGCTGCAAAATACGAATTTTCAATATGTGATTTTTTTTCATTTTGCAATTTCAAAATAAAATATTAAAAATTAAAAAAATACATTTTTAAAAAAGGTGCATCAATTTAACAGCTGGAAATTTTCTGAATGTGAAAATAAAATTTAAAAATATGTATTAGTTAATAAGTTATTTGTAAAGAAAATTTCCTCATAGAATAACCTTGGCTCGGGCTTCCGTCGACGGTAAGTGAAGAGGGCCGTTAATAGTACACTTTTCAAAGATAGATTTTAGTCTTTCAATTTGCGAAATCACTTTTATCAGCTTTCACATCGTACTTTTTAGATTCCTATATTCTTGAATTTATTTAGTATTCAATTTAAGCTGAGACGCAATGTGTTTTATAATCTACGCAAACTGCGTAACTTTTCTTTGTTCTCTGTCTTTAACATATTTTCTCTCTCAATTTTCTGACTCAGAAAATTTGACTTCCATCATAAAACCCTAAAAAGAAAAGTGGGAAAAAATGCCATTTATTGTACTCTTCAAAATATTTGTTTAAATCTTTCAGTTGCAATTCATGAAAACTTTTTAAAATGTTCCTATTCGCAAAATTATTTCTCCCAGCTTTCCCCTTGTACCTTTTTAGATTCCTATTATATCCTTGTATTCTATTTAGACTGAAACGGAAAGAAAGTGATTTATAATCTATGCGTACTGCATGATTTTTCTTTTTTCTTTCTCCAAAGAATATTTTATCCCTCAACTAATTTTCTGACTGAGAAAATTTGACTTCCATATTAAAACATAAAAACATCATTCAATGTACACTCTTCAAATATTTGTTTAGTCTTTCAGCTGCAATTCATGAAAACACTTTAAAATGTTACACTGTAGAATTTTTCTGTTTGCAAAATCATTTCTCCAAGCTTTTCCATCGTACCTTTAGATTCCTATATTCTTTTATGTATTTGTATTCACGAATTGCTTTAGTATTCAATTTAGACTAAAACAATTCCGACCAGTTGATTTGAAATTTAAATCTCTTTCAATATGCTTTTTAATACTAACAGTGAGCGGAAACCATTCTTAGCAACGTTTGCATGACTAAACAGATGAAATCTTATTATTTAAAGGGGCTCTTTCCAACATCACCTTATTTTAAGTTTGTATAATGCTGAAAAATAATTTCTGTTTACGTAATGATCTTGCCAGATGTACTTTGAATTAGAAATGAAAATCGTTCCAACTACAATTTGTTTTGAAACAAATTCGCCACATTTTTGTTTTCTTCTAAGAACAAAATGACTGTTCGGGGAGGGAAGAAAAAATCTTTTGTGAATCTAAATTTTATTTCAAGTTGCTGCTTAGAGTTGTAGATTAGCATCACAAATTTCAGAACTTGATTTTTTTTTTTTCCCCGTCGCGGGTTACAGCATGCATGTTTTACGTCGACCATTTTATTTTGAAATATAGTGTCATGGCTTGTGAGTAGAAAAGCAGGCAATCGAAGTTAAATTTAAATAATACAATATTGGTTAGAAATTAGTTTAATTTCTAAAAGAAATAGAATTATGAAATTGACCGGAGTAATTTGTTTACTTTTTTATGCTTACCAACGTTTTCATAAGTGTTTTCTGTTTGATTTATTTGTTTTTCCTGTTAAATTTTGTATTTGATTGCACCAGGATCGTATGATTGTAGTGAAGTATGTTATTGTTATTCTATTAAAATTATTTTTATTTAATTCTCCCCTCCCTCTCAAAATAAATAAATAAATATATTAAGTAAATGGGTTGTCGGCTTGTGGGAATTCAGGCCGATTGACTCACTAAGGTCCAAGGCTTGAGGGGGGAGTGCCCTCCGTGGGGTCTTTCTAAGGGGTCCTAGCCCGTATTAACGCAAGTTTCGAAGAAAACCACAGAAAACTCCGAACGGCTAGGCCGACGAGCGCGACCTTATTTTAAGTCGACCCATTTATTTTATGTTGGAATAGGATCATGTGGTGATATTGAAGATCGAAAATACGTTATTTTAAATTAGTCAGAATTCGGACAAAAAGTAGAAGAAAAAAATCGTTGTTGTAGCGAAATTTGCTATGCGAATTATGGCGAAATATGCAAAATACGTAGTGCACTTACGTATTTTGCATATTCTCTAAGAAATAGAGCGAATTTTGTCGAATATCGTAAAAAATCATCCCGTATTTTGGCAATCAGCCTGATATAGTTTATTTATCATTTTCATTCTCAATAAAGGGAAGGAAATAATTATAAAAATAAATAAATAAATAACATTCCATCAATAAGTGGCGTTAGGTATAACATAAAAACATTTTATCTTATAATATGACCGCGCAAAGTAGTAGTTAAATGTTATCACAATATTTTTTCACTATATATAAGCTGAATAGGACTTTCTGTAGAATGAAATTTAACATAGTGTTTTAATTATAAAACAAAAGGAAAAGGATTGGAGAAAAGCAGTATTATTCTTTCACTGCCGTGACAAGTTTATTTTGTGAGACTTTTAGTTGAAAGTTTATTGGTGTTTTCTAGTAGACCAAATGCAATGTAGTCTTTGTTTCTGTTTTCTAAATTGTTACATCGTTACAGTTGTTTACAAAGAATAAAATGGTAGCTTGTTGCTTCTCCCATGAACATGAAACCTGTCCTTTCTTTTTAAATTAACAGTGGCAGCTATTGGATTAGTTTGAAGTTTATTGCTTCAGGAATTTTTTTTTTTTTTTTTTTCTTTCTTCTATTTCCCACGTTTAATTTTTCCCGTTTTTATTTCATTGTACAAAGCAAAACAGTTATTGTAATAGCAGGAAATGAAATTTACGCTTTATCCAGAGCTGGCCTGATTTTACCCAACTGGAGAGAGAACCCCCCCCCCCCTTTTTTTTTTTTTTTTTTTTTTTTTTTGTTAGTTCCTATATATAAGAAAGAAGTACTGGATTCGTGAAAATTTTCGAGCTCGCGTTTTCGACGTACCTGAACACGATTTGACCTATTTTAGAAAATGTGTGTCTCTGTGTGTGTATCATAAATTTTGTGAGCGCTTTATTTCACGAACCAATGAATGAAATTTAACCAAACTTGATATTTAGATGGACTTAAACTGGTGCTGATTACATTTTGGGATGAATCGCTCAACAAGTGGCTCTGTCATACCATTTTTTTTTTTTTTTTTTTTCAAAAATTTTAACATGGCAGCATAGGACAAAATTCGCATAAATGTACTTTATGAGAATTATTTTTAACGAATGATTATGAAATTAATAAGAATTATTTATTAATAGTAACAATAAACTAGAAAATAAATTGTGTGTAAGTAGGAGCTTCGCCCTCCCTCCATTTAAAATTTTCAGTATGTGTATCTTTCAAATGAACCTGTCAATATCTTTAATAAGAACGGTTGAACCATAGATCTGTGATCATTTGAAACAAAGTTATTATATTTTTATTAGAAAAAAAAATATATATATATATATATTTTTTTTCCGGATATTTAGTTTCTTTACTATGATGAAAATCGTCTGCATTTATCATGGAAAAATACGATACTCGAGTGAAGTTTTGGGACAGCAAAATCATCCCCCCCCCCCCCCCCCACCGGTTACAAATCGCATACCTCCAAAGCTGTAGTAAGTTGTATTTTAATATAAAATACAAAATTTATTCAAATTTTATGTTATGCATTAAGCAATTGAAAAAACTTTATATCATTATTATTTTTTCCTATGATATTTTTATGCAGACTGTCCACTTTTGTATGTTTACAAGCTTACGCGCTTTCTATGATTGTATCTGATATTAAAAGTACATCAACCACTTCCTTTTTATTGGTTTATTTAAAAGTAGATTTCTCTTTTAAAGTATCATAAATTAGATTTTTTTTTTCTTTTTATGCTAAATAATAAAATATTTTATGTATGAAAATTTTTAATATGTGATATTTTCTTTAAAAATTTTTGAGCAAAGAACAAATATAAAGAATAATGCAAAAATATTCACATACATTAATAATATCAGTGGAAATTGCTCTAAGTGCGTTTCCACTTGTGTTATGCATTTTTTTTTTTTTTTTTTTTTTTTTTTTTTAAATAATCACTTTCCAACAAACTTAAAAATTTGAAAGTTAATCGATTCAGGGAGTAAGTACAGATTTTTTTCTTTTTTTTAAGTATATGCAAACCGCATATATGTATGTATTTTTTCGTAATCGCAATAAAAAATAGTAACTGTTGTAATTGTGTGTAAAAACTTCATGTGTTGCTATTAAAATAAGTTGGAATTTGATTCATATAACACATACATACATTTCAGTGTATGATACTATTATATTAATGAGAAACCAAGAGAAGAAAATCACTGCGCTCAAATTCGTTGAGTTTTTATTGATGGCTACTATACACGGAAATTGAATTTAGATTCACTTTCTTCACGTAATTATTTTTAGCATGAAAGAAACATCTTTTATGTAAGGAAGTAAAAAAAGCATCTAACTAGATGTCTAACAGCCGAAGTAGATCTAAATAGATTAGTTAACAATCTAATGAAATAAATTTACATAAAGAAACAAGGAGTAGGATGTTTACAAAATGCATTAGCTACATCTCTACTCTTCCTTTTAGTTGTGCTGAACTGTTTCATTTCCTTTTTTTTTTTTTTTTTTTTTTTAAATATATATATATATATATATATATATATTTTATGTCGTTTTACTTATTTTTTCTTTTCTCCCCCCTTTTCTTTTAAATATCATTAAAAGTGTTTGACTTTGGTACATTTATCTCTAACCTTTTAAATACATATTTTAAGAAAATGAAAAGTGTTATTCATGTAAAGTATAACATTTTTTCCTATTGAAAATGGCATGCGTAGTTTTCATAATTCTTTTTTAGAAAATGCACTAAATTACAACGAAACTTCTATGGGCAAACAATGAAACGATTGCTGTTTTTGTTGGTTAACTATCATTATAAATAGCCCTTGGCTGTTTGATGGCCAAACCGGTGGCAAACTGTTGGCCCATATGCAGTATATTTTACTTTGGCAATACATTTTGATATTTTTATTCTTACGAATAAATAGCGTCCTAGACGATATTTTAATGCGTGTGATAAAATGTTTTCTATGGAGTTATGCAATGGTTAAAAATGAGTTATTATATGCAAATTTAACACATCAATTATTATAGGTCTTACGTAAGGTTGTTTAACCCTCGCTTTCCCAAGATCAGGGCGTTACTGCAGAAAAATTGCTTTTAGGTGCCACGTTTGGCGAAAATCACCAGCACCACGCCTTTTTGTATCGTTTAGAAGTTGCAGCATTTCATTGGTTACGTTTGCTATCTTTGGCGAATTAGCGCACTTTTTTGTATGAGGCGGGCTTAACTAAATTTCAACTTCAAAATGGGGTCAAAATGACCCCATCTTGAAAAAACGAGGGATAATATTATGGGCCTATTGTAGCTACCCAACAAATGAGATGTTGACGAAGAGTCCAAAAAAGTATTCAGTTGCGTCAGCCGACGTTATCTCGTCTAACCAATGTGTTATCTGATCTAATGCCAATCGTGCGAACCATCTGTTGCGAATATCTGTTGACGAGCCAACGTGAATGTTGTATGCAAATTAGGTGATCTTTCTGTCATACTGTATGCAAACTGCTAAAAATTTACAGCATGCAATGTCCGAGGTCACCTAAAAGACTTGAAAATAATTTCAAACAATATGTGGAAAAACCAAGTTAGAAACAAACTTATGAAGTGGAAAAAACCAAGAAAGAAATAAACGCATTAAACTTTAAACACCAATTTTTATACAATAAATTTATGAAGTGGAAAAAACCATGAGAGAAATAAGCTTATTAAACATAAAATACCAATTCCCTTCATTATAAATCAACCCTAAGGAAATTTAATAAAACTAAATTTTAACTTTCTTTACTTTTGAAAAGCATTCCGAAAAAGGTAAAACACTCCACAACAGCCATGAGACCGAAAGCAGTTAAATTCACAATTAATAACGGAAATAAATTCATCTACTGAACGATTAAGTAAAGTAATTTTTAGTTTAAATTTTAGTGTAATTATTTGCTTCTAATTTTTAATAAATAAACCTTATTTAAAATTTATTTAATTAAATTTGAATTTCGTTACGTAAATTCGCAATTCATAATTATCATGTAGAGATAGAAGTGTTTCATGGATTTAAAAGAACAAGTTATAGAGTAATGAGCGCCATCTGTTAGAGTAAAAAAAAAGTAATGACCCTTTTTACTTTCCGAACACTATAGTGAGGAAAGTATTGTAATCATGTCGAAAATCCGAATTCGAGATTTTGATGTTTCTATACGTTTCGAGGTCCAACGAGTCCGTTTTCACTATTTTTACGATGATGTATGTATGTGTGTGTGTATGTATGTGTGTATGTCTGTGAGTGAACACGCTAGCGTCTAAACGCTTTGTTCGAATAAGCTGAAAGTTGGTACGTATATTGTAAGTCACCATAGTACGAACCCTATAGATTTTGGTGAATCTAGCACTTACAGTTTTTTTACAGGGACACAAAGAAAAATTCTTTATCATTATGGACAAGGGACCAAAATCTTAAAAGTGCGATAGCATCTAAACGCCTTATTCAATTGAGCAAAAACTTTATACACATATTATAGGTCACAGATACTCAATCTGTATAGATTTTGGAGAATCTAGCACTTATAGTTTTTTTACAGGGACACAAAGAAAAATTCTTTGCCAAATTTTTAAAAGTGTGATAGCGTCTAAACGCCTTATTAATCTCAGCAAAGAATTTGTACACATGTTATAGGTCACATTTGAACCAACTGTATAGATTTTGGTGAATCTAGCACTTACAGTTTTTTTACAGGGACACAAAGAAAAATTCTTTATCTTTATGGCCTATGAGACCAGCGATAGCATCTAAACGCCTTATTCAATTGAGCTGAAAATTTGTATGAATATTATAAATCACTGTTGCACTAACTATAAGCATTTTGGTGAATCTAGTATTTATAGATTTTTACAGGGCCACAACGGAAAATTCTTTATCATTATGATCTAAGGGCTCAAAGTTCAGTAGCGTTAAATAAAACCTCGTGTGATATATGGAGAAAAATACTCAAACACTCTGTTATGGTTTTCTCTTTTTTGTTTGTTTAGCAACTCCCCTTTCTTTATTTTATCTACAAAACTGTTAGTTACTCAATGTTCGGAAAGTCGAGTGGAGTCACTCCAGATTTTTTTTTCACAATCCCTCCCAACCATCCAGCCAAACAACACCACCCATCCTCCGTAATCAAGCATCTCCCCACCCAACCACCACCTTTTTTATTGTCTTTTATTTTTTTGGTTAAAAAATACACAAAAGTGTACTCATATATATACAGGGTTTAAACTGCCATTAGTTTTTTTAGCGTTTTGCTAAAAGGTATCATATTTTGTTAAAACATGTTGGTCAGAATTTCGCTAAAAAGCTAAAACTGGATAACTGTATAAAATATTTCTATATAATAACTCGGATTTTTTTTTTCTCTTTTTTTGTGATATTTGCAGGCAAAAACTACGAAAGGACTGAAATTTTTAGGAATGATTATTTATATAGTAATTTAATTTGGATTTATTTTTAATTTTTAATGATTGAATTTAAATGCAAAAATATTTAAAGATATGTCCGAATTCAGAATTTGATTCATAGAAGCATTCTTAGCACTAGTATTTCACGATTATCTACCACTACGCTTTACTTAATTTTTAAATTGCATTTTCATTTTACACATATGATGTACCTCTTTTTCTATTGTTAAAATCAAAACATAGTTTCCCTGATTCATATTTTTAAAGTCACAAATATGGATGCTTGGTTAAAATCATCAATGAACAAAAGAATAGAAAATAAAACTGAGGATAACAAAGCTAAGTAAAAGAAATCAATGGTATCCAAAGAATTAACTTTCAAAAAAGCTAAAATAGTGCTTGCCTATTTTCGCTAAAATGGTAAAGCAATTTTTTTGCCAGGTTAAACCCTGTATATATATATGCTAACACCATATACCAGGATAGAATAAATTAGAAATAAGATTTAATAATTGAATGTAAATATATTACGATTCATAAAACAAGGCTTATAGTTTTGGGATGAATACTAAATTATGAGTTTCCTTTTTGTTTGTTTAACAGATTCTCTCATTTTAAATTTATATAAGAAAAAAAAAAAAAAAAAAAAAAAAAACTGTTAATTATTAAGTGTTCGGGAAGTCCAATGGAGTTACCCCGTATTTTTATTTTTATTTTTTATTTTTTTTTCTGAATAATATGAAATTAACTTAAAAATAAAATTTTAATTTTAATATTGTCGTTATGATTTTATTATCACTGGTTTTGTGAACTCTGATTCAATAAATAAATTATGCCGAGATTTTTTTTTTTTTGTTTGTTTGTTTGACTGTGTAACAACGTAATCACTAGCGGTTCTTTTATAATATAGAATAATTGTATTATTTAAATCCTAATGTATTAATGTGCGGCTGTCTTTTGACGAACCGCTAAACACAGGTACAAAATTTACCAAAAGAGGCGTAACACATGAATTCAAAATTGACCATTTAAATAAAATTATATCAAGTAGTTAAAAAGCTATCAATTTAAAACACAAAACGTACAAGATAGCGACACAGCGTACTGCGAAAGAAATATCCGCACTTACATCTGCCTAAAGCGGTTGGGCGGCAAAATACAACCAGCGGCAAAGATGTTTTGAACTTTTTTTTCTTAAAAATGGATTATTTATTTAGAAAGTGGTACAGAAAATTTAAATGTAGTGAATAGTAAAGCAGGCATTAAAATAATAAAAATGCTTGGTGATTATTATATTGTATGCGCAAAAAATATTTCAATTAAATAAGTAAAATAAATAAATAAATAAATAATAATAAACTAATCTTTTAATGGAAAAAAGTTACTTTTGAATTAAATAAATCTGGTAACTTTCGCTGGAGAAATCTCAAGAGAACTGCAATGAAATATATTACTTATTCAATGTATCTTTTTTACTACTCCCTAATTGTCTCAGAACTCTCTCTTTCCATGTGAACTTTTTTTTTTTCTGTTTGCCGTATTTTCTTTTGCAGAGTTTGTCTATTCCCTTCCCTTATCTTCTGATATTTAACAACTGTTCTTTGCCTGGACGGCAAGATGCAGTATTCTCTTGTTTATCCTTTTTCTTATTATCTGTGAATTACAGCCTCTGTTAAGAATAGCTTGTTGCTCCTTTTTTTGTGCCTCACTAGTTAAAATTAAGAGTGACAGTTATTCCGCTTCTTATTTTTCCGCTATGTGGAAAGTTTGATGTTTTCCAGGCTATTTTTAAGATTAATTTTGTAGCAATGGTGGACAGTGGTCTTATGTGCGATTAGCGATTTAATGGAATTAGAAAGAAAGTTAGTATTAAATGAAATGAGTTCATATTGATTAGAAGAAATTACGTATTACGAGTATATATATAATATATATATATATATATATATAAATAAATATACCAACATCTTAATTTATACAATACTAGTGATTTTTTTTCTTTTTTTCGATATATCTTTACTTTTATTTAGTATTTGTCTGTTTATGTATGTGGAAAGAAGAAACATTGCCATTTTAACTGTTTGCGTCAAAAATAACGTTCATACTAAAAAATGGTCTCGAGGTTTTTTCCAGACTTTTAGTTCAACTGAGGCAATTATTAGTTTTTCCCTTTCTATCTGAAATTGCATTACCAATTCTTTCAAGTTTTTATTTTTAAAGGCAGTTTTATTCCCCTCAGTATGAAAGTCAGTAGGCGCCACTAATTACGAATGGCAGTTATTCCCGTCTTTATTATTTTGAGGGGGGGGGGGGGGGGAGGGGATGTTTGTCGATTAGAAAAAATAACGCATTAAAAGCTTAAAATAAAATAAAAGCTCTGAAAACTTATCTCTAATGCAGTCTTGCTTTTATGTTATTCTGTTATTTTCTATTATATATCGAAAGAACGTTTTAATATTCGTTTTAGTTCTGATGTTTGTCATGCTATTATTTTTCTTTTCTAAAACCTCATTTCTATACACAAACTCGTTACCGTCGGTATCAAAAAGTGTAATACTTAAATTTAAAAAAAAAGGAAAAAAGTTTAATATATTAATAAGTTCCAGTTTCTAAATGTAAAATAATGTACCAAATCGCCATAATGTGTCTCCCGAATTTCGCCATTTTTAAAAAATATTCTGTAAATTCTATTTTATTTTATTTTTAAGAATTTGAGCGTGATTAATTTTTGCAACTTAATTATTGATTACTCCCTACCCTTCCCACTCCTCTGAAATAACTTTAAAAATTCAAGTAAAAGTACTTGTTGTTCCTTAAAAGTACTTACTTAAGCAATACCTCTAGAAAAGTTCTTAGTCTCTTCCATAATAAATGGTATTAACTCATGTTTTCCTAAGCACTTCTATTTCTCCTGTTCTATTAAAGCACGTTCATGTTGCAATTTCGGTAATTCAAGCGAACTCTTCTATCACTTTGAGTTCATTATCCGGACTAGTCATTACCTTCTGAGTGTGAACACTTAATAGCTTCAATATATCTCTGGGCTTTCAAGAAGCACTCAATCAGTGCTAAACCTATTGATAGGGCTCCTTTTCTTAGAAATAAATTGGTAGTCGTTAAATTCCCATGAAATCTAATACCCCAAGTCACATTGTGACCTATGCCTGCCTGATATTTAATTAATTTTAAGAATAACGGTGTTTTGTCAGTCATACCCCCTTTTATATTATATGCTTAGAAATTTAGTTTTAAACTCTTTAATTTAAAGCTGTCGCGCAGAATGTAAAGTGCCGTTATTTAGTTTTAATAGAAATTTAGAAAATTAGCTTTTGTGACATTTTTAGGGTAAAGTTGATGTAATTGAAAATGAACGAAATTTTTCGCTATTAATCCACTTTGATGTACTTAACAACAACAAGAGATGAAAATAACTTTTGGAAAGTGGATTTTCTGACGCGTTTTAAATTATTTGAATTAATTTATTTTTAGTATTAATTATTGTATATATATAGTAATATTAATGTGTCGTAAAATTATTTTAAAAAATTTTCCTTATTACTTTTGCAAATTGAATATTTTACTTAGGAGCTAGTTTAATTTTCTTTTTAATATTCTCTATAATTTTTATTATTATTTCAATCTACTGTAGTATATATTGATGATAATAACAACCCAGAGGCTTTTATCGGTATTTTATTGCAGTATTTAACTATCGTCTCCTCTTCGATCGAAATTCAGGATTTATTTATCCGTTAGATGTTTATCTCAAATTACGTTTTGTTTCTATCCCAATTCTAAACAAGGAAGAAAAATCATACTATTCTCATACATCGTTAAACACTTTCCAACGTTTTTACTTATTATATCGTTTAACCTTAATGTATTTTAATGCATGCATGATGGCACCTTAAAATAGATTCAGTTTTTAATGATGGAGGAAGAAATATCTCAAAATCTATGCTCAAAGCTTTGCTTTTAAAAATATGTAAAAATTACTTTTCTTAAAGCTCTGTATATCATCTAAAAATTACTTTTGCATTTTAATAAAATATAGTGTAATAAAAATGTAGAATAATAATAATACCTAACAAAGCTGGAAATGTATTTAGATCTAATATCTTACAGGGAACCAATATCTTATAATTTATCTGAATATTTTTGCCTGGCCCTGTAAAACAATCATTGATGCCATATCCTATAGAAAACAAATTTTTGTACATCTGAACAATAATCTTGTAAGGATAGTTAAAACATCCTTTGAAGAAATACTCATTGGCCTTAATAAATCCAAATTCTTTTGCATTTCTGTTTACAAACCAGTAGTTTTATTCATGCAGTTTTCATTAAAAATTTATATAAAAATGCAAAAATTTTTAAGTTCCCCCGCTGTTGACAGTTAGCTTTACTAACAAAATTTATCTACAATATTTATCTTTGTGTTCGATAATCCATTCAGAGCCCTTTGCAAATGAATAAATACTTATAAAGTGTACACGTAAAGGAAAAATAAACACTTGCTGTTTTAAAAGTAATGTACAGAAATCGATCAAAAATTGTGGCTTGTTTAGATATCAGTTTAATAAGGGCCTCGTGACAATATTCAAATTCATTAAAACGGGCTCTTCACAAACTTTCTTTTCATAAAAAATGGCTTCTTCACAAAATTAAAATTTAATGAAAATACTCTATTACAATATTTCTTTTTATACAAATATTATTCCTTAAAAAAAAAAAAAAAAAAACTCCGTGATTTAATACTTATGTACAAAGGTCGATCTAAATAAAAATTAGAGTATAAAATACCCTCAAAAATTTTAATTTATTAAATCGATCCTATCCGAAAATTTAATTTCACAAAAAGAAATTATAAGACTTCATAATTTCATAAAATTAATAATTCTATAAATATGACCCGAACGCTTATGTACAAATGTTGATCCATCCAAATAAAAAATAGAGCATATAATTGCCCCAAATTCAAATTACAAAATTCAAATTTAAAGACACTGCCCCTTCATGAAATTTATTTTGATAAAAAGGACCCCTTCACAAAATCGAAATTTCTTAAAACTGTCACTTCCCAAAACTTCATTTCGACTGTCCTTTTCTAAAAATTCTTTATCATTAAAAAAAAAAAAAAAAAAAAAAAAAAAAAGAGGCTCCTTTTTATAAAATTTTAAATTTCATAAGACGATGGCTTCACAAAACTCCATTAGCTTGATATTAAACATAAAATATAGAAAATGACTCATGACTGTTAAAACTGAAAATTTTACACATCACCCCTCCCCCAAATAACAATAATAATAAATATATATTCGCGATCTCCCCCCCCCCCTCTTCTTACCCCACAAGATATCAACTTCAAAAATATTAAATCTGGATTCTCTTGATATAATATTTGATCTCTATCAATATTAATCAGCGTAAGGTATTAATTAAAAGATTTTTTTTTCTTTTTAAATGCAACAATGTAATTTCATAAATCTAACAAATTATTATTTTAATAATTGAATTAATGAAGTAAATTAATGAAAAAGACTGAAATATATAAATACAACATAAAGTAATTGTTAATTAACGATAACTCTATTTCTGTAAATGAATTATAATAGTAATAAGTCTTCGTAATAGGATTATTTTTCTTACACGGAATAAAATTCAATTCTTATTTCCTAAATTCTTCGAAATACAAATGTATTTCTTCTTTATAAAGAAAAGGAGTGTGTTAGAACCAGAGAAGCGAAAAGCATTGTCAGATTATTAAATTTTTATACAGTTCCCTTAACCCATCCTCTTGTCATAGATCAATAAAATGAATTTTTAGCTGTGTGTAAATTATTATTATATTTATCGTTTCTTTTTTACCGAGTTTTAACGAATATTAAATATTACTGTTGTATTTAATGTCATTATCGTATTCTATATTTTTTTCTTAAAATTATGTTTTCCTTTCCAAAGTTTAATTTTGGATTAAAAAAAAAAAAAAAAAAAAAAAAAAAAAACGGAAACTATAAAATTTTAATTACAGAGCCCCCCCCAGCCCCCCCCCCCCTTTTTTTTTTTATTTCTGTAAAATATTACTGAAGTAACATCAGCCAAACTGTGTATTTCTTTGTTGAATATTTTGCGAAAGTTTGTATATTTGATAATAGATGGCGTTAGTGAATATTTCTCTTCCCTTACATTAGAAAAAGAAAATTAAGAGCTAGAAGAGTTTTTGAAAGATCTTTCACCGTTCTGAACTTTTACTTACTCGAAGAAAAATGCCATGTTAACGTTTTAAAAAATAAAAAGATGGAAATCGATACGTCACTGTTGTATATAGTTTTATATTTTTAGCTTCAATTTTTATTTTTATCTTTTGATTTAAAATAAATACGGATAAATTTATGAGCAACAACTCTTTGAAATTATATTGTCCCACAAAAATTTAATTTTGTTTAAATTAATATAGTATTAATGCTTAGTTCAAGTCGCTGATTCTCACAATGCGTTATCATTTGCAAGTACAGATGTTCGTTTTAGGAGATTTAAATTATTTATACCATTGTGGAATTTTATTAATGTATTGCTATGTTAATTTTTATTATTTAAAGTAATATTTTAAGAAATTAATTTCGCATACCGTATAATATGTCCACATATAAATCTAAAAACAGGAAGTAAATTTATACAATGAACATAACGTTTTAAAAATATGTGTAAAATCTTAATATTTAACGAAGTTAATTTAAAAATATCACTAAATTAAATGTAAATTTTTTTAACTGATTAAAATTTCGATTGTTTTTTAAATGCAATCTTGACCTCACACCAGTAGACGAGAAGTTCAAATTCCTAAGTTGATATGCGAAAAGTGCCGGGTTTGAACTTAGATTACGCTCATCGGCCTAGTCATTCGAATTTTTCGCCGAAACTCGCGAGAATATAATTAGAATTTCTTAAAAAGACAACCACGGTAGGCATTCTACCCAAGCCTATTTTCCACGCATAGACTATTGCTGTTAACCCCTACACCAACTTAAAACTGTAGACGAGGGGTGTGGGGTTCGAATTCAGGTTGCATTTTTTGGACTAGTCATTCAGAGTATTCCATGTTATTTTACTTCCATGAATGCTGCCTTTGATACCTTAGAAAGAAGCTCGCCCAGGCTTTGGTCGCTGTGGTAAATAGGCAATTTGCCTTAATCTATTCGCCAGAGGCAGTCAATCTTTATAAACCCATCGTCCACTTTCGTATCTTTATATGTAGTAAAGTTTTCTTATCGTCCAATTTCACAGTAAGAGTGATTTTTAAAGTAGAGAAATATAAAATTTATGAAGCAGAGTTATAGCATTAAAACATATAATAATAATAATAAAGCATATTTGCATTTCTATTTCAAGGTTTTTAAAATGTAAAAAAAAAAAAAGGAAAGCCTTTTAGTAGCGGACAAAATCCCCATCGTCCACCGTAAAAACTAGAGCGCCCACTAGTGCACGGCAGGTACCAAGTTGACTGCCACTGCCATCAATTGCAATCTATATACAGTAGAGCACCTATTATCTGCGAGTGCGAGAGCCTCGAAAAAAATTTAAATTACTAACCTCCAAAAAACCCAATTTTAATTCAAGCCAACAACAAGGAAAATACAATAGGTTCTACAGTGCGAAGGTCGAAAATTACCGACATTTACTGTGCATCGTAATTCTGTAGGCTTACTTGGAATTTTTTTTGACGGTTTTAGACGGAAATGGATTTTTTTTTACTTTTTTAGAAATAGGGGTTATACTGTTCTACCGCATATTTTTTTCATGTTTGCACCTCATTTTACTCTGTTCGGGTTATCCGCGATTGCTACCCAATTTCGCGGATAGTCTGTGCTCTACTGTATATATATATAAATGGCTAAGGGATTTCCTTAGACTTTGTCTGTCCGTCGACGCACCGAGAACAACAATCGATTTTTAACTGACTTCCCGACTAGCTAGACGTTTGAAACTTTCAGAATAACTCAGAACACGGTGACAATGCATTTTTCTAAAACACTTTTAGCCTTTGGTAGCGTTTATATGATTCAATAGATAGTTTATTTAACTTTCCCAATTAGCTAGACATTTGGAACTTTTAGAATAGCTCAAAGCTCGATGACAATGCATTTTTTTAATACTTTTAGCCAATTGTTTCGGGTTCCTGCTGCCTTCGGTTACGTTTATACGATTCAACAACCATATAAACGCAATCGATACAAACGTACTCCTCTAAAGCTACGATTGACACCACTTTCTTCTTCTTCATTTAAATGCATTTAGGTCTAGGGGTAATACTAAACTCGTCTGCGCTGTCACACCACAACCAAATAATTGACTGAGAGTTGAGGTGTGGTACCACACTCCACAGTGATCTCACGTCACAACAAACTAGAACGTCTAATTAAGAAACACGAAAATGTTTTTACCAAAAACGTTCTGTATAAGGAAATTTTCAGCTAAACTTTTGTTTGAATAAATTTGGTTAAATAAAGTCTTTAGTTCTTTGTACTATAAAAAAAAAAAAATTGGTCTGAAATCTTCATTTATTTCTGTTCAGAGATCTTTTTAGTGATAAGATCTACACTACCTTCATCGATTTCATGAATTTAAAATTGGTTTCGTTAACAAACTTTGATCTATTGGGTATTGGCACGCAAATAGCGTCAGGCTGAGTTTTGTACATTTCGAGTTTGATTTTGAAATTTTTCCCGCATTCGGAATTCGGTTCGTTAACGAATCGGGGCGTTTCTAGTCTTTGTATAATCCTTTCACGTGCGTAAATGTGATGTATGAGAAAGCCTGAGGCATAACCAATAGACAGAGAATATTGGCAGAGATAGCCAGTACGAGGAAGAGGGGGGGGGGGGGGAGGCAGTATTAAGAAAAGTACGGAAATTAATAAGTGTGATAATCGCAGAAAATTGAAAAAATCATAAAAAGAAATTAGAAATTTAAAAGTGGAATGTAGATATGTCTAACATTAAAACAAAACATATCTGCCCTACATTTGGCTTATCTGGTGGCTAGCGCCGTGGTCTTTAATTGGCAGTTCTGATTCAGGTGTAGATGTTCTTAGCGGTTCTAAATCCACCGTATGATTTTAATCAGGAAAAAAAAAAAAATTAGTGTTTCAGTTTTGACAATAGTTAATTAAATATGTACGGTATATTATTTCTTTTCTTTTCTTTTTTTTTTTTTTTTTTTTTTTAAATGTAGTCTTTTATCTCATTAAAATAAATAAATAAATCAGAAAAAGAGTTAGGCAAATGTACTTGCCGCACAGGTGAGCTGTCAGGCGAGTGTTGGGCAGTTTACCTGATACAGAGCGCTTACTCGATGAAACACTTATGTATCAATTTTGAATACATATATATATTTCCCCCAACATGGACTGCATAAAAGAAATTTAAACTACCACGTTCTGTTGATTATTGTTATAAGTTCTTGGTCATTGTAGAAATCCTTATTTAATGGTACGAGTTTCACCACTCCGATAAGGCAGTTCAGCATCAGCTGTGCCTGGGTGTCATTGCTTAATGTTAAATTGTCTTTTTTTTTTTTTTTAAACCCATTGGTTGCTATTATCTTCTGTTTGTAGTTAATATTATTTTATCTGTATGACTCTTAATGTAAAGTGATATAGTGGCACTATTTTCGAATTCTCTTTTAAGCGCACTTGTGCTTTAAATAAATAAATCTCTGTAACACTTGCTTAAAAAAAAAAAAAAGGAGGGAGCTAGGATTAAAGTCATACAGCTACGTTATTCAATAAAATTATATACTATAATTTGTAAAATATGTCTGAAATTCACGTCAAAAAGTATAAAACTATTTCCCTTTGAAAAGAGATCTCATGTGAGAATGTAGATATTTCGAAAATAAGCTTTCTAAAAATAAAATGCTCTTTCATTAGAAACAAATGCTCAATTCCCAACTCATTTTGAAACACAAAACGGAATAACTTCATTCCACAGCAGATAAAATGTCACATTTTATCAAAAGTTGTTCTGGGAATAGATAAACACATTCGCTAAAACAAAAGTGAACTCGTGTCTAAATAGGATTTAAGATATCAAAATTTAAAATTTTTACAAAATAATTTATTCTTTTCTTCTCATGAGAAAGTGTGGAAAATAAGAAGGGGGGGGGGGGAGAATCAACATTAAAAATTGTAGAATATACTGAAGCGTTTATTAAATAATATATACTATTTCATGAAGATGTCAACGCTTATAAGAATAACGATGAAATCTGACGCACTAATGTTAATTTATTTCATTTCTATGAAACATTTGCTATACAAATGCGTAAGAATACGTTTGAATTAAAAATAGCTTTTTTTTTTTTTTTTTTTTTTTGGACAGAAGAAAAGGAAGGGGAGAACTGCTGAAGACGCACAACTAAATTGTTTGTTAATTTTAGGAGTAACATTTCCGAAATTCACGTCGAAAAATGTAAAACAGTTTCTCTCTGAACAGATTAGAAATGAAAATTTTCTTTCATTGGTAAAAAATTCTTAATTCCTGACACGTTTTCAAAAATTTTTGAAACACAAAACGGAATAAGGTCATTTTACAACAAATAAAATGTGATACCTTTCCGAAATTTATTCTGTGAATAAATAAATACACATAATGGTACTAATAATGTTAAAGTTTCTTATCCGCAATTTTAAGTTGTTTTTCCATGTTGCGACAAATGTTTCATTTTATAATATATTACAGGGGTGAAACTTTTCAGGGTCTACCCCTGAATTCAGGGTTTTTGAAAATTTTGCTGTCTCTGGATTTCATGTTAAATTATTTTGTTTCTATAGAAATTTATCATTTGAGTGTTTAATTTGCCTTATAGTCATATAATGTATTAAGAACTCTGCAAATAACACTTATTATAAGTAAGTCATATGATATACAGACATGCCAAGTCTCCTGCTTTTTGCTTGTTTTTCTATGCTCCTGATTTTCCACTCATTTCTCCTGCTTTTCTGATATAATTTTTATCTATCCCTCTTAGCATAATTTATGCTTAAAATTTGTGGGATTGGGTAAAAAAATTTGAAAAAAAATTGAAATTTATCTTGCCCTGCAATTTTTCAAGTTCAGTTTGAATGTGAATTACTATACAATGCTTTGAAACTAACTTTTGCTAAGAATAAATTTTTAATTTTCATTTTTGCATAATAAAAAAGTCTTATCAAAAGATTTAAAAAAAAAAAAAAAAAAATTTTTTTTTAAATACCATAACTATTGAAAACTTAAAGAATTCAAATTTCATTAGAATGTAGCTGATATTTTCATTTCTTTATTACCTTTTCTTTTACAAAGATAATTAAGATTCTTATGTTTTACATTAGGAGCAGAATGATCAAATCTGTCTATTTTGACTTAAATTTTAAACAACTGTATGTCTGAAGTTTTTTTTTTTTTGATAGTTTGTTTTACTGCAAGAAACATATTATTCATTTAATTTTAGTACTGATGCTTTGTAAATACCTCCTAAGCTTATAAAGCTTTACTTAAAATTAAATTTGCATTATTTTAATAATTTTTCTTACAAACTTTCTTGTTGAAAAAAGTCTCGTGATTTCTGTTAAAAAATCTCCTGCTTTTTTATGTCATTAGAAGTTGGCATCTCTGGATATATCATCAATAAATCTATTGTATCTGCATGCAAATATTATTTTTCAGGGTTTTTTCACGTTATATAGTGTTATGATTGTTTGTTGATGTATTTAAATAGTTGTTTTTTTACATGCAGAAATATTCTTTATTCAGACATTCAGTTTGATGATTAAAAAAATTCAGTTAGTTAATAAGAGATATACTCCCAAAAATAATGAGAAGCATTGAATATCCAATCACATAAGTGGCCGTTGTTGCGTTATTAAAGCAATAATCCAGATTGCACATGCTGACTAAAAATCTTTAATTTACTTTCAGTTGTGAAGGATTATTCCAATGTTATTACTAAAATAAAGCTTGACAAAGCAATCATGTTTTACAAAATTTTCATGATAAAAAGTTACTACTTTAAAGAGGACGGGGACACGGGGAGTACAGATAAAAATGATACGTCTTTACATCACCAAAGCTGAAGTCAGTGATGCCAGATGGTCGAAAATTATTTCCCGAAACAGGTTTTAAAATTTCCCCAAATCAGGGGTTTTTTTCGAAAAAATCCTCAACTTGATTTCTACTAAAAAGGGAAAATAAAAAATTTTCAAAAAAAAAAAAAAATATCAGGCAGATTTTTCTATGATTTAAGCTCAGATTTTTCCCCAAATGAAGGCAATTTTTGAAAAAAATCCCCAAATAACAATAAAGCTATTGAAAGTCTCTAGTCGTAGGGATAAATCATTACGTTGCCAACATTGACAGAAAGTTGAAGAACTCCCCAGATTTGTCCCCAAAAATTGTAGAGTTCCCCAAAAAAGTCCCCACAAACATTTGGTCCCCAAAATTGTCCCCAGAAGCCTCAAAAATCCCCAAAATGGGGACAAAATCCCCAATCTGGCATCACTGGCTGAAGTAAAAGCGTTAAAAGTTTGGCTCAGTAATTTCTCATCAAAAACCACAATATACACACCAAACCTCAATCAGAAAGTAACCAAGAGCAACACCCAATTTTTTCAGTTGCGCTTAAATCAATGTATTTTTTTTTAAATGTATTGGCGACCCAAATTTTAGCCAAAAATATCGTTACGAGTTCATGAGAAAGTTAAAGATGTACGTTATGAATTTAACCACGAGAATTTTATTAACATTTACATGTTATGATTTCACAGAATCCTTGCCGATACGAACTGCTTAATTTCTCTTCAAAAGCGCATCTGTTCTTTGCTTTAAAGTGACACATCAGCGAAAACTTACTCTACTTTACTGAGATGAAAAGTTTGACTATTGACTAGCACATTGAAAGAGAATCGCTTCTTCTGCTTTTTTTTTATTGCATCAAACATATTCCTCAGCAAAGAAACCGCAAGTGACTTGATTTTTAAATGCTGTACTGTTTTTAAAATATCTCTTTATAAAAATGGGAATTGAATTAAATTAAATTAAGAGTTAATATGTAATTTTAAATATGTGATTTTCGATATCACAAGTAGTTTCACCCCTGATGTTATTTCTTAGGATGTTATTCTTGATGTTATTTCTTAAATTTCTGCGAACATCTGCTGTAAAATATGCTTAAATAAAATGTAAGTGACAGAAATAAAAGGATTTAAAGATGCAGATCTAAGTAACTCAATGTATTAATTTTATTGCAGTAGAGAATTTTTAATTATTTTGAATTAGTAGTAACATTTCAAAATTCCAGTCGAAAAAACATTAAACGTCCCCCCCCCCCCCTTCGTTTTTAAATCGGATTTTAAAAAGAGAGAGAGATTGATTAAAAGTAACACGTTCTTTTTAATTTATAATGCTAAAAATAATTCGAAATGAATGTTTAATTCCCAACAAAAAAGCTGCATCACTTCATCCAACAGTAAATAAAATGACATATTTCCCCAAAGCTATTGTGGGAATAGATAAACACGCTCGAGTCGCTAAAAGAAAGATAAACTTGTATCTGTTGAATAGGTTTAAGCTGTCAAAATTTTTAACTTTTTTTTTCTTCCCCCCCTCAATATAATGAATTTCTTTGCAATACTGTGGAAGAGAAAAAGAAGAAAAATCCTTCATAAAATAAGCATTAAAAATTGTAGAATAGAACTGAAGTGTTCCTTAAGTATTATATAATATTCCATGAAGATGTCGATTTTTACAAGACTAACTGCGAACTCTGACACAGTAATGGAAATTTAATTACATTTTTATGGAACATCTGCTTTTGAGGACCAAACAGAACAGATTTCTTGGGAGGGAGGGGGACAAAAAAAAAAAAAAAAAGATTAGAAAGGGGTTGGGGATTAAATCGAAAGGGAGAAACTGAAAACTAAGAAAAGGCATAAATGATAAAATATACCAATAAAAAAGAAAAGTTTTAAAAAAAACTACAAGTTGAAAGTTTTTTTTTTTTTTTTTGTCTCCAGAAAATATTGAGTTCTGACTTCGATTTCTTGAATGTAAGGAACTGTGGAGAAGCGCAGGATGAAATATGAAAGGAAGTTATATTGAATAGTGACATAAGATTTTATCAATCACATAAAAGTGAGAAACTGGAGTTGACAAACTTTAATCTATGAAATTCAGTTTCAGCAGTTAAAGTGAATGAGAATTTTGAGTGGCAGTAGTATTATTAAAACTTAACTCTAAATCAATATGTCTGCAAATGGAATAACGGAAGGTTATAATGATTTAATATCTTTTAAACACTTTTTCAAACAGAATTGAGAAATGATTTACATTTGGTTAATTTGTTTACAATTTAAATTTACATTCAGATTTTGAGATGCAATCTGAATATATTTTTGAAACAACAACAACATATGTATTGTGTAACCACGTTTTTCCTACGCCTAGCAGTGAGGACGAGTCGAAAATCTTGGAGGGTTTTCCAAGTTGACCAACAGGATTGAATTCAGTAAATATCCTGTCATTCGGTATTCCCTTATCACTTATTTTCTCTCAGTGAAAAGCTTGTCTCCCCTATTTTACTAGTGGACTCATTGAATCCGCATTTGCGCAGAGGCTTCCATGGTCGCAAGAAATGTAGTTAAAGAGTATTAACATAGTAAAATTAAAAATAACAGAAGATTAAATGCCACTAAAATCCACATTAGCCAAAATGAATTAATTATAACTAAATTAATAATAACCCGTGAAGACTTTAGTACAAATATGAAAATGATTAACAATTAATAGCTCTAATAAAATATGAACAATCGCAACGAGTTTCTAGTCAAAAAAGTAACAGATTTTATTTTATAACTAGCTGGCTTCGCCCGCTAGCGGGTCAGTATTTTCAAATGAATCACTAAAATTAATGAATCACTAACAGTAATTTTTATTGTTAAGAAAAAAAAAAAAAAATCATTTCTGATTGGGTAAAAAGTCGGCCCGGGTCCCCACTGCCTTCGGCAGCGCAGTCCCGTGCACGCTGCGCGCGCACAACTTAAGGGATACACGCGCTGTGCGCGCGTATACCTTCCCTGACCTTTCGTGCCCCCTAAAAAAATCATTTCTGATCGGGTAAAAACTCGCACCGGGTCCCCACTGCCTTCGGCAGCGCAGACCCATGCGCGCGCACGTGTGAAGGTATACGTGCGCTGCGCGCACATATTCCTTCTGAAGTCATATTTTTATTCTTAGGAAAAGAAAACTAACAGTAACAGAAACAAAAAGTAACTTTTAGTGTTAAGAAAAGAAAATTTAAAAAATCATTTCTGATTGGGTAAAAAGTCGGCCCGGGTCCCCACTGCCTTCGGCAGCGCAGTCCCGTGCGCGCTGCGCGCGCACAACTGAAGGGATATACGCGCTGCGCGCGCGTATACCTTCCCTGACCTTTCGTGCCCCCTAAAAAAATCATTTCTGATCGGGTAAAAACTCGCACCGGGTCCCCACTGCCTTCGGCAGCGCAGACCCATGCGCGCGCACGTGTGAAGGTATACGTGCGCTGCGCGCACATATTCCTCCTGAAGTCATATTTTTATTCTTAAGAAAAGAAAATTTAAAAAATCATTTCTCATCGGGTACAAAGTCGGACCGGGTCCCCACTGCCTTCGGCACCGCAGTCACGTGCGCGCTGCGCACGCACAAGTTCACGGATACACGCTCTGCGCTCGCGTATTCCTTACCTGACCCTTCGTGCCCCCCCCCCCAAAAAATCATTTCTGATCGGTTAAAAACTCACACCGGGTCCCCACTGCCTTCGGCAGCGCAAACCCATGCGCGCTGCGCGCGCACGTGTGAAGGTATACGCGCGCTGCGCGCATATACTCCTTCTCAAATCAAATTTTTATTCTTAAGAAAAGAAAATGAAAAAAATCATTTCTCATCGGTTAAAAAGTCGGACCTGGTCCCCACTGCCTTCGGCCGCGCAGTCCCGTGCGCGCTGCGCGCACAAGTTAGGGGATACGCGCGCGGTACACGCCTATCTCTTCCCCACCCTTTCAGCCCCTCCTAATTAACCTACGTATACCAATTTTGAACGGTCTAACTCAATTAGCTGAGATGCAAAGGAAAACGTAATCAGGACACCTCAAAACGTGTAAATCTGGTGAAAACTTTCGATAATTTAAAAGAACTTTAAAATATCTTTCGAATGATGTATTAAAAATAATTCAATCATAATTAGAAATTGAAATATTGAAATTTGAAAATAATACAGCACCATAAGAGAAAACTGATTCAGGACACCTCAAAACGTGTAAATCTCGTGAAAACTTTCGATAATTTAAAAGAACTTTAAATATCTTTCGAGTGATGCATTAAAAATAATTTAATTATAATTAGAAATTGAAATATTGAAATTTGAAAAAATTACAGCGCCATCTGGCGGTAGAAATTTCTGTATTCCACTGTTCGATTCCAAATCAAAAAAGCTTTCTAATGATGTATTACTTATGAAATTATTATAATTAGTATCTGAGATACAAAAGAAAACTCATTCGGGACACCTCAAAACGTGTAAATCTGGTGAAAACTTTCGATAATATAAAAGAACTTTAAAATATCTTTCGAGTGATGCATTAAAAATAATTTAATTATAATTAGAAATTGAAATATTGAAATTTGAAAAAATTACAGCGCCATCTGGCGGTAGAAATTTCTGTATTCCACTGTTCGATTCCAAATCAAAAAAGCTTTCTAATGATGTATTACTTATGAAATTAAGTATCTGAGATACAAAAGAAAACTCATTCGGGACACCTCAAAACGTGTAAATCTGGTGAAAACTTTCGATAATATAAAAGAACCTTAAAATATCTTTCGAATTAAGTATTAAAAATAATTTAATCATAATTAGAAATTGTAATATTGAAATTTGAAAATATTACAACGCCATAAAAGAAAACTGATTCAGGACACCTCAAAACGTGTAATTCTGGTGAAAACTTTCGATAATATAAAAGAACTTTAAAATATCTTTCGAATGATGTATTAAAAATAATTTAATCATAATTAGAAATTGAAATATTGAAATTTGAAAATATTACAGCGCCATGAAAAAACACTGATTCAGGAGACCTCAAAACGTGTAAATCTGTTGAAAACTTTGAATTATGTAAAAGAACTTTAAAATATCTTTCGTATGATGTATAAAAAAATAAATCAATCGTAATTAGAAATTGAAATACGCGTATTAGAATATTGCAAAAATGTCCAGCGTGTAAAGATAAAATTTAATTTGCAATTAAAATGTAAATCTTTTGTTTATTGACGAAAATCGATGAAATTTGAAATGCAAGTTTGTTTTGTGGTTTAAATATTATATACTAAATAAAATGTGTAAAATTTGAAAAATTGAAGAAAATAGAAAATTGTAATTTTTAATGGCACTACGAAACACGTGACTCAATAAATACCAGATGTGTTTCCGTTGAAGACTGCTGTAGACTTAATGTCTGCAAAGATAACATTCTTGTGATTCGTTGCCAACATTTTTTTATAGTTTAGTTAATTTTAAAAAATCTAATTGTCCGATCGATAAGCCGTTTAAACCATCGGATTGAAAAAAAAAAGCCCTTTCCAATGGTATCTTGTTTGTAACGATACGACTGATATTTCTAATTTATTTTCCACTTTTTCCGTAAAAATGTCGCTTTTTAAGCATTTAATCATGAATTCTGGGTCATTTTTCGGTAGACAATGGTCAACGTTTTAATTAATATCTCCGCTAATTAGGGTCGCATCGTTTAGCAAATTACATATCGTACATCTGCGATAAATTCTCTGTCCGTCGGTACCTGTCCGAAGTCCGTGCGACCGTTAGCGGCGGAGCCTTTTCCGTTTCAAGCCGTTTCTCACACACACACACACACACAGACAAAAACACACACGCGTACAGATTTTAATAATATAAGGAGATTTATCTTATCACGAGTTTAATTAATTTTGAAATGTTAATTTTGTCCAAAATATCATTTTTGATACCTATAGGACTTTTGTCCGGTGTAGGCGGGGCTTTTGTCCGTATCCAAGCTTTATTATGCATTAGAATAGGTGTGGAAAACATTTTACCCCAGTTTGATATAATCTAGATAAACTTTTAAATGTATTAATTATTATTAGAATTTTATTTTTGTTCTTTTGATTTAAAACATGTATTTAGTTTTTTTTCTTTAAAAAAACATATATTACTTTGATTTATTATAACATTTAAGTAAAGAGTAGTAGTACTTGAGGTTGATTTTATCTCACGCGTGCGCTTGGGCGTTAGTAGGTAAGAAATGAGAGTTGACCATCAGCAGGGTGGTGCACTGGTGCACCGGCAAGCCGTGCGGGTGCCACACCATCCCCTGAGGGGTCTAGATGGGTTGGTATTGACCTTGAGACGTCCTCTAACTTGATCGTGAAACGTGACGAGGGTATTAATGAGGAAATTTAATTTAAAAAAATTAATGAGTGATTTTTTATAAAAGGTGACGATGGTTTTAAAGCGATGTTTGTGGTAGAATGAAAAAAGCAGGATATTGTTTGTGACTCATTAGAAAATTAATTAGGAGGTTAATTAAGAAATTAATTAGGAGGTTAATTAAGAAATTAATTAAAAATTTAAAAATTTTGAAATAAATAAGGAATCGATTGAATTTAAGAATGTGGATGTGGATATAGTATGAAAGAAATAGAGAGGTTTGACTGAGGTTCAAACCCGACACCTTGCAGTAAAAATATTTCAGTAGTTTTCGCGTGTGTGTGAGTGATTTTTATAGTATATGTCTGCAATGTTCTTTTAAAACTATGAATGCTAGTGTCCGAAAAGAATTCAATCGTTTCAATGATATTAATTTACAGAATAATAATGAAGAAAAATATTAATTAAGGATCTTCTTGTAAAAAATCATCAAATATTTTCCGAAAAAAAGGCAATGAAAGCAAAAATTAAGCAGAAAGAATGAAAGAAAGTGTAGAAACATAGATTTTGACTGAGATTCGAACTCGGCACCTGCTTGAAGTAAAGAAACAGTAGTTTTCGCATATGTGTGAGTGATTTTTCTATTATATGCCTATGCAGATCTTTTTTAACCTAAGAATACTATTGTTTGAAAATGATATTAATTACAGAATAATAATTAAAATAAATAAGTAAAAAATAATAATTAAAGATCTTGTAAATATTCACCAGATGTTTTTCGAAAAAAGACAATGCACGTGAAAATTAAGCTAAAAGATGTTTAAAATCTCAAATGAATAAGTGAAATTAGATTAGGATGAAGGACGAGAATTGTTTTTTTTGATAGATAACTAAAAAAGAGTGATTAAAATTTCTTATTAATTACTTAATTGAAGAAAGTTCGTTAAAAAAATACTTTTCATCATAAAGATTTTTTAATTGTGAATATCTAGTATCCATTTTAAACTGTATATATTCTTTTTCGTTATAAATAGAATAATATCTTAACGCAAAATATAGACTTCATTCGCTAATGGTGACGTCACAATGTTTTGGGGGAAAGGAGGGGATCATTCCTTAGGGCATTTTCTTAGAATTGGGTTGGGTGCAGCATTGTACATTCAATACAAGAAAGAGGAGGAAAAATTTCAGATTACTCGCTGTAGCTACCTTAAGTCGTGTTTAAATTTGATTATTGTTAGACGTTTTAAAAATATAAATTCATTTTCTTTCTATCTTTAGAATTATCTGCTATTTTGAATTATGTTCAGTTCACTACTTTATAGGAACAATACTCGAGAAAAAAAAAAAAAAAAAAACTTTAAATGGAAATTTTGTTTAAGAAAAAATTATTTGAAGTAAAATTCATCTTTAAAAAATAAATAAAAATAAAAATAAGTTGATCAATGTAAAAAACTGAAAAATTCACTGTTTGAAAAGAAGTCTTAATAAGTTTAAGAAAATATCGTAACATATAGTATTATATTTTACCTCTATCATTTTTCAGAAGTTACTTTACTGCAAAAAATAGCTGATGTCGAAAATTTCTCTACCTAAAACAGTTATACTTGAGATATAACTTTTTGGAATCTTCTTATCACTGTCATCGAACATACTTGTATACTTAAAAATTTTTACAAAGTGGTATTTAATTATAAATTTTCTTTAAATTTTCTTACACTCGTTAAAATATTGTAAGTATTTTTATTTAAAGTTTTATGTTATACTAGAAATCTTCCAACATTCTTAAAATAATATAAGTTTTCGAACAGAGTGATAATTAGAAATTACCATTTTTTTTAGTTTTTAACGCGATCTGGAATCGAACCTGGCACATCTCAAATGTCAGCGTTTGATTTTTTGTAATTCATTCCCAACAATAGTTATTTTAAGGTATATTTGCTAAGAATTATTTAACAATCTGTGCCAAATAAAGACTTCTCAACTTGATTTATTACTACTTTTCATCACTTTACCATAGTGAAATGGTCCATGTCAATGCTACATTCACTCAGTTTTTCTTTTCCAGATACCAAGTTTGTAAATGATGAACGCTAACTTTGAAAAAATTCAGAGCTGAAAAAATATTAATATATGTTTTATTAAATACATTCATGTCCACAGATGCATACTTAAGTTTTATAAAGTGTATTTAAACATACTAAAAAAAATATTTTAACCAAGTATTATCGATTACAAACATATGTATATAAACTGAAAATGTTTTTGTACAAAGTATTTTAGAAATTTAGATAACTTGTTCTTGAATAAAAATATAAGAAACTTATTTTCACAATAATAAGATTATAAATGTAAGATAAAATTAGCAAGTTTGTAAATGATGAACACTAACTGAAAAAATTCAGAGCTGAAAAAATATTAATATAAATGTTTTATAAATACATTCATGTTCACAGATGCATACTTAAGTTTTCTAAAGTGTATTTAAACATACTAAAAAAATATTTTAACCAAGTATTGTCGATTATAAACATATGTATATAAACTGAAAATGTTTTTGTACAAAGTATTTTAGAAATTTAGATAACTTATTCTTGAATAAAAATATAAGAAACTTATTTTTACAATAATAAGATTGAAAATGTATGATAAAATTACAAAGTTAGCAGCATAAGAGACTAAGTATTTGAAAAAATCATGATGTATGGAATTTTAGTGTTTCACACATGTTAACAACACATCTTATTTTACAAAGTGCTAAGATTTTTTGTCATTTAGTTTGAAGTTTTTCAGACATATGCTTATAAACTGAAATTTTTTGTGAATGAAAAATTTTTTACACAAAGTATTTTAGAAAAAATATCATCTCAGAAATTAACTTACTTATTTTTAGAATAAAAATATAAGAAACTTATTTTTACTAATGATAAGAATGAAATGTAAGGTAAAATCTCATTCATATAAATTTAAGAGACTACAAATATTTGAAAAATCATGAAGTATGGAATTTTTATGTTTCACATATGTTACTAACGCATCTTATTTTACAAAGTACTAAGTTTTAAAAGTCATTTAGTTTGAAGTTTTTCACACATTTGCTTATAAATGAAATTTTTTGTAAATGAAATTTTTTGTAATGAAAAATTTTTACACAAATAATTTTAATACAAATACTATTCCACAAAAATTAACTTTTTCTTTTTTAGATTGAAAATGTAAGATAAAAATCTAACACTTATCAAATTTAGAAGCTGCAGATGAATGATGAAATCATGAACTTGAAACTATTAACAACCTACCTTCTTTGAAAATACTAAACCACAAGTTTCGATAAATCTATAATCAACTGTTAAAAAGCATAGATATTAGAATATTTTTTACCCTAAAATGTTTAACGTAGATGCTACATCCATAAAAATACAGAGTGAAAGTGTACAAATTATCTGTTTAGACATGTTGATAAACTAGAATTTTCCACAAGATTCGAGTATTATAGCAGGGTATGGGATAATATTTGGCTAAATTTCCACTAATATTGGCGATAGTTATAAAAATTTGGCATGAAATAAGAGAATTTTTCGTAAATTCTTAAGTAAAACTGATGAACGATGAAAAAATTTGAATTAGTTACTACTATCTTTTCTCGCTGTAGAGTTGTCTAAGTTCTCATACTTATTAGTTTTTACACATTTTTAAAGTCTTACTTTTAGACTGATTTTTTATACTTTACTAAACTGAAGTACAAAAATGGATAATACTTTATCGTCTGAGGAGACTCACGTTTCTGTTCAACAAACCCCTTCATCAACTTTTAAGGATGAGAAGTTATCTAAACTTTTTATTTGTCCAATTTGCAATAAGTCATTTTTAAAAAAATCCTATCTTACTAGACATGTGAAGGTTCACAATGACATTAAACCTAATATTTGTTATGTGTGCGAGAAAGGATTTGTTACTTTACATCGTTTTAAAAAGACATATAGAAACCCATAGAAAAATTTCCATAAGATACAAATGTGAATATTGTATCGAAAATTTCAATCGCAAGTGTGATTTATTTAAACATAAGAGATTATTTCATCAAAAAGTCTTACCTAAACATCTATGTATTATTTGTAAAGATGCTTTTAAACACAAGTATGAATTAGAAAAACACAAGAGGGTGCATTATCGTAAACCTGAGTATCTATGTGAGGAATGTTCTATAACCTTTCCAACTAAACATGCTTTTTTAAACCATAAGCGGAAAAGTCATAAAAAGACTTTACATACATACTGTTGTAACGAATGTACTGTTACATTTTCAAACAAACGACATTTTTTAAAACATAAAAGAAATATGCATAAAAAATATTCAATGCAAAATAGATGTGATGAATGCAGTGAAACTTTTCAGTGTAAGTATGAATTATTGCAACATAAGAGAAAGAATCATCTTAAATACTTCAGCATACGTAGAAATTGTAATGAACGAAGTACTAACAATGAATTACCAACAGTTAATAATGACAGTGAGAATCTGGACTTGTTAAATTTTTTGGATAATTTTCACACTGAATGTATAAATGATGTTTTTGACTTACCTTCCAACAACTTTCAGAATGAAAATATAGACTTAGACTTCAAAAATTTTTTGAACAATTCGAATGTGGAATATACAAGTGAAAATAATGTTGATGACTTATCTACCAAAGTTGAAAATAACGACTTAAATAATTTTAACCTGATACAAACTGATTTACCTCTAGTAAACTATGTTAATGAAAGTCTGAACTTGCTAAATTTTTTGAATAACTTTAATCCCAAATGCTTGAATGATTTTTCTGCTAACAACAAAAATATGAATTCGAATAATTTTAGTGCGAAGGAAAATGAGTTAGTGACAGATAACTTTAACGATGAAAATCTAGACTTGCTAAATTTTTTTAATAACTTTAATGTCGATTGTATGAACGATATTTCAACAATATAGATTTGTGCGAATTTTGCTGTTTTGTATTATTGTGAATGAATTTCAAATAAAAAGATTTCAATGAAAATGGTTTGTTTTAATTTTTATTACAAAATCACCTTTTATATAATATTTTCTACTAGAATACAAACGTAAGCGTCATCTTTTTGAAATAAAGCATGTAAAAAGTTTACTTGGGTATTAGTGATATACTTTTTCATTACTGTAGTAGAATTGTTTGAGTATAATATTTAAACACTAAGTAAAATTTATGCACAATAGTAGTTTTATAAACTATCAAACTTACATCGAAGAAGAAAAAACTTGTAAAATTGTTTTACCACTCAAATGTAAAGTACTTGTAAAAATCTTAAATCAATTTATCTTATTAACAATTTTCTGAAAAACTAACTTATAAAAATTTTTAGATATACTTATGAAGTTAGTATTTTCCTAAGTACCATATTTGAATCTTACTTTGAATATGCATATTCAAAGTGATTTGTACTTTAACTAAAATCACAATCTCTGTCCCAAAGAGTGTAAAAATAATGTTATAGTAACAACTTAATCTTTTATATATAGATACTTTCACGATTGAATTTTAACTTTTTTATTTTTAGAATACAGAAAATATTTTGTAAGAATTGTGAAAGCTTAATTTTAGAAGTTTGTGAAATTTTACAAAAATTTTTTAAACATTTTTTGTCAAATGTTTTCTTCATGTCACATCACTTTGAAAAATTAATTGTTTTTAGTAGAATTGCTAACACAAGGCTTGAAGTTAGAAAATTTGTAGATAAAACTTAAAAGGTACGAAAAACCATATGTGAAGTAATAACAAAAAAATATATAGTTTCAAGTTTAAACATGGTTGAACAAGCTTGAGGAGACGCTAAAACCTGTTGCTGACGTCATAACGCGTGTGACGGAAGATTATAATAATTGGATATGAGTTCCCCCTAATACACTACGTCACGAACCCATGATGTGACAAAAACAACCATTTTGCTCACACTTCTCACCTTTGTTGGACTTATATTATTTTACTCTGCATATTAACGATAATCTGTAAAAAAACTTTGTCGTTTTTACACTTTGTTGTAAAAAGTTTTTGTCTAAACATCAAATGATATATTTTAGACATCTTTTTCGTATAAGGAAAGTTGATACTTTTCTCATGTATAATAAAATTATGATTAATCGAAATCCCGATATGACTTAAACCACTGTCGTATAGAAATATTTGAAACATATGTGTTTAATACAGTGCTTTTTTACCCAAACGAAACCAGTGAATGTGATTTAGAAATATTTCAGTCATATATACAGCACTGAAATATATACTCAAGTTTGTGAAAAACTCAAGTCTGAATTAAAAGAAAAGCATGCTTTGAAATGGTATATGGTCACGAAAGTATCCTTGGAACGTAAAAAACCTGATGAATATGTGGAAGAGATGCATACATATTTTAGAAGTTCTTACATTATCGAACTTATTGAAGATGCTATTGAACATCATATTCGTGAAGGATATGCAAAGATTAATATGTCCTTAGAAGAGCTCATCCAAAAATTCACTATTTGGAACTAAAAATGGTTAAATACCATCCTCTAGCTGCTAGTAGCTATATTAAGCTACCTCCAAAACTTGCTTAAAAAGATTTGGGGCGTCACATATTTCTACAAATGTGACGGATGGAGGTGGGACCCCAAATAAATAAATTTAAAAAATTTCTATATATCATTCAAAAATAAAACTTCTTGAAAAATAGTAGTGTGAATTTGTTTAAGTTCATACGTAAAAACTTGTACACATATATGTACCTTCATGAATTAATATGCACTAGTTTTACATATCACTGAGTTATGTTTTACTAATTTCAAATTTATCCTTATCTGTCACGTCACGAATACATAATTTAACAAAAAGTACTTATGTTTTCCCACAATTCTTGACTTATATTATTTTACTTTGTGTATTAAACTGGCGACCTGTAAAAAACTTTGTCGTTTTTATACACTTTGAAGTAAAAATTTTCGCTCTAAACATCGAATTATCTTTTGCAAACATGAATTGATATGTATTTGTTTTAAATATCACTAAGTTACATTATACCAAAGTATATTTTCTAATATTTAAACAATTTTCATTTTACAAAAATTAACTTGTATGCATTTCTAGGTCTTTAATAAAAATCTTTTAATTTTTTTCTCTCAAAGACTTTAAACTATTGGAGATGTTTGTACTTTAAGTACAATCCAATACTATTTGCATAACAATGTGGAACATCATATGTTAAGAAAATCTTAAATGTTGACTAAGTTGCAAATCTCAGTGAAAGTATTTTAAGATTACTTTGCTAAAATTTACTAAGTATTATAATATTTTTCAGTTATTAAACGAAAAATTGTGTAAAATTTACTAAGTGTTTCACTAAAGAAGAGAATTCCACAAAAAAGTTTTGACAAGAATTACTAAATTCACTAAGTCATATACACACATGCTGTAATTATAATCATTATGAAATATTGTTAAATATTTTTTACAATCAAAAATTAACAATTTAAAAAATTGTTTTTGCAATAATGTTTTAAAGATTTTTCTTATATTATGTGTATGTCACATTTGTAGAAATATGTGACGCCCCAAATCTTTTTAAGCAAGTTTTGGAGGTAGCTTAATATAGCTACTAGCAGCTAGAGGATGGTATTTAACCATTTTTAGTTCCAAATAGTGAATTTTTGGATGAGCTCTTCTAAGGACATATTAATCTTTGCATATCCTTCACGAATATGATGTTCAATAGCATCTTCAATAAGTTCGATAATGTAAGAACTTCTAAAATATGTATGCATCTCTTCCACATATTCATCAGGTTTTTTACGTTCCAAGGATACTTTCGTGACCATATACCATTTCAAAGCATGCTTTTCTTTTAATTCAGACTTGAGTTTTTCACAAACTTGAGTATATATTTCAGTGCTGTATATATGACTGAAATATTTCTAAATCACATTCACTGGTTTCGTTTGGGTAAAAAAGCACTGTATTAAACACATATGTTTCAAATATTTCTATAGGACAGTGGTTTAAGTCATATCGGGATTTCGATTAATCATAATTTTATTATACATGAGAAAAGTATCAACTTTCCTTATACGAAAAAGATGTCTAAAATATATCATTTGATGTTTAGACAAAAACTTTTTACAACAAAGTGTAAAAACGACAAAGTTTTTTTACAGATTATCGTTAATATGCAGAGTAAAATAATATAAGTCCAACAAAGGTGAGAAGTGTGAGCAAAATGGTTGTTTTTGTCACATCATGGGTTCGTGACGTAGTGTATTAGGGGGAACTCATATCCAATTATTATAATCTTCCGTCACACGCGTTATGACGTCAGCAACAGGTTTTAGCGTCTCCTCAAGCTTGTTCAACCATGTTTAAACTTGAAACTATATATTTTTTTGTTATTACTTCACATATGGTTTTTCGTACCTTTTTTAAGTTTTATCTACAAATTTTCTAACTTCAAGCCTTGTGTTAGCAATTCTACTAAAAACAATTAATTTTTCAAAGTGATGTGACATGAAGAAAACATTTGACAAAAAATGTTTAAAAAATGTTTGTAAAATTTCACAAACTTCTAAAATTAAGCTTTCACAGTTCTTACAAAATATTTTCTGTATTCTAAAAATAAAAAAGTTAAAATTCAATCGTGAAAGTATCTATATATAAAAGATTAAGTTGTTACTATAACATTATTTTTACACTCTTTGGGACAGAGATTGTGATTTTAGTTAAAGTACAAATCACTTTGAATATGCATATTCAAAGTAAGATTCAAATATGGTACTTAGGAAAATACTAACTTCATAAGTATATCTAAAAATTTTTATAAGTTAGTTTTTCAGAAAATTGTTAATAAGATAAATTGATTTAAGATTTTTACAAGTACTTTACATTTGAGTGGTAAAACAATTTTACAAGTTTTTTCTTCTTCGATGTAAGTTTGATAGTTTATAAAACTACTATTGTGCATAAATTTTACTTAGTGTTTAAATATTATACTCAAACAATTCTACTACAGTAATGAAAAAGTATATCACTAATACCCAAGTAAACTTTTTACATGCTTTATTTCAAAAAGATGACGCTTACGTTTGTATTCTAGTAGAAAATATTATATAAAAGGTGATTTTGTAATAAAAATTAAAACAAACCATTTTCATTGAAATCTTTTTATTTGAAATTCATTCACAATAATACAAAACAGCAAAATTCGCACAAATCTATATTGTTGAAATATCGTTCATACAATCGACATTAAAGTTATTAAAAAAATTTAGCAAGTCTAGATTTTCATCGTTAAAGTTATCTGTCACTAACTCATTTTCCTTCGCACTAAAATTATTCGAATTCATATTTTTGTTGTTAGCAGAAAAATCATTCAAGCATTTGGGATTAAAGTTATTCAAAAAATTTAGCAAGTTCAGACTTTCATTAACATAGTTTACTAGAGGTAAATCAGTTTGTATCAGGTTAAAATTATTTAAGTCGTTATTTTCAACTTTGGTAGATAAGTCATCAACATTATTTTCACTTGTATATTCCACATTCGAATTGTTCAAAAAATTTTTGAAGTCTAAGTCTATATTTTCATTCTGAAAGTTGTTGGAAGGTAAGTCAAAAACATCATTTATACATTCAGTGTGAAAATTATCCAAAAAATTTAACAAGTCCAGATTCTCACTGTCATTATTAACTGTTGGTAATTCATTGTTAGTACTTCGTTCATTACAATTTCTACGTATGCTGAAGTATTTAAGATGATTCTTTCTCTTATGTTGCAATAATTCATACTTACACTGAAAAGTTTCACTGCATTCATCACATCTATTTTGCATTGAATATTTTTTATGCATATTTCTTTTATGTTTTAAAAAATGTCGTTTGTTTGAAAATGTAACAGTACATTCGTTACAACAGTATGTATGTAAAGTCTTTTTATGACTTTTCCGCTTATGGTTTAAAAAAGCATGTTTAGTTGGAAAGGTTATAGAACATTCCTCACATAGATACTCAGGTTTACGATAATGCACCCTCTTGTGTTTTTCTAATTCATACTTGTGTTTAAAAGCATCTTTACAAATAATACATAGATGTTTAGGTAAGACTTTTTGATGAAATAATCTCTTATGTTTAAATAAATCACACTTGCGATTGAAATTTTCGATACAATATTCACATTTGTATCTTATGGAAATTTTTCTATGGGTTTCTATATGTCTTTTTAAAACGATGTAAAGTAACAAATCCTTTCTCGCACACATAACAAATATTAGGTTTAATGTCATTGTGAACCTTCACATGTCTAGTAAGATAGGATTTTTTTAAAAATGACTTATTGCAAATTGGACAAATAAAAAGTTTAGATAACTTCTCATCCTTAAAAGTTGATGAAGGGGTTTGTTGAACAGAAACGTGAGTCTCCTCAGACGATAAAGTATTATCCATTTTTGTACTTCAGTTTAGTAAAGTATAAAAAATCAGTCTAAAAGTAAGACTTTAAAAATGTGTAAAAACTAATAAGTATGAGAACTTAGACAACTCTACAGCGAGAAAAGATAGTAGTAACTAATTCAAATTTTTTCATCGTTCATCAGTTTTACTTAAGAATTTACGAAAAATTCTCTTATTTCATGCCAAATTTTTATAACTATCGCCAATATTAGTGGAAATTTAGCCAAATATTATCCCATACCCTGCTATAATACTCGAATCTTGTGGAAAATTCTAGTTTATCAACATGTCTAAACAGATAATTTGTACACTTTCACTCTGTATTTTTATGGATGTAGCATCTACGTTAAACATTTTAGGGTAAAAAATATTCTAATATCTATGCTTTTTAACAGTTGATTATAGATTTATCGAAACTTGTGGTTTAGTATTTTCAAAGAAGGTAGGTTGTTAATAGTTTCAAGTTCATGATTTCATCATTCATCTGCAGCTTCTAAATTTGATAAGTGTTAGATTTTTATCTTACATTTTCAATCTAAAAAAGAAAAAGTTAATTTTTGTGGAATAGTATTTGTATTAAAATTATTTGTGTAAAAATTTTTCATTACAAAAAATTTCATTTACAAAAAATTTCATTTATAAGCAAATGTGTGAAAAACTTCAAACTAAATGACTTTTAAAACTTAGTACTTTGTAAAATAAGATGCGTTAGTAACATATGTGAAACATAAAAATTCCATACTTCATGATTTTTCAAATATTTGTAGTCTCTTAAATTTATATGAATGAGATTTTACCTTACATTTCATTCTTATCATTAGTAAAAATAAGTTTCTTATATTTTTATTCTAAAAATAAGTAAGTTAATTTCTGAGATGATATTTTTTCTAAAATACTTTGTGTAAAAAATTTTTCATTCACAAAAAATTTCAGTTTATAAGCATATGTCTGAAAAACTTCAAACTAAATGACAAAAAATCTTAGCACTTTGTAAAATAAGATGTGTTGTTAACATGTGTGAAACACTAAAATTCCATACATCATGATTTTTTCAAATACTTAGTCTCTTATGCTGCTAACTTTGTAATTTTATCATACATTTTCAATCTTATTATTGTAAAAATAAGTTTCTTATATTTTTATTCAAGAATAAGTTATCTAAATTTCTAAAATACTTTGTACAAAAACATTTTCAGTTTATATACATATGTTTATAATCGACAATACTTGGTTAAAATATTTTTTTAGTATGTTTAAATACACTTTAGAAAACTTAAGTATGCATCTGTGAACATGAATGTATTTATAAAACATTTATATTAATATTTTTTCAGCTCTGAATTTTTTCAGTTAGTGTTCATCATTTACAAACTTGCTAATTTTATCTTACATTTATAATCTTATTATTGTGAAAATAAGTTTCTTATATTTTTATTCAAGAACAAGTTATCTAAATTTCTAAAATACTTTGTACAAAAACATTTTCAGTTTATATACATATGTTTGTAATCGATAATACTTGGTTAAAATATTTTTTTTAGTATGTTTAAATACACTTTATAAAACTTAAGTATGCATCTGTGGACATGAATGTATTTAATAAAACATATATTAATATTTTTTCAGCTCTGAATTTTTTCAAAGTTAGCGTTCATCATTTACAAACTTGGTATCTGGAAAAGAAAAACTGAGTGAATGTAGCATTGACATGGACCATTTCACTATGGTAAAGTGATGAAAAGTAGTAATAAATCAAGTTGAGAAGTCTTTATTTGGCACAGATTGTTAAATAATTCTTAGCAAATATACCTTAAAATAACTATTGTTGGGAATGAATTACAAAAAATCAAACGCTGACATTTGAGATGGGCCAGGTTCGATTCCAGATCGCGTTAAAAACTAAAAAAAATGGTAATTTCTAATTATCACTCTGTTCGAAAACTTATATTATTTTAAGAATGTTGGAAGATTTCTAGTATAACATAAAACTTTAAATAAAAATACTTACAATATTTTAACGAGTGTAAGAAAATTTAAAGAAAATTTATAATTAAATACCACTTTGTAAAAATTTTTAAGTATACAAGTATGTTCGATGACAGTGATAAGAAGATTCCAAAAAGTTATATCTCAAGTATAACTGTTTTAGGTAGAGAAATTTTCGACATCAGCTATTTTTTGCAGTAAAGTAACTTCTGAAAAATGATAGAGGTAAAATATAATACTATATGTTACGATATTTTCTTAAACTTATTAAGACTTCTTTTCAAACAGTGAATTTTTCAGTTTTTTACATTGATCAACTTATTTTTATTTTTATTTATTTTTTAAAGATGAATTTTACTTCAAATAATTTTTTCTTAAACAAAATTTCCATTTAAAGTTTTTTTTTTTTTTTTCTCGAGTATTGTTCCTATAAAGTAGTGAACTGAACATAATTCAAAATAGCAGATAATTCTAAAGATAGAAAGAAAATGAATTTATATTTTTAAAACGTCTAACAATAATCAAATTTAAACACGACTTAAGGTAGCTACAGCGAGTTATCTGAAATTTTTCCTCCTCTTTCTTGTATTGAATGTACAATGCTGCACCCAACCCAATTCTAAGAAAATGCCCTAAGGAATGATCCCCTCCTTTCCCCCAAAACATTGTGACGTCACCATTAGCGAATGAAGTCTATATTTTGCGTTAAGATATTATTCTATTTATAACGAAAAAGAATATATACAGTTTAAAATGGATACTAGATATTCACAATTAAAAAATCTTTATGATGAAAAGTATTTTTTTAACGAACTTTCTTCAATTAAGTAATTAATAAGAAATTTTAATCACTCTTTTTTAGTTATCTATCAAAAAAACAATTCTCGTCCTTCATCCTAATCTAATTTCACTTATTCATTTGAGATTTTAAACATCTTTTAGCTTAATTTTCACGTGCATTGTCTTTTTTCGAAAAACATCTGGTGAATATTTACAAGATCTTTAATTATTATTTTTTACTTATTTATTTTAATTATTATTCTGTAATTAATATCATTTTCAAACAATAGTATTCTTAGGTTAAAAAAGATCTGCATAGGCATATAATAGAAAAATCACTCACACATATGCGAAAACTACTGTTTCTTTACTTCAAGCAGGTGCCGAGTTCGAATCTCAGTCAAAATCTATGTTTCTACACTTTCTTTCATTCTTTCTGCTTAATTTTTGCTTTCATTGCCTTTTTTTCGGAAAATATTTGATGATTTTTTACAAGAAGATCCTTAATTAATATTTTTCTTCATTATTATTCTGTAAATTAATATCATTGAAACGATTGAATTCTTTTCGGACACTAGCATTCATAGTTTTAAAAGAACATTGCAGACATATACTATAAAAATCACTCACACACACGCGAAAACTACTGAAATATTTTTACTGCAAGGTGTCGGGTTCGAACCTCAGTCAAACCTCTCTATTTCTTTCATACTATATCCACATCCACATTCTTAAATTCAATCGATTCCTTATTTATTTCAAAATTTTTAAATTTTTAATTAATTTCTTAATTAACTTCCTAATTAATTTTCTAATGAGTCACAAACAATATCCTGCTTTTTTCATTCTACCACAAACATCGCTTTAAAACCATCGTCACCTTTTACAAAAAATCACTCATTAATTTTTTTAATTAAATTTCCTCATTAATATCCTCGTCACGTTTCACGATCAAGTTAGAGGACGTCTCAAGGTCAATACCAACCCATCTAGACCCCTCAGGGGGTGGTGTGGCACCCGCACGGCTTGCCGGTGCACCAGTGCACCACCCTGCTGATGGTCAACTCTCATTTCTTACCTACTGGCGTTAAAAATTATTCCTGTGTAGTAGGTGTAAATAAATAAACAATAAGATTAATTTATATGATTAAATGTTAAGAAATTCTGATTAGCTTGTTAAAAGCTTTAATTGGTTCCCGTCCCTAATTGTCAGTTAAAATAAATGCTCCAATCTATTTAATTTGAAGCAATGAATCAAGTTTACTTTAATATATCTAATTTAATGTCACTGCTCTTTATTTTGTGCCCTGTCTTTCCTATTGTCTTTTTCAAAGAAAAAAAAAAAAATCTTCAACAATTTTCATCTGTGAGTGTAATTAGGAGTGATTGTTAATTGATTTTGCCTTTACACTGCATTAGATTCTGAGCAAATATTGTCATTAATTTCTTTTTGATAGTATTGTAAGATCTTAATAATTACTGAAAAATAAGAGAGATGTGGGTAAATTCATTTTAATGTAAAATAATTTAGATGAAATAATTTTGCCTATGTCTGTAATTAGTCAGATGGAAACATTTTAAAAATTTTCTAGGAAGAAAAATGTTTGAATTTTATTATTTTTAATTTAAATTGTTTTGAAAAAAATTAACGTACTTACCATAATCATATTTTAATACACTGTTTGCAAAATTTCCTAATTTTACGACGGTAATTAGCCCAACCCAGTGGGTTTTTTCAAGTTTTTCCAGGGTTTTGAGGAATATTTTCTTTATTCCTTTCTCTTACCCATATACATTGTAGAGAAAGTATTGTTTTTGTGTCAAATTTTCAAAACTGAGTTTTTGTTATATTTATACGTTTTGAAGTTCCCTGAATCCGGAAATCATGTTTTTGGCGGATGGTCTGTGTGTCTGTCATCATATCTCAAGAACAAATAGTAGCTTGAAGTCCAAACTAGGTATTCTAATTCTATATCATGTACGAAAAGTTTAGTGCATAAAATGTAGTGTATACGAAAAAGTTTAGTGTTTAAAATAAAGGCATAGTAAAAATTAGAGTAATTTTTAGTAGGTACTATTATTAGTCAATGAAAGTTAAATATAGTGAAGTCACATACAAAAATGGTTAGTATTGTGTAATTGAAAGGAGACTTTTAATCAATTCAAGGATGAGTATCCAGACCTTAAAATTGGTCATTCTACATTTGAAGAACTGGGAAAAAAAATAAAAAAATAAACTGCATTTTGGCTGTCGAGCAAGTGGAATACATTCTGTTCCACATTAACCAGTTTTTTAACTGTATTGATTTGACACTGAATGACCCATTCCATTTATTTATAAGCTAGATAAAAGTGTAATTTTGAGCAGAAATATATATATATATATATATATATATATATATGTATGTATACTTCGTTGAAAAATCCACAGGTAAGGACAAAATCAAGCCACTTCTGGTAATTTTACAAATGAGCTGTTCCTTTTAACTCACACACCATCACCTATTCGATTTTTACGAAATATTTTAATGCAATATCAAAGAATCGTAAAAGATGCAAAAACTAATTAATATAATTCAGAAGGGGAGAAAAAAAAAAAAAAAAACTGTCTATTTTTAATCAGAAAGGTACAAATTTAATTTCTATCATCTTTAATCTGAGATTCTTATTCGCAAAATATTGAAGGAATTTCATCTTTCATATGCATATGAAAAGAAAAATACTCTCTTCGAAACTAATTTAATTCATTTGTTTTTATAGGAATAAAAGGGATAAAAAAAAGTAATGCTGCAAAATATTCCATATATCTTTCCGTAAATAAATCTCTCGTTTTATTATCCAAAAATACCTTTGAGCGTCGAAAGGAAATTTCAAAAGAAAAGAGAGGGCAAAAGAGGTAACCGACTTACACTTCTCTCTCTCTCAGTAATGCTTAGAACTTCCGAAAGATGCTTTTTTAATCTCTTCGGTTCTTCGAAAATAATTTTCTGGGACGCAAGTTCAGATTATAAGAAAGTATATCAATTCATTGTAGCAACACAATATAACTCCTGAAGAGTGTCTTTTTTCGAATACGTTGTATCTTACTTTTGATTTTAAGTTCTTGAAATACAAGTGTTTGTAAAGATGGATCGGATCACGTGACAGTTTGTATAATTTATCTCCCAGCAATTATTTTTATTTGTTCTACACATAATATTAAGTCGTTTAATGATAAGATATTTCTGTAAGAGTGTGCTAATGCCCTCCCACCATCACCACTCTAACCCCCATTAAAAATTTTATATCTGTATGTACTATGGATATAGTACTATCGAAAATAGGGGGAAAATGAATGTATAAGGAAAAACAAAAGAGCGGCGTTGCGGGAAATTCTCCTTTTAGAACGTATTTTTATGTAAGAAGTCTTTAGAATCATAAATACCCTGTATACGCAAAGGAGGAACGTTGTTTTGAATGCAACAACGGTGGAAAAATGAATGTATGAGGAAAAGAAACAAAAAGGCGGTATTGGTGTAAATTGTCTTTTAGACGGTTTTGTAGGTTAGAAGGGTTCAGAATCATAAAAACACTGTGTACGCATAATTGTTTTTTCATGTAGTTCTGTAAGCCAGTTATTAAATTTATGCTCACTATTTTCTACACTAATCATTCTTTTATGTCTTTAAAATACATCGCACCCCGGCAAGAAGAGTAACACAATTCAAAAAAGCAGTATTTGAAGAAAATCAACTTAAGAAAACGGTAAAAATCATCTTAAAGACACTGAGAAAAAACTGACACAACTGCCTCTCAAGTGAATATATTTCGAGACGGAGATGCGACGCATTTTCTGTGCGTTTTACACATATTTAATGACATAAACTCAGAATTGCCATTTTTTGACTCGTGTCACTTTAATTAATGGTGTGCAACGATGTTAAGCTACATTTAAAAGAAATGCCGTCCGTAAGCTACAATGTAATGTATAGAAATTATTTTTGTGTTTCCCAGTACACGAGCCATACTACTCTCCCGCCTATTTTAATTTTTGTCAGATGAAAGGTCCTGCTGAATAATTTCGATCCGAAATAGTTGTTGTTTTTTGTGCTATACAGGGGGTTTGTTTGAAAAGTTGTATTAGTTTCTGTTCGATTCATAGTAAATAATTTTAATATAATAACAAATACCATACTATTAACCAAGTGGATACATCTTTTTTTTTTCTTTTCTTTTTTTTTTTTTTTTTTTTTTTTTTTATCAGAGAAGAATAAATTTTCTTTTCTTAAGCCCTGACATAAATATAATCTGAGGTTCTTATTTACTAAATATCGAAGAATTTCATCTTTTTATATGCATGTTGTAAAATAACTTCTTCAAAACTAATTTCATTCATTTTGTTTTTATAGGAACAAAAGAAAAAAAATAATAATGCTGTAAAATATTCCGCATCTTTCCATACAGAAATCTCGCGTTTTATTATCTAAAATATCCTTGGGTGTTGGTGAGAAAATATAGAACAAGGAAAAAGAGGGCAAAAGAGGAAAATCGACATATGCACTCCTTTGTCCTTTCTATCAATAAGGCTTTGATCTTCTGAAGAATGCTTTTGAAAAATATTTGTTCTGGGACGTAAGTTCAGAATATAAGAAAGTGTGTCAGTTCGTCATGGTGGCACTATGTAACGCCCAAAGAATGTCGTTTATCACCAACCGATTAATTTTTATTTATTGTGTATACGAGATTAACCCGTTTTTTAATGAGATATGTATATGAGACGGCTACCGCCCGCCTTTAACCCCTATTAAATATTTGAGTATCATAAATATTTAACATTATCGAAAATACGATTTGTTTTTTTTCCTTGTAGCTCTTCTCTATATTAACTCTATGCTCACTATTTTCTACACTAATCTTCTTTTTGTATGTCTTTATTACATATGTGTTAATTTCATTATGTTGAATGCAATATAACGATGTTAAAATACACTTAAAATAAATGCCGCCCGTAGACCATGACGTATTGTGAAAATTTTTACTTAATTATTTCGTAGGGAAACAAACATTTCTGTTTCTGAGATACGATGTTTGATTATAAAGTTTTTATTTGCTCCTATTCGATTTGATGAAATATTTTAATACTATAGCAATAAATCGTGAAAGACGCGAAAACGGAATGAATGCGATTAAAACCAAATGGGTATTTCATTTTTAATCAAAAAGGAATAAATTATATTCTCTTAAGTTCTGTCATAACTTCAAGAGTACTAAATATTGAAGAATTCCATCTTCTTATATATGCATATGAAAAGTAAAAAAAAAAAAAAAAAAAAAACTTTCAAAACTAATTTAATTCATTTGTTTTTTTATACAAAGAAAAGAAAAGAATAATAATACTGAAAAATATTCCATATCTTTCCATAAATAAATCTCTCATTTTATTATCTAAAATACCCTTGGGTGTTGAAAGGAAAATACAGAAGGAAAGAGGGTGCTGTGGGGGAAAAATCGACTTACACTCCTTCCTCTCAATAAAGCTTAGAACTTCCGAAGGATTCTTTTTAATCTTTTCGGTTCTTCAAAAATATTTTCTGGGACGCCAAATCAGAATATAAGAAAGTGTATCTATCAGTTCATCAAAATACCCGAATGTAACTTCCGAAGAGTGTCATTTTTCCAATATGATGTATTTTTACTTTAAGTCTTTGAAATGGAATTTATACTGGAAGATATATATATATATAAATCCTTTTGATAGTAAAAGAAAAGAATGAGAACGAAGAATAATCAGTCAATTAATTCACCAAAGAAACACACACACACCAAACAAAGTAACTAGAAATCTTAAATTGATTTAATTTTTAAGTTTAATAATAGTACTTACTTTATTAGACTAAAATACTTGTTGAAAAATAATGTAGGACGGTGTAATTAGATTCTGAAGAGAAGAAGGTTGACTCTAGGATAGTATTTTAAGGGGAAAAAAGAGTACTATGTAATGAAATGAACCTATTAATTGTGAAATGAGCAAAAGAATTTCGGACCAAAGCGGAACAAGACTGAATTTTAGCTTAAAAGCTCATAATGCTATTGACGTTTTCAAGTGCTATCCTCATAACACTGAGCAGAGAATTGCAGGTTTTCTGTAATTGATATGCATTCTAGCAAAATATCAATTGATAGCACGAACCTACAAGAAAAAATACACTAAAATGAATTAATATTTTCCAGAAAAATAAATTTAGAATACTTTCCAGAAGAATAAAAGCACATCATGAACCTTAAATTAATAATCATAACCTAAACCTTAAAAAAAAATTATCTTGAAATGCAAGAGATGTAGTTAAGTCATAATATATACTGATGTATTGAAACACCAACCAGAAAAACTAAAAACAAAACATGAACCAAAAAAACTGAATTTAAAACATGAGCAAATAGAGAACTTAATATGAGAAAATGGCGTTCTAGAAGTTGAGTTGTGTCTTTCCATGATAACTTATTTAATAACCAATTTTCAAACAATTAAATGGTAATTTAACCTTTAGTTTTAATATTAACCCTAAGTTTTATTTTTAATTTTAACTAGCTGGCCAGAGACCAATGAAAATTTTTACCAAAAACCATGCTCTCAGGCGCTTGCGGCGCCAATCGTAATTTGTTCTCTATAAAAGTCGCATAATATTAAAATATTAAAAATTCAAATATTTTTAAATAAAATCTAAATGTAGCTCTAGTTCAATATAAAATGCACTCAAATCAAGGAAAATCAAATAAACCATTCAAATCTCTTGTAATTCCTCATAACGTAGCTGTAGTTTAATGTAAAATACACTCAAATCAATGAAAATCAAATAAACCAATCAAATCTCTCCTAAGATTCTCCATTCTGCGTCATTATAGAGATGGGAAGTTTTATTTGCATATTTTTATTAATTAAAAGAAAACTAATAAAAAATTCGAAAATCTGACTTCGATGAGCACAATGACCCTACGGAGGGCACCTTTGTGTTAAATCACGTGACTGTCCGAGCTACCGTTTTCGAGAACAGTGAAATATATATATACACACAAATATTGCTCACTTAATAGTATAAGATTATTCTTATTCTTATTATTTTTTAATTTTCTGATTATTAAGAAGATTTACTCTTTTTCAGAAATTTGACCGTGTAATTTTATTTTTAACTGTATATCTATGTGTGTGTGTTTATATATTATAAAAAGAGAGGAAAAAAATTATTTTAAATGGAGGTACGATTCAAAATTTATGTATGGGAATAAGTCCTAAATTGCACCTGTAATTTAACTGTCAGTAAAACAGCCTATAACACTATTGATGATGAAACATCAGAATTTAAATAGTAATTTTACAGTGTAAACACCTTTAGAACTGCAAAGCTGTATGAAATAAATTTATAGGATGTTGCTTAACGGATTCGGGCATTAAGTACGTATTTGTAGATTAGCTTACGATTATGTATATCAAAATAGAGGTGCTGAACTAACGCTCTTTTAAGGAGGTGCAAAATTAAACATACGAAACCAATGAACACACTTGAGATTTGACGGACGTGGTGCGAGTTTCTGACATGTAAAGACCGCTTTCGCGTTGTGATCCGTAGTCTTCTCCGCTCCGCCGGACTTAAACATTCAAGATGGATTAATCTACCGTGACATACTTCTAAACTTCCATTAAAAGATCTTTCATAACAAGAAAAATGGCGTATTTCAAGTTAGCTGGAAGTTTATCACATACATAAACTCAATCAGTAATGAAATATCTTTTTGTATGTAGGAGAGGTGGGGGTTACTAGCGCTAGCTACTCTTAAATTTCCGTTGAATATTTGCTTTTTTTTTTTTAAGCCAATTTGGGTATCCGCACTTTTAGCGGTTTGTCTTAGATCGTCGCCAACTGCCCACCCCGTAGCTCTAGTGCGACGTTATAATCACACAACGTAACCCAATATGGGTATATCACTGCTGAACATAGACATTTAATATTTAGAGACGCATATAATAATTGTAGTTTTTCTATAACTCTGTAAACTAATTATTAATCATATGCACACTATTTTCTACAGAAATCATGCTTTTTAAGCACCTTAATAATTAATGTGAATTTCATTATGTTGAATGTTGTGAATGATGTTAACTACACTTAAAAGAAGCGCTCTCCATACTTCATAGATCGTAATGATACAAATTCTTTTTTTCTATACCTACACATAGGGGGAAGACTCGTCATTTCGGCAATAATAATAAAAATTCGTGCTTTATTTTATTTTTTAACTTACTCTTTCTTTTCAAAATATTTTGGCATCGCAGCCCATCCAAGTCAAATATATAGTAACAAAAATATGCCAAAATCTCTCGTTATCCTACATCTGTTCTTTCTCCCCAGCAGCCTTGTTGAATTGACACCAAGGACGCATAACTTCTGAGTTTCTCTCTTTTATTTGTTTTCTTTCGTTGGGATAAAATATGGCGTCAGAAAGAAACACTTTTGCCAAGTTGTATGCATGCATTTTTTACTTAGCACCCCACCATACGGCAGACTGCTTCACGACTCTTAACAATTTATAGAAGTACCTTCGGTTTGTTTGTGTATATTCGACGCACGAGAATTCAGTTTCTATTTCCGCATATAACTTATGGGTATTAAGTGTTGGGGGATTGCCCTTGGAGAAAAACTAGTGCCAAATTTATTGTTCTCTTTCTTTTTCTTTGATAAAATTGTATGCCGTCTGTACCCGCTGACCTTGTTTACTATTCCTTTTATGTTTTGCGCTGTAGAGTATCAGAAACAAAAAAATAAAATAAAAAATCGGAGTAAAAGTTATAAATAATAATAATTCATCAATGCAAAGAACCACTTATGGAAAATGAAACCTTATACACGGCAAAAGATGTATAGAAAAAGTTAATATGAATTGTTTCTGAAACATTGTTAGATGAGATAACATATTGCAAATATAATCAAAGAATAAAAGAAAAAATAATTATAATTACTAAAAGGAGAAGCAGAGCCCCCCCCCCTCCCCCCGGGTATAAGACGGGTGAAGCGGGTTAAACAATTTTTTCGGGCGCCCGGCTTTTCTTCCAAAATCCTCTGCAAGACCATATGGTAACAAAGTAAAAAGTTAAAATGAAGATAATAATTACTGCCAAAAGAGAAATAAATTAAGCAAGAAAAGAGGAAAACTTAACGAAGATACCGTGAGAGATTTAATTTATGATTATAAGGAACTGAAATCGGTAATTCGGTTAAAAATGAGATTTGACATTACTTGCGACTTAAGTAATTTTAAGGTTATAAATAAATGTTAGGCAGCATTCCACATTATTTAAAGACAGACATTAAAAAGAATTCAAATTAAGTGCAATAACTATTATCTTACATTAATCGTAAATATATATATATATATATATATATATAATGTGTGTGTGTGTGTGTGTGTGTGTTAGAGAGAGGGGGGGGGGGAGATAGAGAAGACAATAAGTTTCTATAATTTTCATCTTACGTTAAGAGAATGTTCGAAATATCAGTTTTGAAATTACTTTTTCGTGTTTTGTCGTGTTATTATTTAAAAAGCCGTTCCGTTAAAGTGTAAACTAATTTTTATTTTAGTGAAGAGAAGGGGAAAAAGAAAAGTATAAAGAAAACTGTTCAATATAAGACTTATTTACTAGCTACATCCATAGAACATGAGAATACGAATAGAAACTAACGCCAGTTAACAATTTATATATATATATATATATAATTATCTAAGTTTCAACAACCTTCTTTGTATAATAGTTTATTTGTTCAATTTGGTACGCTTTCTTCCCTCATTTTTACGCCTTTTATATAGAAAATCGATAGGAAAACATTATATTAGTTTAGTGTATTTAATATTCATATGTTTATTGCCCGTGGAGATATAATAAGGTGTCGTTAATTTACATTTGTATTCGACTATAAGCATATGTGTCCCTCCCTCTATTTGGAAAACTCAACATCAATTAAAAGAATAATTAGTATTTTATTAATATCTATATGTCACACTAACCATATAATCAAAAGGAATTTTTATTTATACCTTCTTCCTTGATTTCTTTTTTAACACGTTAATCGCCACGATAATATCAGATAAATTTTCACATGGGCCATGGTTAACTTTATTAGACAATTTAGTTAAAAATGCGTGTTAAAAATGCGTCAGGCACATTTGACTGACATGGCGATTAACGTGTTAAAAATGCGTTGGCGAGGCTTTTCTGTACTTCGAAGTACGTAACGTACGAGTATTATCACAAAATATAAAAAGAATCAAACTAGGTTTTAAAAAAAGGGTAAGGGATATGCGTATTTTCTATTTAAACAGTCGAAATAAATCACAATTCTGAATTATGTCCCTTAAAACATTATTTTACAGTAATAGGATAAGATTATAAATAAATAAAATAAATATTTTAATATTTATACAAGTCTGAGAAATAATTACATTCGTGTTGAAAGGACACAAAACAAACCAGAAAACGTTTTCATAAATAAGAAAAAAAAGAAAAAAAAATGGCCAGTCGATAATAAACAACATAACTAGCATAAACAAAACAAAACAGAAAACGTTTGCAGAAATAGGGGAAAAAATCGCCAGTCGATAATAAACATCGTAATAAGCATGAACAAAACCTTTCTATGCCATAGAAATTATTTAAGAATTTAAAGTGCATCGTTTAACATGTTTATTTTGTCATGCATTAGAGGGGCGCAAAAATCAATTAACGAATACTAATTATTTTATGAAAAAAGAAAAGGCTATTAACCCAATTTTTATAATGCATTAGTAATAAAAGAATACACGTTTATTTTTTATTATTATTTTTTTTTAATGTATAGGGTGAAAGATTTTTAAATCAGTTGCTGCTTATTACCATAGAACAGATAACGAAAACACATTACTTTATTGTTTTATGTTGAAAAGGTTATTCAATTTATAATATAAATCATTACAATACTTTAAATAAATTCAGAAAAGAAAATATTTTCATGCATTTCTTTATTTCTAATAATTAAAAAATATCTGGAGTGACTCCACTTGACTTTCCGAAAATTAAGTAATATTAACGATTGTTTAAATAAATTAAAGAGAAATCTGAAATCATTTAGTCAAACGAGTAGGTCATTTAATACTATTGCATTTCAAATAATTTGAGCCCATTCGTCATAATGATAAAGAATTTTTCGTTGTATCCCTGTAAAAATCTATAAGTACTAGATTCACAAAAATCTATACAGTTCGTGCGACGGTGAGCTCTAAATTTATATAAATTTTCAACTCAATCGGATAAGGCATTTAGACTCTAACACATTATAATTTCGGTCCGTAGGCCACAATAATAAAGAATTTTTCGTCGAGTTTCTGTAAATCTATACAGTTTGTGCTACGGTGAGTGTGTTCAGTCAGGGGCTATACCTGATTTCAGGATTTTTAATCTTATCCATCTGTATTTCCATATTTCCTATAAAGTTATCTTTCGTTTTCATTGGTGGTTCAATTGTCGTCGAAGTGATATGTGAATGACTTGTAAAATAAGCTAGGGCTTCTGGTCTAAATAATTTGGGTTGGGGACAAAATCTCGCGGGACAAAATATCGCGAGGACAAAATATCGCCGACGTAAATGAATACAGAGCAAAAATGAGTTGGTAATTATTAGTAACGTTGTATAAAATTTCATGACAACACATACCTTAGTCAGAACACTACATTCTGACAAACATACAACAAAATTTTTTATAAATTTTATTTAAAGTAGTTTAAAGATTAACTTTTGTCAAAACTAGTCATAATGAATTCAATAGTGCTTATTAATTTTAAAATTTTTAATTCAAGTTTATGAACAGCATTCAGTTTTAATGTCAGCAGTGATGTACACGATTTTTAAAATGTATTTTGAATAGTGAAAAGAAAAAGATAAAATAACTTAAAAATAAACATACATAGATAAAATAATGAAATTCAACTCTATGATTTAATTATTTATTTTAATTAAATAATTAATATTTATAAGGCCCTGTGGCCCCCGCCAGAGATCACACGTGACACAAAATCAAATTTTCAAATAGACCATACTATTTTTTTGACGCGAGATTTTGTCCCGCGATATTATGTCCGGATCCCAAATAATTTGAGTATCATTTGCTACTCCGGGTTATTTGAGACTCTAATTTTCAGAGTTTTACCTTTGAGTCACAATCACTCCTGCTGTAACATACGTACCAACTTTCAGCTCATTCGAACAAAGCGTTTGCACATATACACACACATACATATATCACGAAAAATCGTAGATATCTCTAAAAAATCTCGTGTCAAAACCAAAGTTGGAGGTGTACAACTAGCCGTCATCACAGTGACAAATATAAATTTCGACATTTTACGACCATTCGTTTTTGAATTATGCAAGATACATATTTTCATAAATCAAGAGTGCAATACTTTCCTTACATTTGTATGTTCGGAAAGTAAATAATTATAAGATAAAGAACTTTTTATAAACCATGTTTTTAAATTTTCTGTTGAATCATAGCTATAGAACTAATTACATTAGCACTTTATCAATGCGTATTGCTACGAAATTGTAAATAATTGTATTTATTTTTGTATAAATTCTTTCAAAGAGGCTTAGTAAGTTGATAAAATGTCAATTTTCTGCATTTCCAGCTCTTTTTCGCTTTAAAATAGCTTAAACTTCTCTTTAAAACGCATTAAAAAGCTCCAATAGGCAAGTAATGGATTTGGCGCCAAATTTGACAACTTTTTGCCCTTGGCGACTTTTTTGGCGACTTTTGGCGAGAAAATTCTTATTATCGATATTCCAAAGATGGACGTTCTAATGTGATTGGTTAAAGAGTTACCGGAAATTTGAATTTAAAAAAAAAAAGTTGGTTTTAAAAATAAAATATTAATCCTTTCCGAACAACATATATTTGCATCATGAACTACATTAGCACTTTATCATTGTGTAGAAAATCTTTAAAATGATAACGACGTCAATTTTTGCCAAATGCATACTTTAACTTTTAACAATTTTTTAACGCTCACGTTTAATTAAATGTATTTATTTTTAGGTCGAAAGAAAATGAACTCGTAAATTTGTTTTGGCAACAATTAAATTATAGCTAATATTTTAATGACTATTTTCATTGCTATTAGGAGCTTATCATTTTCACATTTTAATTAATTAAAAGAAAACAATTCGAAAATCTGACTTCGAAGTATTGTGTTGTCACCGGGTTCTGAGCTACTGTGAAAGTTTCAAATGTCTAGCTAGTCGGGAAGTTAGTTAAAAATCGATTGCAAGATTTGTTCCTGACAAACACATAAAAATCGAAGTTAATATAAACATGGTAAAATGACATCTCTGGTTAAAGGTTAAAAAAAAAAAAAATTCTTTATATTTAGTAATATAATAATAGTTTTATAACAGAACATTTTGCAAGACTGCCTCCCTTTTCCCTCCCATCTTAGCAACTTTTTAGGGTATGTATGTAAATTCTTAGCCATTTAGTGTGCATTAGTAATAAAAATATACAGTTTTTTCTTTGAAATGTGAGGGCTGAAAGCATTTTGAATTTTTTTTTTTTTTTTTTTTTTTTTTTTTGTGATTACCCTAGATCAGGTAACGGAAACGCATGTTTCATGTAAAAAGTTATTTTATATTGCGTAGGTGCCAAGCCTTTGTTATGTTCAACAGAGACTTCGTACCGGAAAGTTTTTATAAATGTTTCCAGTTTATTTAATTTTATTCATTCGTCGAAATTATGTGGTCGATTCTTTTTTATATTGGTGATAAATCTGATTTAAAAATTTAAAATGTTGACTGCTAAGATATTATAATTTATTACGATATTTAAACAAGAAAACGAAATATTGTCATGCATTTCTTTTTAACTGGAAAAAGACACCAACGGTTAGGCGTCTTAAAATATATAAATATGTATGCTGAATAGTGATACTTTTTTAATTAAAAGATTTTGCGGAAAGTTTCCTCTTCCCCCTTAAAACTTTGTGTTTTACAAAGATACAGTTATTAAGATTCAGAAGATGCTCGAATTGCAACTAGGTAAAAAAGAAAAAAAACGTGCAATTAAGTTCAAATAGTTTCATCATGCTCTCATTTTTTTTTTTTTTTTTTGCCATTATTAAAAATGTGCGAAACATTTTTTGCATAATACAATAAAAATCTGGAGTGACTCCACTCGACTTTCCGAACATTGAGTAATTAACAGTTTTGTAGATAAAGTAAAGAAAGAGGAGTTGTTAAGCAAACAAAAGAGAGAAAACCATAATAGAGTGTTTGAGTATTTTTCTCCATCTATTACACGATGTTTTATTTAACGCTACTGAACTTTGAGCCCATAGATCATAATGATAAAGAATTTTTCGTTGTGTCCCTGTAAAAACCTATAAATGCTAGATTCACCAAAATGCTTATAGTTAGTGCAACAGTGATTTATAATACTCATATAAATTTTCAGCTCAATTCAATAAGGCGTTTAGATGCTATCGTACTTTTAAAAATTTAGTCCCATAGGCCATAATGATAAAGAATTTTTCTTTGTGTCCCTGTAAAAAAACTGTAAGTGCTAGATTCACCAAAATCTATACAGTTAGTTCAACTGTGATCTATAACATGTGTACAATTTTTTTGCTCGGATTAATAAGGCGTTTAGACACTATCACATTTTTAAAAATTTGGCCCTATAGGCATAATGATAAAGAATTTTTCTTTGTGTCCCTGTAAAAAAACTATAAGTGCTAGATTCTCCAAAATCTATACAGATTGAGTATTTGTGATCTATAATATGTGTATAAAATTTTTGCTCAATTGAATAAGGCGTTTAGATGCTATCGCACTTTTAAGATTTTGCTCCCATAGGCCATAATGATAAAGAATTTTTCTTTGTGTCCCTGTAAAAAAACTATAAGTGCTAGATTCACCAAAATCTATAGGGTTCGTACTATGGTGACTTACAATATGCGCACCAACTTTCAGGTTAATCGAACAAAGCGTTTAGACGCTAGCGTGTTCACTCACAGACATACACACATACATACACACATACATACATACATCATCGTAAAAATAGTGAAAACGGACTCAGGGGACCTCAAAACGTATAGAAACATCAAAATCTCGAATTCGGATTTTTGACATGATTACAATACTTTCCTCACTATAGTGTTCGGAAAGTAAAAATCGTAGTTGCCCACCATTTATGTCTAGTCTTGCCATCCTTGCTTCTTACTTTACTAAGTTACTGAAAATGGTAACAATGACGAAATATATATATATATGAAACGTAGTGAAAATATTTTAACTGGTAAAAAATATACACTTATCTGTACTTATTCATAAATTTTTGTTTTATTTTATGATACATTCTTCTTCTCTAATTCCCATCTTTTGAGATAAGAATTTAATTTTGCTGTAAAAAGTTTAAAATTTTGACAGCACAAACATGAATTATTAAAAGCATAAGTCGTATATTTTTTAAATATATCTTTTTTCCCCTTGTAATTTATGATAAAATATGACTGATTCAAAAATTTCTTTATTTTATATACATAATTTTATGTTACAAAGTGGATCGGGAATTGAGCATAATGAAGGACAAAAAATGTTTACTTAATTATATTCTAAACATTTTTTTAAAGCACCTTAACATGTGACAGTTTGCTTCCTAATTAACCCATTAATGAGGACGGTTGAATAAATAAGTTGCGTTATTTTTTTCTTTTTCTTCTGCTGTTCCTTATATCTATTGAAAGAAAGGGGGGGGGGGGATACTGAATACTTGTTCATAACTTTGTTTCGATGTATAGAAGTCATTGTTGAACCGTGTTTCAAAAAAAAAAAAAAAAAAGAGAGAGAGAGAGAGGGCAATTTAATTAATTTTAGACATAACATTTAATTCTGTGATATATTTCAACCCCCCCCCCCTTCCTCACACACACACACACACACACAAATAATAATTAATGGAGGAATATTCTTTAGACTTAGTGAATAGTTCTTATATAAAATTACTAGCAGGCAACGCCCGCTTCGCTGGTCCCTATTTTTAAATGAATCACTATAATGAATTCTCAAAATTGCATTAATTTTTATCACGTGAAAAAAAAAAGAGAAACAAAATCTGAGTAGGAAAAATGTCGCACCGGGTTCTCACTGCCTTCGGAAAAAATTCCCAAAATGCTCTAACCCTTATTTCTATTATTTTCCCACTTCGCCCCCCCCCCCTTCTGTCTATCCTAATAATTTTACAAATTTGAAAATATCCGCAATCGATTTGTAAGTATCAAAAACCTCTATGCACCAGTTTTGAACGATATATCTCTATTTTTATTTTTTTGCCGCTCTACTCCCCCCGCCCCTTCTCGCCCTCCCAATAATTTTAAAAATTCGAATCTATCCGCAATCGATTTGTAGGTATTAGAAACCTCTATGCACCAATTTTGAATGATCTAACTCTATTTTCTTTTTTTTTGCCCCTCTGCCCCCCCCCCCCTTCCCGGCCCTCCTAATAACTTTACACTTTCGAAAATATCCCCATTCGACTTGCAGGCCTCTAAAACCTATCTGTACCAATTTTGAACGGCCTAACTGTATTTCTATTTGTTTTTGACCATAGCCCCCCCCCCCCCTTTACCGCCTCCCCCTTCCCGCCCCACCTAATAATTTTAAAAATTCGAAAATATCCGCAATCGATTTGTAAGTATCGAAAACATCTATATACCAATTTTGAACGATCTAACTCTATTTTTATTTTTTTGCCCCCCTCTCCCCTCCCCCTTTCCCGTCCCTCCTAGTAACTTTACACTTTCGAAAATATTCCCATTCGACTTGCAGGCATCTAAAACCTATCTGTACCAATTTTGAACGGCCTAACTGCATTTCTATTTGTTTTTGCCCCATAGCCCCCCCCCCCCCTTGCCGCCCCTCCTAATAATTTTACAAATTCGAAAATATCCGAAATCGATTTGTAGGTATCGAAAACCTCTATATACCAATTTTGAACGATCTAACTCTATTTTTATTTTTTTGCCCCCCCCCTCTCCCCTCCCCCCCTTCCTGCCCCTCCTAATAACTTTACACAATCGAAAATATCCTCATTCGACTTGCAGGCCTCTAAAACCTATCTGTATCAATTTTGAAAGCCCTAACTGTATATCTATTTGTTTTTGCCCTTTAGCCCCCTCCCCCCCCCCTGCTGCCCCACCTCGGGGATGAATTTCTAAAATTCCAGAAATTAGTTTTTAGATTTTTGCATTAACAATATTTTAGAGCAAAAATTTCACGCATATCTATTTTTTTGTTTGAGATATATAGGATTATGCGAAATCACGTTTTACGCATGTGAAATCACGTTTTGCCCCCCCGGCCCCCTTGGGGACCGAATTTTGAAAATTCCAGAAATTGGTTTTTTGACATTTGTATTAGCTATATTTTAAAGCAAAAATTTTACGGATATCTGTTTTTTTGTTTGAGATATGAAGGATTTTGTGAAATCACGTTTTGCCGGGCGAATTTTGTAAAATCGCTTCTTAGTGGATGCCTACGTCATAGAAAGAACATTGTCACAAAATTTCATGCTTCTAGGTCCAGGGGTTTGCTCTGGGCGTTGATAGATCACCCCCTCACTCACTCACTCAGGAAGTGTTCTTTTATATATATAGATTCATTGTTTAAATTGAATGAATTTTATACTGGGTAAATATTATTTAAATTTAAAATAACTTACATATATAGATTTTGTGTCATAAATACCTTACTTTTATAATAACAATAACTGAGATTCAATACCTTTGATGTAATAATTATACAAAAATAATAATTAAATTTCATCCTTAAGGGAACAAGAGACTTACGAGATTTAAGAATCGTACTTAAGAGTTTGACAACTTAGCAATTCCCGGACAAGTTTTCATTTCATTACTTTTGTACTTCATTCCGCTACACTGGAGGGCCTTACATGATAGATATAGCCCAAAGCATTATTAAACACTGCGATTTTTTTCTTTTATTCTTTATTAGTTCTTTTACTACATTATTATCAATCAGCGGTAATTTTTTATATTTTTCAGTAGACTATTGTAATATAAACATTGTAATACAGCATATTACATTATTGCTATTGTGCGAATTTTTGTTCGTTCTCAAATTTTAAGAGGGGAAATAAAAGGGGAGGAGGTGATTTTTACGTCGTACTAGCGCTACACTGTGTGCTATTGGCACCGGTGTGGGAGATATCTTCAGGGTGATCCGTAGACATGTCATTAGCTGACCAAATGTCCCCATTTTCTGGGGACAGCCTTTATTTTGAAGGCACTTTTCTAAGCTTTAACAATTTGTAGAAAGTAAATTATTAATCATTAATATTTTATTTTTAGTACTTATTTATTAGGAATGAAAAAATAAATCCGTAATTCGATAATTGTAGCAATTTTTTTTAATGCTTCTCTCTTTTATAAAGGTACTCTGATGTGGTCAGCCTACATGTCATCACATTTTTTATTTTTTTCTGTGTTTTGTAGGATGGAGATTTATGATAAGGCTGTAAATTATGACGAGAAACCATACTCCCATACTTCTAATTTTTCACACAAAGTTGAATGATAGACGAATAATAATTACAGCTAACATTGATGACATATTACACAAATAATTACATTTTGAAGACTGATCTGTTTTAGCGTGAGCACAAGTATAAGGACTCGAACAGATCATTGATTGTTCGATAAATTTTATAGGTACTTGCATATTCGAGTAACGTCACTTACCAAAAGACCAATAGACTAATATTCAGGAATACAATGATGTATAAACATCACAACTCTCCCCCACTTAGTTTCTAGAACTATACCTAATAGGGGATTTTCTCGGTCTAGTTGAACTTCTTTTAAAACGGGAATATTCAAGTTTTAGTTTATCATCAGGAGTACATAGATTTTGATCACTAGGATCAGTCACGTCATTTTCTCTAAGCTTTGTAGTTATCGTGGATCTCATGTCGTTTGGTACCGAATCTGGTGCAGCAGTAGGCTTTTCACTAGGGGTTTTTACACTTGAACCAGCCGGTTCTGTATCTGGTGTCATGGAAAACTTTTCACTTGACGTGGTTTTTCCATCATATTGTGGATGCAGATTAGTGTCATCTGGAACCATAGGATTATTTATAATAGCAGGAGACTTGGCGTTGGAATATTAAAACAGGAATAAACTACTACGTCAGAAACGCCAAAGAAAAATTGTTGAGGTGCATACAGCTGTTTCGGTAGCCTAAAGCGTACCGTCATCAGTGCAAAAAGAATTCTGAATCTTTAAGATTCAGAATTCTTTTTGCACTGATGACGGTACGCTTTAGGCTACCGAAACAGCTGTATGCACCTCAATAATTTTTCTTTGGCGTTTCTGACGTAGTAGTTTATTCCTGTTTTAACATAGGATTATTTGTATTGAGGAACATCTTGTCCTCACACTATGACTTGTAGTTTTTTCCAATTATACTTCGAGGCCAACATCTGTCATTTGATTCATGTCTTTTCCATTCATGTGGACCTACTTGAATTTTGTAATGTAATTTTTCTTCTCTAGCAATTATTGTGCCTATTTTCCATTTATCTCCTGATGTGTAATAACGTACAGCAATTTTTTGATTTATTTTGAATTCTCTTACTTTTTTAGTGTGAAGTGCATTTTTATGTTGCTTATTTTCAACGTGATTCTTTACATTTGGTACGAGTAAATTTAATTTTGATCTGATGTTTCTTTTGAGAAATAATGATGTTGGACATTCCCCCATCCCACACAGCCACTTATATCCATTAGATATCTAAATTACATCGAATTGATCCGTGAAAGGTACAAAATATCTTAAGAATATGTCCATTAAAAGTCCTGAATATCCTATGCTAATTATAGATATCTATTAGATGTTTAAATGTAAACGAAATTTAGACGTGCCTTTTTTTATGTCTAATCGATGTAACATGTTAGATCAAAACAAGATTTAGATATTTTCAATATCTATTAGATGTAACAGTTTTCGACCAAATAAAAACATAGGCAAAAAATACTTAAAATTCAAATTAAGCGACAATATTATTAATTTGTTGTGTTTAATAATGTACATTACATTCTAAAATTTTAGTTATTGTACTTCAGGTGACCAAATTTTCTAAAAGGAAAAGTGGGGACAATTTACCCACACAGCCACTTACATCTATAAGACATCTATAAACATCCTATAGATATCCATTAGCACGACAAATGTCACTCTTCTTTACATCCATTATATGTCTACTGAATCTCCAAATATCCAATAACTGGACTTTATTTAGACTTTTCTTAGATATTGAATGGAGATAACAGACCAAATTTAGAGATCTACTGAACGTCTAAGAAATGTTGTTGGACATATTATAGATATCTTAATATAAAAAATTGGACATTATTTAGATATTGAATGGAAATATATATACCATATTTAGAAATCTTTAGAACATCTAATAAATGTTAGACATATTATAAATATCGTAATAATTAAAAATTGGACATTTTTGGACTTTTCTTAGATATTGAACGGATCGGAGATAATACACTAAATTTAGAGATCTACTGAATGTCTAGATGTCGTTAAATATATTAAAGTTTTTTTTTTAATATCCAAAGAAGACAGTTTATGGTATTATCTGTAGTTGTAGTTGGAACGATGAATACTTCTAGCCATTGCTGTGGGCATCTACCACAATTAAAAACATTTTCCCCATGATTGGGCCGAAATAATCAATGTGATTTGCCAAGGTGGTGTTTGCCATTCCGAATGATGTGTATCAATTTTGGGAGGATTATGTTTCAATTGTATGCAAACAGAACAATTATTTGCCAATTCTTCAAGGTCTTTGTCAATACTTGGCCACCATACAAAACTATATGCCTGCACTTTCATTTTGACTATGCCAAAATGTCAATCTTGTAAAACATTTACCTATGAACTTTAGGAATTAGAACACGATTTCCTTTTAAGATATAGTTATTTAATAAGGAAAAGTTTTCTTGCTTCTGTGCCTGAGATTAAATATTGATACACTGCAAAAAATATGTCCTGTTTGCTGCCAGAAATTTTCTGTAATTTGAGAAAATACACGTAATTTACGAAACAATTACGTTGTCAGAACGTATTTTCTCAAATTAAGGACAATTTCTGGCAGCAAATAGGACATATTTTTTTACAGTGTACATTTCTTTTAGTACTGGATCACGTTTAAAACTTGCCGATAAAATTTTAGAAAAGGTTCAATGTTTGATTTTAAATTTCATTTTAATTTTCTAAAAATAGAAAAACTATTTTAGAAGCATTATAAATACAGTAAACTGGTATGCACTCTATTTCGGTTGACCCGACGTACTCCGATATCGGCCGATGATGGTAAAAAAAAAAAAAAAAAAACTGTGCGATATGTACAGTATTGGGCAGTTTAATGAACTCCGATATTGGCCGTTATTACTATGCTACTGGAGATATAAAATAAGAAAGGTATAAAAGCCTTTGAATACAATAGTCTGTAGTAAAGTTAACTACCTTTATGCTAGACTAAATTGAAAAAAGTGTGTATACATTATGCTATGCTGATCACGTTCAATTCTGGAAAGTTCTCCCGTACTTTAACACTTTATAAGGGCCACTTTCATCTAGTAAAGTTATGATAAAATATTTTTCGGATTGAGATTGATTTATAAAAAGAAATTCATATAGCTTATTACTTAAAATAATTCTTTATTTTTAAGATTTTTTTTTTTTTTTTTTGGTAAATATATTTTCCACCGCCCACTGGGAGCTGTGGGAAGTATACTTCCCACGGTTTCCAGATAAGTTTTTATTTCATTATTTTTGTGTTTTGTTCCATCAAATTGATCTTTTTCGTATTTGTATTTGTATTTATTTATTTTCATAGTAATCGTATTTAATCCAATAGTCTAATAATTTTTTCATTATTATTTTATCTTCAAACCATAGTAAATGTGAAATTTCGTTTCAGTTTTATCGCTTGCAGACTAGTGAAGTAGGTACACGTTATGCAAGTGAAATTTTCTCGTTCTTTTCATTACGAATTTCTTAAAAGAAAAAATTTGTTGAACTTTAATCCCGTTATTTCAATAAACCATAACTTAAATATATATATATATATATATATCACTTTTACCTCAAAATAGACCGAAGTCTGGTAGTCTGATTTTTTAATGATTGCACAACGAATGCCTTTCTTTTATTTTCTAAAATTTTGAATTGTTTTGTGTATGTCTCTTTAATGAATTGTTTGACTAACTATTCTTCGTTCTCATTCTTTGCTTCTACTATCAAAAGGATTATATATATTCGAATACATTCGCCTGTAGCAAAGTTCAATTTTCTTTATGCTAGACTTATTGTAAGAAGTGTGTGCATAGATTAATATGTCTCATATAGTGAACATGTTAAATTCGAATAAATTCTCTTCTTAAGAGTTTGACAACCCTATAAATTCCAGAATAAGTTTCCATTTCATTACTTTCACACTTCATTCCGCTATTAATCGAACCTTGCGTGATAGATAGCCATGACAAATCTTAAGCTCTCTGAATTCTTTTGTTCTTCATTTGATGAACTTTACTTTCGCTACATTATTTTCAATCAGCGGTAATTTAAAAATTGAAAAGATTTGTTCCGACTTGCGAAAATCTTAACTAATGGAACGATAAGAAGAAATCTTTTATTTAAGAAGTTCGCAAATGGCCAAACGATTATTCTGTAAATTGCCTTCTTCGAGATTACAAGTGGCTCATTTAAATCCCTGCTGTGCAAAAATAAAAGACTAAAAATGAAAGTTTGTTAATTGTCGTCGCACACAAAAGCCGTTAATGGCGCGTGTATTGTCGGCAAATTATTCATTTAAAGTTATGTAGTCAATTAAAGTAATTGGAATTTGCCCTGAGGTTTAACTTTGAATTAGTTTTTCTTTTCCAATTTCCTAATGGACTTTATGAAGAATTGTTAAAGACCACTTAAAATTAAAGATGAAGAAAGTGAATAATGATGTTATTGATGCTCTGTTTGAAAAAGAAGAAGAAGAAGAAGAAAATACATTTAAAGTTCACTTAAAAGAAAAAAAAAAATCTTTTGGGTGGATTCTAAGTAAATTGGTTTGTCGTAGTCCAGGTGTAGTAATTACTTGGTTTTGCGTAATAATAGCCAACATTTTGTTTAATATGGTTTGTTGCAGTTCGTTGTTTTTAGATTTTGTAAATTAAGTTAGTATTTAAAGGTATTTAAGTTCCTGTAGAAATGTTTTAAAATTCTATATAAATTCACTGTCAATTTTGAATTTCGTAAATTATGAGTTAATATTTAATTGTAGAAAGTTCCTGTTCAAATGCTTAAAATTCTATATAAATTTACTGTAAATTTTGTTATTTGTTCGAGGGGAAGTAAAGACCCAGAAATAGTCGAAATTTTGTGAAAAAAGTTTAAATTGTTTATAATAATTGTGTTTTGTATTTTGTAAATTATAAATTGCTCACGTAACTATAAAGTAGCATTTTCAAATAGTAATATTAAAAATATAGAATAATAATAATAATAATTTTTGAACGGGATATCCTTATAAAACGAAGTAACAAAACTCTTGTGGGATAAACGTGGGAAGGAAGAAATAAGCACCTAAATGATGTGCAGCGTGTAAGAGTAGTAAAGTTATTGTTCAAATGTTTACAATTTTATACATAAACTTACCTTTGATTTTGTTTGACCAATTTGTACTTTTTTTTTTTACCGGAAATTAATTGAAATTTCTAATAAGTTCTTTAGCAATTTTCTGCGATTAATTTTTTTGCAAAGAAATACCGGTGTTAGAAAACCGCACAAGTTGGCACGTATGAAGTCATCTCCGTACTCTGACTGTATTGGGGATAAACATCAGTGTTGCCAGATTGGGGCCTTCGGCTGCCAAATCCTGTTCATAATTTTTTTAAATTTTAATCCACTCCTATCGTCCGATTGAACTGCAGTTTTGCATACATGTATAACTCCGATAACAATACATGTTCAAGTACTAACAGACAAGGTTGTCTGTCGTCCTGGACCCTCAACTCCAGTTCAAATTTTGTTTTAGAACTTAAACTAACTTCCTAGAAATTGTGATTGAGCTGAAATTTTGCATCTGTGTTCATCATACGGATCCACTAAATTGTAATTTTTAACACATTTTGAAATAAAAGCGTTTATTAATTTTTAAATTTTTGAATTATTGAAATTACATTTTGTCAAAATGTTTAAAAAAAAAAACATTCTGTTAAATATGTGTATTGGTTTATTGCACTGTGTTGAAGGAGGCATTCTTCAATGTGTGGTTAAAGTACTGTGAAGTGCGAAGACTCATATTTCTTCATTTAAACTGGGAACTTTAATTTGCTTAGCATTTGTAAATTAAAATGAAAAAAAAAAAAAATAATAATAATAATAATAATAATAAATAAATTAAATAAATAAATAAATAAAATAAATAAATAAAAATCACTGACTAATTAAACTAACGAGGCTCCTCGTAACATTTAACTGCTTAATTTTGTAATATTATTAGCTTTAATATTTTATTTCTATAGAATATTTGTGAAAAATCCGTATTAGCAAAAATGCTTTTTTATGTCTTTGTGACTATTTTGGTATAAGTTTCCTGAAATAATAAAAATCATCTATGCATTATTTATAGTAATTTTAAACTCTCTCTCTCTATATATATATATTGCGTTCTGTAAAGGGTTTAAAGAAAGAAAGAAATGTTTATTTATTTTTTACAATTTTTATTTAAATTATCTATTACATTGAAATAATAATAAAATAATAATGCTGTAAAACTATTGCTTACCCCCCCCCCCCCCCGTCGAATATGTGAATTACAAAAATAGTTAAAAAAAAAAAAAAAAAAAAAACTTCTTTAAAAAAAGAAAAAAAGTTTTTTAAATGTTTGTTTTTGGATTAAATTACCCTTTTCTTTTACATTGTTTCGAAAAACCTGTATTCTCCTCTCTCCTTTATAAGCGTTGTTATAGTATTTACTTCTAAAAACTAACACTTTTTTCTTCTATTAATAGCTGTACTGCATTTTCTACGTCTGAAAATTTACATATTGAAATTCAACCCTTCTGTTCTTCTCCACCGTGTTTAGAATTTTTACTAAAATTCTTCTACAAACAGCAGCGTTGAGTTATCTAATGCATAAACATTCTTATAAAATTTCACCCCTGAAAATGTGTTTTCTCCAAAGAAGTTTTATGCTTTTCTGAAACTTTCCTGCTTAAGTATGGAATGCATAAAACTTCCGTAACTTAACTTTGGAGGATCCAACTTGTAACAGCAGCGACAGAATAGTAAATTTTATTAGATTAAGTTTATTCACGTGTGAGAAAATACAAGTTCAAATTGGGGGACTTTGGCCTATTCAGAAAGTTCACTTGCCTTTATTGTACCGAATTAAAAACATTTTAAATTTGCTTGTTATGGTTAAAATTATTAATTTATTTCAGATTGTTTGCTTATTTTTATGGACTGACTTTAAAAAAAAAAAAAAACTTGTACTTACTTTCCGCCGCTCCTCTTGTGGCGACTTTTGAAAATGCATATTACCAAAATGAATAAATGTATATAATATTTTGATAAAATGATTTAAATATGTATTATGATATTTTATTAAACTAAGAATTTTATTGTGATAAAATTATTAATGTTTTGTTACCTCAATATTTATTGGATTTATTTTATTATTTTTTCCTGTAAATCAAGGCTGTAAATTTCCCCCCTAATGCACATTTTTAAGGAAGTTAATAATCGTAATTAAAAAAAAAAAAAAAAAAAAAAAAAATACACAATGCATATAATTATACATACGTATATTATTTTGATGGAATCCAGGATATATGTATGATAATATTTGATCATGCTCAGTCATGTGGTATGATAGATTGTTGGATATTTTTTCTTTCTAATGTATTCGTTACCTCGCAATTTTGTACGTTTTATGCAAAAATGGATATATGAAAGTTTGTGTATAAATTATGCTTTTATTGCACGAAACTAAATTTTAAACTAGTATGTTGTGACCGCCACAAAACTTTCTTCTGTGTTTTATTTATGTTTGCAAATACAGGCAGTACAAATTATTTATAAAAATTATTTTCCATTTTTAATAAAATTAAACAATCTATATGTCTCATTAATTTATTTAAACCAAGTAACTTTCAAAATGAGATAAAGAATACTAATACTAAAATTTTTAAGACGTATTTTAATTAAACTAAAAGCACAAGACAGACGATTCGGCTAGAAACTAGCCCTCCTCAGTATCATATACATATAAAACACAACATATACAAACATCAAAATAAGTTTAGGTATTCCGGGGGAACAGCCTTACCCTCGTTCAAGGTAGAATGTTGTAATTTCGTATAAGCGCCCTCTAGGAAAATACGGGACTTGTACAATTTTACATTTGAAGCTAAAATTTTAATGTTGTCAAAATCAGGAATATGATCACTATCAAAATAATGCATTTACGAGTTTCGATCTTAAATCACCTGTTTTATATGAGCGTTTATGTTCCTTTATTCTAATTTCATCGTTTATGTTTCTTTGTTCTAATTTCATAATCTATATCGTTGAAACTGGCAGAACAGGTTAAATTAGAATAAAGGAACATAAACGCTCTTATAAAACAGGTGGTTTAAGATCGTAACTCGTAATTCATTCTCTTGATCATATTCCTAATTTTGACAACATTAAAATTTTAGCTTCAAATTTAAAATTGTACGAGTCCCGTATTTACCCAGAGGGCGCTTATACTAAATTACAACATTCTGCCCTGAACGAGGCTAAGGCTGTTCCCCCGGAATACGTAATCCTGTTTTGGTGTTTTATGACTTTATTGTAAATGTTGTGTTTTGTATGTATATGACACTGAGGAGGGCTAGTGTCTAGCCGAAACGTCTGCCTTGTGTTTTTAGTGTTTAAATTAAAATGTGCCTTTTTAAAAATTTTAGTATTCTTTATCTCATTTTGAAAGTTCCTTGGTTTTAATTATTTTTCGTGATGAATACCGGCGATTTTCATCTCAGAGAAGTACAACACTAAACGTAAGAAAGTCAATTTCTTCGTTTAAAAATCACAATTATATTTCTTCTCGTTTTCATATATTCGTGAGCTTGTAATTCTGTGAATTTTTACGGGTAATATAATTAATGGTAAGTTTTTACAGGGATATTTGTAATGGTACTTATATTAAATAAACCGTAGAAGTAAAACTGATACGCTAGTGTACAACTAATGCTGAAAAAGTAAATGTGTTTTGTTTTGTATCACAGTATTTCTAACACACCATTTCGACTGCGTTTGTTACATAAATACTTGGCTTAGAAGGGTGGAGGGGAAGGCCATGTCTAATGTGACATTACAAGAAAATGTTACCTTGATAAACATGAATTACGTGCTGTTTGTCGGTAGGAACTCGTTCATCACTTCCGAATTGAAACTAAAATCTCGCCTCACGTTCTTCGACTTTTGGGCAAATCTCCAAAGAGTCAGTCTTCCTGTCCTCGAGAAAATAGATATTTCTTTTTATCCCCCTTATTTGTTGGCAACCAGTTCTTTGTAGTTCATTCAGTCCGTACGACGTTTATGAATGTGTTCCTTTTCTCAAGTGTTAAATTGATTTTGAATCTGGCCATCGACGAAAACAAAGCTGGGGGAGTCACTGAAGTTCTGTAACCGTGACTAGTGAATTAATGTTGCTAACTTACGTGGAATGTGGGAGAGGAGAATCATTTAGCTTGTGTTACCTCAGACCATTTAAGTAAAGTTTCACATAAATCTTATTTCTTTTGGGAGCACATTTCTTTTTTTTCCCAATCTTGTTTTCAAAAGTTTTTTTTTTTTTTTTTTTTTTTTTTTTTTTAAGCGTCCACAGTCTAAATGGGTTACGTGTCACGGTATTTTCTTGTACCACTGGGAATTTATTACGCTTCCCTCCCCTTTCTTTAAACCGATATTTTATTAGATCAGAAGTGTCAACATTTTATAAAAGAAGGTGTTAAATGATAGTTTAATTTTTTTTTCTTCTTTGCTTAATTAACTAAGAGAGGAGGAGAAATAGAACCTATTGCTACGTTGGATTGTGGGAAAGTGCAATAGATTTCTTGAAAAGGTATTTATAAATTGTGTTTAGAGAGATTTATTAAATATATCAAAATGGTGACCTGTGGTAGAAACTTTTATTACTGTACAGAATAATAAGCATTTTCCCTTGCGTTAATATTTTCTTGTGTATTAAATAGCTAAGGAACAGGAATCTCACAAAGGGAAATTTAAATAACGATTTTCCCCCCTTCTTAGACAAAGCGTCTCCTTGTGGGACCCTCTTTCAACTAAATAATAATAATAATCTTTCAGTGCATCTCTTGAATCAACCAAATTTTGTGGCAATTCGCTCACCCTTTGTAGCTGCAGTATTCTGTTTATTGGGGAAGTTTAAATATTATTACCCTGTATTTAAAGCAGTGATATCAGTCCCTTTTTCTATTTGTTGAAACAACTTCAAAGCAGTGTTTCATTTCAGACTATTCTTTTAGGGCGATGGGTGTGAGAGAATCCTTAAATTTATTTTACCGTAATTTTGCTACGTATCCTTCATAGAAACATTTTCTTACTACTGAAAATCCCATTCATTTCTTGCCCATGTTAAATTCTTAAAATTTATATTTATCTATTTTTCAATTTTTATTTGTTTGGTACGCCTTTTCTTAGATTAACCCTCCAAGTGCTGATCGTTTCACTCTTAAGTGTTCTTTTAGTTGTTTGTCTTCTTTTTAAGGCACTGTGCATTTCGAGTAAGACTATTAGTAAAATCGATTGATATCTCGATTTTACGAGTTGTTATATATATTTTACGAATCGTCCACTGCGAGACGATAGCACTTCGAAGGTTAAAATGATACAGTGAAATCTCTCAAGTTGGACAGTGAACTACTGTCCTAAGTTGGACAGTGAACTACTGTCCTAAGTTGGACACTTTTACCCGATGAGAGAAAAAAAAAAAAAAAAAAAAAAAACTTCCATTTTCTCACTCTTATTTTAGAAATTTTGCTTATCCCTTGTAGGAAAAACTGTAAATATCTTAAAAAAAAAAAAAAAAAAAAAAAAAAAACTTCTTGTCACAATTTATTTACTTCTCTTTTCTTCAGTTAAAACATTCACAAATTGCTGTAATTTAGTGCATAATGCAAGAATCTCTCTTTTTATTGAATTGCATGAATTATCCTTGCATTTTTTTTTTTTTTTTTTTGTTTTTTAAATATTCCACAGAGAGCTTGCAGTCATGTTTTAACTTAGACTGTTTAAAAATTGAAATTAGAAAATACATTTTGGTTGGTAGAGTTCCTCTTCATTTACCCCTTTTATTTTTCCTACCAAGTATATAACTTGAGCGTATAATTGCACTAAACTTAATATGAGGGAGATCTGTTGTGAAAAACGATGCTGATTCAATTTGAATGCATATCAGCTGACAGGTGTTGCTGCTATGCTTCAGTTTTCCCCATTCACCGGAAAACTATATCTGTTTCTAGAGTGAATAAATTCACCAAACTTCATATGTGAGATGGCCGTTATGAAAATGAATATCAGCTTAATTTGGGTTGTAGATCAGCATACAGGTGGTGCTACTTTTACTCACATTCTCTGATTTTCCACATGACTATCTCAGCATCTATTGGATAAAAATGCATGTGCAAAATCTTCATTGCGAGAAGCTATATTGATTAAATTTTCTTGCATGTTAACTGGTAGGTAGCTCTATTATTAAAAAATTATAGAAGAAAATATTATAATGGCCACAACATAACAATTTAAATTTTAAATCGGCAAATTAATTATTTTTTGTATATAAGTCGTGGATACTTAATTATATTATATGTAGATGTGATTAAAAGTTTAAAAGCATGCATAGATACAGTTTAATTAAATCAAGAAAAGTAAGCACCCCTGTAAGTTGGACACCTCTCTAAGTTGGACACTTTTTCTTGGAACCGTAGACGTCCAACTTTGAGGAAATTTACTGTATATAAACTCAATATGTCAACTCGCGTATAATCCGCAGGTCAGATAAATCAGTTTTACACCAGACATTTTCATTAACAGAAGTTACATGAGGTGTTGCTTTGCATAGAGTATTCTTTTAATTAAAATTTCTGGTGTAAAACCGATGATTTATCTGACCCACAGTTTATACCCAAAAAATTACGGTAAAAATAATTTCTCATTCTGACAAAGAAATATGGCTATGAGCTCAACTTCCAGTATGCCTACTGTACACCTTTTATGCGCAATTTTCGTCAAAAAATGTTTTTTTTTTTTTTTTATCATTTAGGAATTTCAAACCTTTAACTTTATTTATCTTTTTGAATTTTGTTTCTAGATTAAATAGAACCTAAGTTTTGATGTTTTAACCCTAGGACACTAGTGTAACTTAACATTTATGTATACTTAAATTTTACGTATAGCCTTCCTTTATTGGTATACATTTTTATAGTTTTCAAACATATATTTAAATACAAATAATTATTCATTTAATGAAAAGTTAGTAATATTGGGTAAAAAAGCAATTACCTAAAGATATTTCTAAACAACATTAATGTAATATAGGCAAATAAAGGGAATTTTACATGAGCACGTAAATTTTGCATATCTCTATAGTGATAGCGACAGATATGAACACGCTAGTGTTCTAGGGTTAAAAAATACACGGCAGTACAAAACTTACATCATTTTGAAGCACCGCAAAACCTGATATCTCCTACACTCTTACTTTAAAAGTTATAAAATTTTGCATATTTACAGTGTTGTTATCCATGTTTTGAACTACTTTTATAAAGATATCTTAAAAATTGTTACATTTCTAAGATTTTAACATCAGAAAATGGTCTAAAATTTCGTAATTTTTTCAGTACGATTAGTTTGATAGCACATAACTCCTAAACTATCATATACAAACTTAGATTAGTATCGCGAAATCCTAAAACATACTTTTCTGAGTAAAATGCTTTTTATATTATTTTTATATTAATTTTTTTTTAATTATTATTTTACGTTTTGCGCAATTGTCATTTTTTAAGACAAATCGTATAGGTGTTTTATATAGTTTTTTTTCTTTTCTTTTCTTTTTTTTTCCGAGCTTTTTTATATATCATAATACTTTTTAATACAAATGAAGAAACTCAAGAGAATAAAACTTTAAAAAATGTAGGTATTTAAAAAAAAAAAAAAAAAAAAAAACTTTAAAGGTTTACGTATACTTTAAATATATTTGAGTTCTGGAGGATATATATATGTATATAGTCTGTATAGGTTTCAAGAGTTCGTAGAGTAACACCTAAGAGGAAAGATTTAATTCTGTGGAAAGATTTAATTCTGTAGTACAGGGATAACGCTAACGCAGAACTCATACTGGTATTTAATACGTTGAGCGCCACGCGAATTCTTAATAAAATCCATTAAAATTCCTTAATGATATTCTGTAATAAATAAAAATTAAATAAATTTTCAATAATTACTTAAAAAATGTAATATTTTTAGTTTTATATCATATTTTACACTGTCAGCCACCGATGGCAGTGTAAAATATGATATAAAACTAAAAATATTTAATTCTGTAATTAAAAAAATTTAATTCTGTAGTACAGGGATAACGCTAACGCAGAACCCATACTGGTATTTAATACGTTGAGCGCCACGCGAATTCTTAATAAAATCCATTAAAATTCCTTAATGATATTTTGTAATAAATAAAAATTAAATAAATTTTCAATAATTACTTAAATAATGTAATATTTTTAGTTTTATATCATATTTTACACTGTCAGCCACCGATGGCTGACATGGCGCTCAACGTGTTAAGGAGTTTCTCTATCTATAATATCATTGATTTAAGAAGTAGAAATTTTTGCTTTATTGATAGCGATATGAATTTTGCGCCAGTGTTTCATCCCTGATAGTATGTTTTTGAAAGATAATTGAAAAGACAAAAGTATATTTATCTTGGTGAATAGAGGAACTGACGGTAACGTAATTTAGAAAATTTCATGTAGTAGCGGTGTCCCCGAAAAAGATACTTTGAATTAATTTCAAACAATGTTTCTTTACATTGTTTGAAGTTAATTCAAATTATTGAGTAGACAAAGTTGCGCTTTTAGACTTAAAAAAGTTAAGGTATAACGTTATTTAGTTTAAACTTAAATGCTCAGGATTTAATTTTCTTTTTCTTTCCCTGTCTTTTTGCAGTGACCAAGTACATCCGTATCGGCATCGGTGACAAGAACGATAATCCACCCTACTTCGAGCAGGCCTTGTATGAAGCAGAAGTTAATGAAGATGAGGACGTCCAACACACCGTCATCACAGTCACAGCAAACGATAAGGACGAATGTAAGTCCACCCATCACCTTTAATTATAAAAATATGTATGTAGTTTTAAATTAATTATTTCAAATAGGTTTTTAATTTGACAATATTTTATTTTATCCTTCTTGAAAACTTAATGAATTTTGCGATTTGTTTGAGGGGAAAAAATTCTTTTAATTTGACATTACAAGAATTTATTTTTATTTATTTTAACAGCTAATTTTAATTTTTTTTAAAATAAAGTAATTAATTTTAAGTAATGACACAATTGATACATATATCTCTGTATTTTACTTTTTAAGAAATATAAATAAGAGATCAATCAATCCATCTAACATCTATCTACTTTTTAAAATGTAACTTTTTTTTTTTTTTTTTTTTTTTTAAATAATGAAAATTTTTATGTGTATAGTACAAAATGTTATAACAGCTTTGTTAGTTTAACACGTTTTCTTTCCCTTAGTGCTTCTCTTTCTCTCTCTCTCTCTCTCTCTCTCTACCCCCCCCCCCAATTTTATGTATTTAATTTCAGATTTATTCATTTAATCCTCTTCATCTGGTATTACATATGGCATTTTTTATCTCCTTTACTTTTTAGCTTCTCGGATCCGGTATGAAATTACAGCAGGTAACATAGGAGGAGCCTTCGCAGTAAAGAACGAAACTGGTGCAATTTATGTTGCCAGTCCTCTGGACTATGAAACTAGAAAATCGGTGCGTACTCTTTTTCTTTTATATTTTTTACAGCCCAGTTCAAAAAGGCATGCTACACAATTAAATTTTTTGTAAAACAGGCGTTTTTAAAAAATTATTCTTATATACAAAGTTCTTGGGGTAAATATAACCAAGGGAAACACGCCAAAAAACGTAAGAAATAAAACAAATCTGAAGTTCATTCAGAATCTATATACAAAACTTTGTTTCTTTACTAAGTAACTGGGGAGTTTACTCCAGAAGTACAGCAATGGCAAAATTTTGATTCTTAATAGGGGGCACTCCATCGAAGAGGGAAATATAAGGAATTTTTTTAACTTCTAAGACTATCACTGTTTCATATTCGATTTGATTTTCTAAGGCTAAGTATAACAAAGTTTCCAACAAACATTTAGAATGACTATTGGGTCCAAATTCAGTTTATTATTAGTTGATTCATAAGGCGAGCTTACACTATCGCTGATGTATTCAGATTGACAGTGTGTCTAACAACCTGTAAAACAGTAATTCTGAGGATATTTTGTGTTTCTGGAAATAACAGGGTATTATCAAAGAATTTAGGACAATGTCTAATAAGGTAAATAGAAGTTCAAAAAATAATGCATTCTGCTAAACTGCGTTAAAAAATGCAATAGTGGTGTTGATTTATTTTTATCTGAGAAACAAGCTACAGAAAGTTATCAGGGAATTTTGAAATGCTTTCATGTTGGACACCCCTGAAGGATAAATTCTCCATAGAATTAACATTATATAGAATTAGCCTATTATGAGCGCAACTTGCAGTTGCTGTTTTGTACTGATAAAAGGGTAAATTTGCGTTTTTTAAACGTAGCTGCCTCTGAAAACTAGTTATTTTGATTTGTGTACTTTTTGAACTGGGCCGTCGATATATATGCTATATGCATACATATATGTTTATTTTTATTAATTATGGAGTATTTTAGTGTGTGACCTATTGACAAGAAGAATTAGATGGCACAGTGCTCTGTAAAAATCGCCTCAGATATTAGCGCAGCGTCACCTATTGATGAAAAGTTTATTTTTCGATTTCTCGCAGAGCGTATAACTTGCACTACATACTAGTGAAATTTGTTTCGTTTGGAGCAATAGAACCTGGCTCCACAGTGGTGTGGTGTGCGTGTATCTATATTGTAGACTCGCCACTCAGCGATTTATAAAAACTCACTTCTTGCAAAGCTTTATGAATTTGATTCATCCACATTTGAGTGCTCCCATTTTCGTTAATGTTCTTAGAATGTTTTAAAACTGATATTCAGATTCACTATAGCATGTTCCTTAAGGTATAAATAGTACTGCTGGTTTATGTACCGGCACTCTGCCCCCCCCCCCCCCCAAAAAAAAAAAAAAAAAAAAAAAAAATTCTGGTGCATTAGTCTATGAGAAATATTTATTTAAAGCATATTTTTATATATCTTTATATAGTGCCAAATATAAACAAATTTGAAATGGATTATTCATATGCACAAAAGCATGTCTTCTATAGATAACTGTATGATAAAGATGAATGATTGATTTACACGACCACACAAAAGTAGTTAGTCAAACTGTACTGTAAAATATAAGTGGAAATGGAAGAAAGTGCATTTTCTATTTTGTTATGAATTTTTAGCATTTCCGAATTAAGTGTTATAACAAAAGTGTTTTCCAACAACAACTGGTATGTTTGACTTCGGTTCGTGCATTTTTGTCATGTGTTTGTGTTATCACGGAGCTAAATACATTAAAAGTTAAAAACGATGAATAACCAGGTAAATGTAGTTGGAAAGTGGTTTCGTATTCTGTGCGGGTCGCGTGATTTTTCTTTCTTGCTTAGTACATCACATAATTTTCTTTTTAAAATCAATTTATGACACGCGAGAAAAAATTAAATTTCATATGCGGAAGGAATTTTAGGTACTTATCTGGCAGTTTCATTTATTAAATGAATAAATGTAAGACTTTTCAATCTTATTTCTAGCTCTTGTGAAACTTTGTCTGTAAGGGAAGTTCAAACCAATACATATATTTGAATAAATAAACACACGCAAGTTTTCAGTTAATCGAAAATGCTTCGTGAAATATCGTTTAATACTTTGACAGGTTTGAAAATTCTTTCTCCTCTCGATTAGATCTTATTTTCGATCAAATTCATGAACGGAGGGATTCCTTTTTTTCACTGCCTAAATATCTCTAACGTCACTCATTTTTTCGACCTTTTTTGGTAACTTTTAAGGATGAAAGAAAAGACAGAAATAAATAAATAAATAAAATAAAATAAACAAAAATCTCTTAGAAATCCATTAATTTTTGCATCATACTGAGTGAATACTACTTTCTGAAAGGAAAATCTCTCTCTCTCTCTCTCTCTCTCTCTCTCTCTCTCTATATATATATATATATATATATATATATATATATATATATATATATATATATATATATATATATATATATATATATATATATATATATATATAAGTGAAAATGGAAAAAACTTTTCACCTTTTTTCAGTTTCTTTCTGTATTTTTTTTATATACCTACTTATTTATTTTTTGCATTATAGGAACTTGTCTCGAATATCTGACACTTGATATATAGTTATTTTTCTCTCTCTTTATATATATATATTTTTTAATTCTCTATATAAAGAAAAGCTTTAAACTCGATTTGTTTATACCTATAAGGTTTACATAAAAAAAATAAATAAATAAATAAACAAATAAATAAATCTGATTGAGCTTTTTAATTTTAATTTTTATGTTTCATATCAGAAGAAGATAAAAATATTGTTTGATTTGATATTGTCTTTATTTCACGTTTTAAGTTAATAAATTTATAAATATGACTGAAATAACCTATCTGAAGAAAATCTTTGTTGCAAATTGCAAATGCTTCTAAAAATTCTGTTTAATTAGGTTTTCGGTATATTCATTTCTCAGTATATATGATATTTTAAAATCGATGCGTAAACTATTATAATAGAGATATCGCTATCCAGAAGGTCCGTATATCAAAAGTGTAGTGATTTTTACTTTCTCTTACCCATAAGGTAGAGAAAGTATTGATTTTAGGTCAAATTTTCGAACGCGAGATTTTGTTATATTTACACGTTTTGAGGTCCCCTGAGTACGAAAATCATGTTTTTAGCAAATGGTATGTGTGTATGTCTGTGTGTCTGCGTGTCTGTCTGTTATCAGCATATCTCAAAAACAAATTATGGCAGAGAGTTCAAACTTGGTATTCTAAATGTGTATCATATAGGGATGCTACAGTAAACTTTTCGTTAAGATCAAGCAAATGGTTCGTGTACAGGGACAATCAAGAGAATTCTAATACATTACGTCTATGGGGGAAATTGCAGGAAAGTAGAGTTTAACGTCTATAGACTGCACTAAACCAAATGAAACGAATATATATATATTTTAATGGAGATAGTTAACTGGGAATTTTTTTTTTTTGTGTATGTAGGAGCCTCGCCTCCCCCCCACTGGGGGGGGGGAAGTCCCCCCTCGAGGAAAGTAAATTTTCATGATGGGTATCTTTCAAAAGAGCTCGCCAAAACTTAGAAAAAAAAATCGTATTTTTTTTTTTCTTTTTTTTTTTTTTTTTTAATATTGAGAATAAAATGTACTTTTTTTTTTTTTTTTTGGTGTTATACTACTTCTCTAATATGGAAATCGTCTGCCTTATCATAAAGGATAATTTTTTTAAATAATAATTTTAAAAAATTATTTTTTAAAAAGAGAATTATTTTTTAATATCCGAATTAAATTCTATATAAATGTAGAAAAAAAAAATCGTATTTTTTTTTCTTTTTTTTTTTAATATTGAGAATAAAATGTACTTTTTTTTTTTTTTTTTTTTTTTTTTTTTTTTTGGTGTTATATTACTTCTCTAATATGGAAATCGTCTGCCTTATCATAAAGGATAATTTTTTTAAATAATAATTTAAAAAAATTATTTTTTAAAAAGAGAATTATATTTTAATATCCGAATTAAATTCTATATAAATGTAGGTGCATTAATGAAACGGGGGGTTGAGGGGGGCGGTAGCCCCCTCACACAGAACTAATTATCATATAAAACTCTTCAGAAGCCTAATATGAATTGTTTAACATAGGTTTACATAACAGTACTCGTTATCTTACCTATTAATCTTCAACCTGTATTTATAGTATTAAATTTCAGGGTAAGAGAAAGTCGTGTGAGTGACACACCAGATTATTTACTTTCTCTTACCCATAAGGTAGAGAAAGTATTGTTTTTGGGTCAAATTTTCGAACGCGAGATTTTGTTATATTTACACGTTTTGAGGTCCCCTGAGTACGAAAATCATATTTTTAGTAAATGGTCTGTGTGTATGTCTGTGTTTTTGTCTGTTATCAGCATATCTCAAAAACAAATTATGGCAGAAAGTTCAAACTTGGTATTCTTCATATAAGGATGCTACAGTAAGCTTTTCGTTAAGATCAAGCAAATGGTTCGTGTACAGGAACAATCAAGAGAATTCTAATACATTACGTCTATGGGGGAAATTGCAGGAAAGTAGAGTTTAACGTCTATAGACTGCACTAAACCAAATGAAACGAATATATATATATATATATATATATATATATATATATTAATGGAGATAGTTAACTGGGAATTTTTTTTTTTTTTTGTGTGTATGTAGGAGCCTCGCCTCCCCCCACTGGGGGGGAAGTCCCCCCTCGAGGGGAGTAAATTTTCATGATGGATATCTTTCAAAAGAGCTCGCCAATAGCTTTAAAACGAATGGTTGAAACATCGATCTGCGATAATTTAAAACAAAGTTATCGATTTATTTACTTTTAACGAAAAAAAACTTAGAAAAAAAAAAATCGTATATATATATATATATTTTTTTTTTTTAAATATTGAGATTAAAATCGACTTTTTTTGGATATTTGGTGTTATACTACTTATCTAATATGGAAATCGTCTGCCTTATCATAAAGATAATTTTTTTAATGATAATTTTAATAAATTATTTTTTAATAACCGAATTAAATTCTATATAAATGTAGGTGCATTAATGAAACTGGGGGTTGAGGGGGCGGTAGCCCCCTCACACAGAACTAATGATCATATAAAACTATTCAGAAGCCTAATATGAATTGTTTAACATAGGTTTACATAACAGTACTCGTTATCTTACCTATTAATCTGCAACCTGTATTTATAGTATTAAATTTCAGGGTAAGAGAAAGTCGTGTGAGTGACACACCAGATTATTTCCTTCGGTTTTCTGCCCTACCAGTGGTCAAGCGGTTCTGCGCTCAAAGCTAGTAGATGGAAAGTGTCAGGTTCTATCCCAGGTCACGTGCATCGGCCTAGCTGTTTGAAGTTTTCCATAGTTTTCTCTGGAAATTACTTAATTACGGGCTAGACCTTTTAGAAAGGTCCCCACGGAAAGCCTTTTAATCTTCAGTTGCGTTGTTGTTGGATTCGAATCCCCGTTAAGGTATGGATGCTCGAAATCCACTTTAAGGTTCCTTAAACCGGAATATTGTTTAATGTATAAAATTTTACCGTAAAACGACAGCTCATACCAAATAAACCCTTTATTCTTTGAGGAAATGAATTGTGCTCAAGCGTTCAAGCGCCAGGTCGAATTCCGGTTCGGGCATGTGTGTGCTGTAAAGGTTCGGAATCGAATTGAGACAATAGGGCCAGTCTAGTAAGTCCCAAGTATGCAAAAAGAAACAGAGTGACAAACTGAACTAAATTATTTTCTGTATCAAGAAAGAAGAGCTTTAAATTAAACTCTATTTTGTTTAGCTCATGAATTTTGTACTGATGTTATTTAATTATCTTTATTTTCATGTTTCTATCAGGAAAAGAAAAATACGCAGAGTCAATGATTTATTTCAACTTTAATGTCTCAAGCTATTAAAAGATAATTTTAGTAAATCTTTTTTTGTATATTGAAGTACGAGTTTCTGAGAATGAATTCCATGGATCGGATTTTCCGCCCATGCAAGTGTTAATAGTTACTGATATAGCAAAGAAGCATTTTCTTTTTAAATAATACGTTCACCTTATATTTAAATTAAATAATAATGGGGGGGGGGAGCACATTGTCTAAAATTATGCTTATCGATTCATATAATAAGAAAAAGTAGTTGTTAAAGAAAATTGACCTAGCATGCTTAAAATAAAGAAAAAATATGAATCGGCAAAATATCTATACCAAAATATAAACTTTGGAATATACTGATGCAGTGAAATATTGTTGGATATTTTGATGGGTCTAAAAATTCCCTCTCTCGATTAGAGATCTTATTTTCGATCAAATTCATGAACGAAGGGGTTTCCTTTTCAATGGCTATATATTTGTAACGTCACCTTTTTTTTTTTTTTTTAACTTTAGAAAGTGGGAGGAAAAAGAAGCTTTTCGAAATCCATTAATTTTTGCATCATACTGGGTAAATGTTATTTTCTTAAAGAAAAAATGTGAAAAAAACATGGCTTTCTTTTTTAAGTTTTCTTTCCATATCTTCTTTTTATTTAACTTTTGCATTATGGAAACTTGTGTCGAATATTTGATAGTTGATATATCGTTTTTCCTCTGTGATTTTTTTTTTTTTCCCTTCTCTCCTCGTTTCACTTCTTATATATATTTAAACTCGATTTGTTTAAACTTATAAAACTTAAACCGATTATTCAGATCTACATCAGAAATTTTGATTTGATAATTTTGGCTGATTTCAATGTTGTATGATGTACTGAAACTAAAACCAGTTTTTCTGTCGCGCATAGATTTTTGCCAGTACAGGGTGTGTACCGACACAGTTTCTTCCATGAATATAATTATATAGTAACTTTTATAGTATGCTTCCATGATTGATTATAATTAATCATGGGAAACATACTAGAACCTACCGAAAGTGAAGAAATTGTAATTGTGTCGGTAGACAATTTATATATAAATTGTCTATTTGTATATAAAATTTATATATAAATTTATTAAAATTTATATATAAATTTTAAATGATATTTTTTTAAATGATATTTGCAAAAATCTGTACGGGATCAAATTTTGCCAACATTATTTTTGGAGATTTGTATTATAGTATATATTTAAGAATTTAGTAGCGTAATAAAATATATAGCGTTTTAATAGATACATGATAATACCAACACCACGAAAATAAAACTGATTTATCACAGTTCAAAAGCTAGCACAGAAATTTTACGATTCATTTTTAGTACAGTTAAAAGCCAAAACCAATTTAAATTACTTACGCGCTTACGCCAACATGAGTAAACTAACTGGCATAGGTGGACTCTGCTCAGTTCGCCATCATATTTATGCTCTCATAAATTTTTAGTGCGAGAAATATTAATCATGTTAAAAGAAATGAATTTGACCAAAGTTTGATACAGTGACAGAATGAAATCCCCGCCTAATAGGCTATCCACCGTTCACTTCGATATATTTATCTTATTCTAATCTATTAATTTATTTTATCAGAGTCAATTCTATTGTTTAGTTTTCATGCTACTATTTCCAATGCAATAATCCTCAAAATTCATATTTATATGAAAAAATTACAATTTCGCTATGTTGATAAAATCGTAAATTACGAATAATTTACGAAATTTTCCTTTTCCTATTAGAATATTTGTATTCAATCATGTTCAAACAAATATCATAAATGTAATTTTGCAGTTGTCGTAATTATGATCCTCAAAATGGAAGTTTATGCTCAATTTTGCCTTATTCTGACATGCTAAGTAAATCGTAAATTCCAAATAACTTACGAATTTTTTAAATTGAAAAAAATCATAGTCTATGATATTCATGCCAGTATCCTAAATAATATTTCAAAAGTGGTTTGACATCTTTACGATGAAAACATCCCTCAAGATTGACGTTTATGTGAAATTTTGCTCTATTCAGCCATGTTAAGAAATTCGTAAATTTCCAATAACTTACGAAATTTTTATATTGGAAAATTCATACTCATGAATATTCATGCCGGTGTCTTAAATAATATTTCAAAAGTAGTCTGACATCTTTACGATGAAAATATCTCTCAAAATTGACGTTTATGTGAAATTTTGCCCTATACTGCCATGTTAAGGAATTCGTAAATTTCCAATAACTTGCGAAATTTTCAAAGTAGCATATTTATAGTTACCGATGTTCATTCCGGCATCAAAACTGATATTTTAAAACTGGTCTGACATTTTTACAGCAAAAAGTTTCCATTTAATGCACGTTTAAGTGAACTTTTGTCCTATTCTCCCATGTTAAGAAAATCGTAAATTTCTCATAACTTACGAAGTTTTTTAATTCGAATGTTGCAAATGAATAGGGTTCTTCCCAGTATCGAAAGTAATAGTTTAAAACTGATCTGACCTCTCTGCGATCAGTTGTTCGTGAGATATCGTGTTAACAGACTAACAAACTAACGGACTAACACACTAACGGACTGACACACTAACAGACACCCTACAGACAGACACCATACAAATTTTGTCATTTTCGGATTCCTCACACCTGAAAACGTATAAAAAAGTCAAAAAATGGAGGTCGAAATTTTTCACGATTACCTAAGTTCCCCATACCTATAGTATGATGGGGAACTAAAAGGACCATTATATATATAATATATTTAGCTTTATTTTCATGTTTCTTAGCTTATGAAGATATAAAGTTTTCACTGATATGTTCTAAATTCAAATAGGAGTCGCTGCATTCTAACTTTTCACGTGCGTTTTATAATTTTGTTACCACAGTTTTCATACAATATTTTTTAACGTTCTATTACAGCATTAAAAACTTTACAAAAATTTTTATAACATTAGTATTAAAAATTTAATAAAACGTATGCAAACATAAAGGAACGCTGCGACTTTTGTACAAATAAATAAATAAATAAATATTTGTGAATATCATAGAACTATTGTAATAAAGAACACATTTAGCAGAGGTATGTCCATAAGCAAACCTGGGTCCGTGAAAGGACCCTTCACAAAACTTTATATCTTAAGAAAGGACCCTTCACTTCTGAATAATCAGACGTTTTTGTTGTATTTCTCCCAAAAAGCTGATATTAAATTTCTAATTTATAAAAGGTTCTATGCATATATATGTGCGAGTTTAGTTCTATAAAACTGAATTGTCATTGTCAAAAATGAAACCTTAATTGTAATTTTATTTTGCAAAATTACATTTTTCACCATTTCACAAAAAGAGGACCCCAGCCGAAAAAATTGGATGAACTTTATTTTCACATTAAATTTAGATTCATAAAATTATGTTTAGAAATTTTCACACTTTCACAAAAACAGGACCTTGTGTGAAAAGTCTGGACAGACCCCTGTTTAGTGGGGGGAAAAAAAAAAGAAAAAATGTAACGTGTTAATTTATGACGTTTCACTGTTTTTATCATTTTTTATACATTTTTTCAAGTATCAAGAATTTTGTTCGTCTTATTTGCCCGTCCGCGATTTTAATTTCTTTTTAGAATGTCTTGAAACTGATAAATGTTATTCCGGTTCACTACCCAATTAGAACAGAAGTGTTGGCCAACGTCACTGAATGTCATACGTCAAACTTTCGATATTTATCGGTATTGACAGACATAATTTAAAACTGTTAACTATAAAAAAGCTTTTAAAAAATTATTTTTATGATTACTATTTCCTTCTTGAAAAGAGCCCTAATGAAATGGTTTTGGCTGTGGCTTCTGTACCGGTACAGGCATGGATGTTTGTAATCACTGAATGTCCTGGTTTGTGGATACAACTACGTGTATATGTACAAGAACTGTCAAAGAAAGAAAGAAAGAAAAGAAGGGGGGGGGGGGATCGGACATTTTGCCGTGTGTCAGAGAGATTTCTTTTAAACATATTTCAGATTCTTTAGATATTGTAAAACACATCGAAGTTAACATACATATGGGAAAACAAATTTGCTGATATGATAAGAATTAATAGTTAGATTATTGATTTAGCAATTAATGATTAGAATATGCATTAACATTATTATGATTAGTATTAATAATTGGTACATAGGGTGACACGAAAATATTCAGATACATTACGATTATGGGATATAACGATTGCCGTTGAGCTATTTTGTCTGAGTTGTGTTACCTTTTTTTTTTTTTTTTTTTTTTTTTACATTTTTTAACAAAGTTAAATTGAATCTTAAACAATGCAGTATATTAGTAAAGTTACAAAATGTTTAAAAAACTATGTAAACCGCATGTTATTCCTTTCTCTTGTAAGTCATTTAGTGGAAAAGATTAACGTTTCAAAGAAATATTTCTGTGTTGTGCAAAGTTCTGTATATAAATAAATGTTTATTTTATCTAAATCTTAAACCCCCTTCTCTTAATTTATGCAATTCGTGTTTCCGAAAATGTTTTTCCTTTATTCTTAAATGATTTTCTAATAAATATGGAAGATATGGATATTATTCTTAAGGATATTTGTTTCCGCTCTTGCAAGTTCCGTTTGATTGCAATAGTTATGACGAGATGAAATAACATATCTTGTTTCATCTTGATTTATTTCATCTTTTCAATATATTCGATTGAATCCATCTGCCACCATTCTCGCATCATACCCAACATTGAACTTTCATTCCAAAACATTAATATTCACTATCTTCTATCATATTGTATTTCTATCATCTTTTCATAGAAAAAAGGTATAAGGGGCAGGAGAAAAAAGAATATTTTTTGTCTTGCGAAATCAAAAGAGCGTACTTTAATCTAGCAGAAAAATACTGATATTGATTTTATCGTTTTGAGAATTAAATTTGGTGGGTTTTATTTATAAAAGATTATGTGTGACCTTATTTTAAAAAATGAGTTTTGTATTTGGCATCCTCTTTATTACATTGTTTATTTGAAAATGCTTTTGGATTTCAAAATGTGATTTAGAACAACTATGAACTGTCGGGTTTTCTTATAAAACTAGTATGTTGTGGCCACCACAAGACTTTCTTGTATATAAATTCTTGCAGTACAAATTATTTATTAAATTATTGTGTATTAAAATTATTTTCCATGGTGAATGCAGACGATTTTTATCTCGCAGAATTATGACACTAAATGCCGAAAGAAAGTCTGTTTTGTGCCAACATTAGAAGAAACGTGATTCCCCCCCCCCCCCCCCCATGAGTTTTTTTTTTTTTTTTTTTCGTTAAAAATCGTTGGGGTGGGGGGGGGGGTTGATAACTTTATTTTAAATTATCACTGATCTGTGGTTGAACCATTCGTTTTAAAGGTATAACAGTTCTTGAAAAAGTAAATTCACCTTGCAAAAGTAAATTTTTTTCAGATACTTTTATGTATTTCTATACCCACACATACATTGTATATTCAGAAATGAGCGTTATGCATCATGAAGTAGCTTTCTAGCTATAACCTCATATGCTTGTAATCAAGTTAAGCCCAACCTGAACATCATGATTAGCAATTTCGTTTTTAGTAACAGAGTAGTGTACCTTGGACTGGTCATGTTGTGTGTTAGATCAGAAATGCAGCTCCAAGAGTTAACATTTGGAATTGACCTATCCAGTTACAATCTTGATTATAAATAAGTGTGAGGATTTTTACCAATAATCACAATATGACTTAATGTAGACTTTTAAAGTTAATATTTAGTATTTTCCACCTTTTAGACTCAAATTAGACTTAATAACAATACGATTGTGACAGATTAATGATTTTAGAATTTAAAAAATTGTTCATTTGAATTCATGTGCGTGTAGTTGATTAATAAATAGATTTTCTTACTTAAAATTGAGTTTTTCTGTATCTTTTAATAAATGAGTGTTATGCATCATGAAGTAGCTTTCTAGCTATAACCTCATATGCTTGTAATCAAGTTAAGCCCAACCTGAACATCATGAGTAGCAATTTCGTTCTTAGTAACAGAGTAGTGTACCTTGAACCTAATACAAGTAGTGTACCTTGGACTGGTCATATTGTGTGGTGGATCAGAACGTAATTGCACTTTTTATTTTTTAAAAATATAATTGATATAATTTTAATAGAATTTTGGAATAAATATATGTTGTATATAACACCATACGATATTTATAAAAGCTATTTGTATTTAGTTTTGGCGAATAATTACAAAATTAAAATTGGAAAAGTCAAAATAGGTCCGAGGTACACCTTCCCCTAATTCATATTAATTTTACAATCCCACATTAAAAATAACTCTCAATATGTATATTTTTACGAAATTTTGTCCTATACTACTTTGTTAAAAATTTAGAGGGGGAAAAAAAGAAATCACAGCGCCACCTAATCAGCACCAGTTTAGGTCATGGTCCAGCTAAATACAAATTTTGGTTAAATTACGTTTTTTGCTTCGTGAAATACAGCTTCCAGAAAATTTCTGACACAGACATTTTGTAAAAACGATAAAATCGTGTTCAAGACAACTCAAAATGTGTAAATCCATCGGAAAATAGAGTTCGAAAATTTTCACGATTCCAATACTTTCTTTTTATATGTGTGGAAGAAAGTAAAAAAAAAAAAAAAAAAAAAAAAAAAAAGTAAGGTACAGAGTTGAAGTGTTGATTTCGGCTCATCTGTCTGTCAATTCATTTGACGCGCGCTCATTTTCATCAATATTTTTAGAATGTTTTGAAACTGAAATGTTACTCAGGCTTATTATAGCATAGTTTCTATTGAAAATGGGATAATTAGTACGATTGGTTGTATAGAAAAGTAAGAGGGGGGAGGGATGGAACTCGCGAAAAAAATTATGTACTTTAAATCTGGGAAAATTTCTTTAAAGTAGATTTTAATATTGTTGTACTCCCAAAACATAACTAAGAAAGCCGTAGCCAGAAAACAAATTTCGGTGGAGGAGAGGAAGTGTTCAAACTTTAGTGCATAATGTTGTGAGTCAAAAAATTTCAACAAATCTACAAAAATTTAATGGCTATTTGGGCACACACACACTCCCGCCACCTTATAAACTAACATATTCTGAAAATGATTTTATTCCTAAATGATTTTCTAATAAATATGAAACATGTGAATATTATTCTTCAGCAGGGTTTGTGAAATATGGTCGCCTGATCACCATTGACGGCCAATATACTTTCGTTGGCGACTGTGTTTTCAACGAAAACTCAACATTTATTTATTTATTTTTTTACTTTTAATAATTTGGCGAAAAAATTGGGCCCATAATCGAATGCCGAAACCTTTGCTAAATTACAGTGTAGTTCATATCAATTCGTTTAAGAAACATATCGAAAGAAAACAGTGACTCATGGTTATCTGTGCACATTTCGCACACCGTCGTGTTGAATGTACACCATTAGGGAAGTTATTACACTGCGTTCAGAATTGACGCAGTTTACGCCGCTCACGTTCGCTCGCTTTGCGACCCAGTGCTGAATCGTTGTGCCGGTGTCCTGATGTGTCGATGCTAATGGTGTATCAGTTCAGAGGAAATAATAAAACCGGTTTGAGGATATTAGATTTAAACAAATGTTTCCTGATGTATAATCCAGTCCTGATTAGTATTTGGTTTTTATAAATAGAATTTTAATTTCTATATTCAAATAAATAAAAGGCGAGAAGGGAGGTTATTTATGAATGGCTACAAAAATTTTTTCCTAGCAACCGGTGTTTTTTTTTTTTTTTTTTTTTTTTTTTTTGTTCTTCCCAAAATTTCTGGAGCCCTGTTCTTGATCATATTTGTTTCCCCCATTCAAATTTAATGAACATAGAACGTGGATATTACTTTTAAAGTTAGTTGTTTGTATCCTTCAAGTTCCGTTTGCTTACAATAATTAAGGCAGGAGATCAAATAATGTTACCTTGTTTCGTCGTAATTTATTTCATCTCTTCAATATATACGATTGAATCCATCTGCCACCATTCTCGCATCATACCCAACATTGAACTTTCATTCCAAAACATTAATATTCACTATTCTCCATCATATTGTATTTTCTATCATCTTTCGTAAAGAAGGGTGTAGGGGTGCAGGAGAAACAAGAGTGATATTTTTTGTCACTCTAAAAGAGCGCAATTTAATCTTGCTGAGAGATAGCAGTATTGATTTTATCGTTTTGGGCATAAGATTTGTAGGATTTTATAGGGAAAAAAGTATAACTTCTTTAAAAATAAATTTTGTGCTTTAGCTTTATTTTTATCATAAGGTTTTGTAGAAATTACTTGGTTTTCCTCTCCAGATATAATTTACTACACAAAGAAACTATTGGGTTTTCCTGAAAAGAAGATTGATTGATACTTATTTTTTAATTTTTAAAGTTTTTTTTTTTTTTTTTTTTTTTTTTTAACATTGAATCTCTAAGTGTTAAGACTTATTTTTTATCCATGCTTCAATTTATTGTAAACTTTGGTTTTGTGTAGTATTCTCTATCCGTCTGAATGTATGTGTTAATTAAAAGTATGAAAATAAATCTAACTATCAAAGTTGAGAATTTTTTTAACTTTAACGATATAAAAGTTTTGCTTTATACTTTATTTAATCATTACTTTGTGCATAATAAATTTCCATTTTATTTCAAACATTTAAAAAATGTCAGTTATTGCCTAAAAACTTAATTAAAAGAAATTAACAAATAGGTTTTGCAAGCAAAATAAATTAATAAATATTATTATTATTGACTATTATTGTATAAAGTTGTGACTTACTGCGATGGCTTTAATTAATACTTTTCTTGCTGACATATACTGAACATTTCGTTTTTTTTTTTTTTTTTTTGTGCGTGGAGGGGAGGGGGAGAAAAGGCCCAATATTTCAATTAAATGCGAAATAATTGCTTATTTCAGCAATCAGTTGTGAATTAATGTAATTTTTTGTCAATCAACGGCGAAGCAATTGCCTATTTTGCATTCAACTTAAAAAAAAAAAAAAAAAATCGTGCATAGTTTTGTCAGTCGTTCTCAAATGTGTGATTATGAAGGGGAAAATGTCAATTAACGACCAGAAAAACCACGTAAAAACAACATTCTGTTATTTATTAAAACTCAGAATGAAGTGATTAAACATGGTTCACAAAATCTATTTTTTCGCAAAATTATATATATTTTTCTACCCAAACATACCCTCCTCCCTTGTTTTTTACTTTCTTCTATATGTAATATAGAGAAAGTATTGGATTCGCGAAAATTTTCGACCTCCGTTTTTTGACGGATCTACACGTTTTGGGATGTCCTGAACACGAATTGATAGTTTTTAAAAAATGTCTGTCTGTGTGTCTGTCTGTCTGTGTGTCTGTCTGTCTGTCTGTCTGTCTGTATCATTTTTTTGTGGACGCTGTATCTCACGAACATATGAATGAAATTTAACCAAACTTGGTATTTAGTTGCACCCTGACATGAACTGGTGCCCATTAGATTTGGGGATCAAGAGCTCAACAGGTGGCGCTGTAATCGCATTTTATGCAAATTTTTAACATGGCAGCATAGGACAAAATTCCGTATAAATGGGCATAATGAGTTATTTTAAACTTGTGATTGTAAAATTAATTTGAATTATTGATGATAGTAGTAGTTAACTAGGAAAAAAAAATTGTGCATGGGGGGGCATCGGTTCCCCCCCTGGGGGGGAAGTACCCCCCCGGGGGGGTTAAATTTTGAAGATGGGTATCATTCGAAAGATCTCGTCAATACCTTTAAAACGAATGGTTGAACCATAAATCTGTGATAATTTAAAACAAAGTTATCGATTTTTTTTACTTTTACCAAAAAAAAAAAGAAAAAAAGAAAAAAATTCGATTTTTTTTTTTTTTTTTTTTTTTTTTTTTTTTTTATTGTTAGTGATTGAATATGTATTAATTTTCACAAAAGAAAAAAAAAAACTTTTTTTTTTTTTTTTTTAATATTGTTACTGATTGAATATGTATAGGAAAATATAGAAGAAAGTCTTGTGGTGGCCACAACATACTAGTTTTGTTTATTTTTTTCTTTTATAAGGATTCTACTGAGGCAATCTAGTCTTATGTATCATATATCTTTATACGTATTATTTTTCTAAAATCTCTTTTTCAGCTATCTGTCGTTTCCACATTCAGTCTCCAAACCGTCATATAAATTTGAAATTTTATAGGTCTTATCCTCCTTTTCTATCTTGTTACAGAAAAAATAACATTAAGACATTTGGAATCTACATTCGATAATTCATATCGTCTCTCCGTAGAATTTATCTGAAATTTACGTGTTTATATATTTTTTAGAAATGTGTATATAGTGGAGTGTTTGTTTTTTCTCTTTGTTGTCGGTAGATTATTTTATATTAAAGTTTAGATAGTGGTTTTATTGTCGCTTTTCCCTTAAGTTGTGTTGTATTTATTGGTTTGTGAAAATGGTTTGCTGACTTCTTCTGCAGTTAACTTTATCAAATGGCTTTTTTATGTTATCTAGCGCTTTTTATAATCTTGACATTTTTAATAGCTTCTGGTAAATTATCTTTTGCTCGCATCTAAAGTAATGAGGTTTTTTTTTTTTTTTTTTTTTTTTTTAAGGGGGGGGGGGTGATTTCTTTAGAAATAGACCTATTTCATCAATATATATGAACTATCTCTAGAATATTTTGGTTTATCTAACGAGAACGTATGTATGTATATATATACATACCAGGTGATTCAAAATAGATGTTACAGCAATTATCTCGTAAAGTAAGAAAGATAGAAACATACTTCCAATTACAAAATTGGTATAAATTAAGAGTAGATTTCAAATAGGCATTATTTTGTACAGGGGGCTGTATACATATTAAAATCCGAAATTTAATTTTTATATGGTCCCTCCTATCATATGACTTATATTTAGAAAAATATTCTCGTTCTAAGAAAGGGGGGAAAAGTCTGCAAAATCTCGCTGAGTTATTGCAATTTGAAAATGATGACTTATACCACTTTATTTTCAATTTTGGCATCTATTTTTCGACGCCAACGGGCTCACTTTAGGGGGTTATCTATGAGATGAGAAAAATTATCATTCAAACACATGAAATTAAGAGTTTTAGAACTTAATGCAAATTTACATTATTCCGTATTGTTAAAAAATTTAATAGTTAAATTTTAGGGGGTCTTCTGCAATCTAAAACACGCTGAGAGAGGAAGAAAATTAAAAGGCTAGCGAAACTGTGTGAGATTTTCGCACTTTATTTCTTTTTACCGCTTTCCCTCATGGTTGAAAATTTTTAATGACTTCGGCTCATTAAAAATTCCAACAAAGGTTGAAAAGTGTTAATGACTTCGATTTGTCTGTCTGTCTATCCGTCTTTCTGTCTGTCAACGCTCTAACTCCCGTGAATATTCATGGAATTTCCTGAAACTGATATATGTTATTTGAGTTCACTATCGGGTGTTCTTTATTGAAAATGGAGTGAATACCTCTGCTAGCTTGTGTACAGTGACACCCGAAATATTCCAAAGTACTATCGGACATTTTCTATAGAAAATAGAGTAAACACCATCACTGGTTTGTATACCGGGACACCCGAAAGTATTCGAAAGCATTGCATTCTATGAATTTCTATAAACCAAATTTTAATTACTTTGCATAAGTCTTAATGAAATTGAAATATGTTATTCATATGCACAAAATAATTATTTTTATGGTGTACAGTACGATTAGCATTAGATTTACAGGGCACACAAAAATATTCAGTTACGTTAAGGGTTATTATTGGACATTTGCTGGAATTGCATTTTCGTTTACATTAAACGTTTTCTAGCAATTTTTAACTGTGAATATAATTTCAATTTGCATATTTTTTTTTTTTTTTTGTCTGACAGTCATCTGTCTATCTGCCCGCCCCCAGCGTCTGTAAATATTTTCACAAATTAAAAAAAATGATGTATGTTATTCAGGTTTACTATGGAATAGTCCCTATTTAAAATGGCATTAATAGATCCTCTACAAATTGGTTTATATTCAGGAACCCACAAAAAATGCCAATGCATTGCGTTTTGAGACAGATATTCTTATAAATTACATTTAAATATCTTTCTGCTGTAAAAATCATAAAGAAATTCAAATTTATTGTTAATATTCTAAAATAATGTTTTGTATAGAATATATGGTACTAATGTATAATTCTATGTCGGGGGGGAGAGGGGTTACCGCCCTTCTCAACCTCCGTTTAATTGTAGTGCCTACACTTATTAAAACAAAAATCAATTCTGTTGTTAATTTCCTTGAAACTTGTAAATCGTGATCAACTTTTCAAGTGGCAACAAGATATGGAATCCAAAGTACTAAATTAAAACAGGTGTCTTTCCCTGAATGAAAAATATTTTTTTCCCCAAACGCTGATCAACCTATGCCTTTATTACAAAAGCTATAGTAATTACAATTTCTCACTTTTGATACAACCCTTTAAGACTTGGCGTAAAGTGCTAAAATTTTCAAATTGCAATAACTCAGCAAAAGTTTCATTTAAAAACATGTTTTTTTTTTTTTTTTTTTTTTCTCTCTTAGACTGAGGAGAATATTTTTCTAAATATAAGTCATACTAGCAGGCAACGCCCGCTTCGCTGGTCCCTATTTTTAAATGAATCACTATAATGAATTCTCAAAATTGCATTAATTTTTATCACATGAAAAAAAAGAGAAACAAAATCTGAGTAGGAAAAATGTCGCACCGGGTTCTCACTGCCTTCGGAAAAAATTCCCAAAATGCTCTAACTCTTATTTCTATTATTTTCCCACTTCGCCCCCCCCCCCTCCTGTCTATCCTAATAATTTTACAAATTTGAAATATCCGCAATCGATTTGTAAGTATCAAAAACCTCTATGCACCAGTTTTGAACGATATATCTCTATTTTTATTTTTTTTACCGCTCTACTCCCTCCCCCACCCCTTCCCGCCCTCCCAATAATTTTAAAAATTCGAAAATATCCGCAATCGAATTGTAGGTATTGGAAACCTCTATGTACCAATTTTGAATGATCTAACTCTATTTTCTTTTTTTTTGCCCCTCTGCGCCCCCTTCCCGGCCCTCCTAATAACTTTATACTTTCAAAAAAATCCCCATTCGACTTGCAGGCCTCTAAAACCTATCTGTACCGATTTTGAACGGCCTAACTGTATTTCTATTTGTTTTTTACCATAGCCCCCCCCTTACCGCCCTCCCCTTACCGCCCCCCCTTCCCGCCCCACCTAATAATTTTAAAAATTCGAAAGTATCCGCAATCGATTTGTAAGTATCGAAAACATCTATATACCAATTTTGAGCGATCTAACTCTATTTTTATTTTTTTGCCCCCCTCCTCCCCCTCCCCTCCCCCTTTCCCGGCCCTCCTAATAACTTTACACTTTCGAAAATATCCCCATTCGACTTGCAGGCATCTAAAACCTAACTGTACCAATTTTGAACGGCCTAACTGTATTTCTATTTGTTTTTGACCATAGCCCCCCCCCTTACCGCACCCCCTTCCCGCCCCACCTAATAATTTTAAAAATTCGAAAGTATCCGCAATCGATTTGTAAGTATCGAAAACATCTATATACCAGTTTTGAACGATCTAACTCTATTTTTATTTTTTTGCCCCCCTCCCCCCCTCTCCCCTCCCCCTTTCCCGGCCTTCCTAATAACTTTACACTTTCGAAAATATCCCCATTCGACTTGCAGGCATCTAAAACCTAACTGTACCAATTTTGAACGGCCTACCTGTATTTCTATTTGTTTTTGCCCCATAGCCCCCCCTTGCCGCCCCCCCCCTTCCCGCACCTCCTAATAATTTTATAAATTCGAAAATATCCGATATCGATTTGCAGGTATCGAAAACCTCTATATACCAATTTTGAACGATCTAACTCTCTTTTTATTTTTTGCCCCCCCCCCCCTCTCCCCCCCCCTGCTGCCCCACCTCGGGGCTGAATTTCTAAAATTCCAGAAATTGGTTTTTAGATATTTGCATTAGCTATATTTTAGAGCAAAAATTTCACGCATATCTATTTTTTTGTTTGAGATATATAGGATTATGCGAAATCACGTTTTTACGCATGTGAAATCACGTTTTGCCCCCCCGCCCCCCTTGGGGACCGAATTTTGAAAATTCCAGAAATTGGTTTTTAGTTTTTAGACATTTGTGTTAGCTATATTTTAAAGCAAAAATTTTACGGATATCTGTTTTTTTTGTTTGAGATATGAAGGATTTTGTGAAATCACGTTTTTCCCCCCCTCCCCCCCTTGGGGGGCGAATTTTGTAAAATCGCTTCTTAGTGGATGCCTACGTCATGGAAAGAACATTGTCACAAAATTTCATGCTTCTAGGTCCAGGGGTTTGGTCTGGGCGTTGATAGATCACCCCCTCACTCAGGAAGTCTTCTTTTATATATATAGATGATAGGAGGGGCGGCATAAAATTTACATTTCGTATATTTTTCTAAATATAAGTCATATGATAGGAGGGGCGGCATAAAATTTACATTTCGTATTTAATATGCATAACAGCCCCTTGTACCCCCCCTCCCCCCCCCAAAAAAAAAAAAAAATAAATAAATAAAAAATAAAAAAAAACCTCTTAATTTGCACCAATTTTGTTATTGGAAGTATGTTTCTATCTTTCTTAGTTTACGAGATAATAGCTGTATCATCTATTTTTAATCACCCGTTTTATATATATATATATATATAAGGGCGTCCCTTAAATGGAGATTTTTTTTTCCGGATTTCTTTTTTGAAATTCGATACGCCATACCCTCTAATTTTTTTTCTATTTGACCCTAAACACTTTTTAGCAAAATATCAGCTCTCTGGGATGATGTTAACACGTGCCGAATAGATGGGAAAATCCTAGTATCTATATTAGGATTTTCCCGTCAATTAGGATTTTAGATTCAAGTCTATATTACGAAATCACCGTCAATAATCTAACAACACCGTCATTATCATCTATTAGACGGGAATTGCTGGTTTCGAACCGATGTCAACCTAGCCATTCGCATTATTCCAGGGTTTTCTCTGAAACCCGTGTAAATACGAATTAGGACCCCTTAGGAAGACCCCCCCCCCCTTCCTTTTCAAACCGCCAAGTTTATCATGCAACCCCTATATCTCGTTAAAATTTATGTTGGCAGTTGTAGTTATTTGTGTAAAATTTGTTTTTATGAGAGTGATGCTTTAGTATAAAATATTCAGTATGTTTCAATTGCAGTTGTCCATATTTTTATAAGTTTCTTACCTTATTTAAATTTAATTTAGTTACTGAAACCCTATCCTTTTTCAACATATTTTTCTGTTATGATTAATTCATATGTGCTCCTGTAGCACGATATTTTTGGTGTCTGGGAGAATTCTATAAATATTTTATCTCCCTGAATATTTTATAACACTATCAAATTTTCCCCTAACATAAAAATTTTCTCTATTTGAATTTACAAGTATTGGTTATGTGTTCAAAGATCCCATTCCCGGAATGGAACATTAAAAAGGGTTTGGGAGGAAACTGTAAAATTCATTTGTAACTTGAATTCTTTTGAAGATTTTTTCTTTTTCTTTGGTATCTGTGTATACATTTTTAAAACGTAGAACGCTGTATTCTTTTAAACAAATGTTTATAATGTATGTATTTTTATTTATTCTTTAATGATCGTCTAGCTAGAAAAATGTATATCGTTGGTAGATGCTGAATTTTGATGGAATTTTTTACTTTCTCTTACCCATATAATGGCAGAGAAAGTATTGTTCATGGGTCAAATTTTTGAACTTGAGATTTTGGTATATTTACATGTTTTGAGGTCTCCTGAATCTGAAAATCAGAGAATTTAAATTCATTATGTCTATGGTCGAAATGTTTGGTATGTTCAATTTAACCCTTTGAGTACTGAATTATTTGAAGATTTTTATGCCCATGGGATGGATTTAATTTGTCGCTGTATGGGATAACACTTTCGCGACCGCATGATTTTGAATTTTTCACAGTAAGGTCCGCCTGTGGGCGTTATTCTCCCATGTTACAATATTTCAGAATAAAGTTTTCTGTATTCACATTTATATTACAAATGGATATACATTATAATTTTATTCTTTCTAATCAAAGTATTTGTATTCATGGTATAATTCATTGTAAAGTTGCAAATATTGATTATATAGTTAAGAAAAAAATAGCGTACAAATTGCAAAAGAAACGCCCACTGGTGGAGTTAGAGATTTTCAAATGATGTGAATCTACGTCAGCGGTCGCGAAAGTGTTAATATGTAAAAGTAACACATTTTATTTGGAATATACTTATATTGATGATTTAAGTATGGTTGTAAGATATCATAAAAAATGCGAACAAAGTGTTTGCGATCAACACCCACTTGCGGGGGTGCCGCAAACATCAACGCCTACTTCTTAAATTCAGATGACGAGTCTCACTCGTCAAATGTACCCAAAGGGTTAATAACTTTCCACTGCACTAAAGAAAATGCAATGAATACATATATTTTTATATGCATAAAAGCTTGTTTAGTATGGAGTGTGACGCGAAAATCATTAACCATTCGACTACAGGACCACACAAAAGAATTCTAATATAGTACTATACTTTGAAATTCTTTGGTAAACAAAAACACTAGTATGGGTTCCAAATTTTAACACTGGTTTTTTGCTATAATTGCGCGTTTTGAGGTCCCTTAAATGCAAAAGTAAATTTTTTTGCAGTTTTTCTGTGTATATGTCTGTTGTCAGTATAATGTAAAATCAAATAATTACTTAATCAAATAATTAATACCCAGAAAAATCAAAATGGGTATTTTGAAGATAAAGGGTTGCCATTTGAAATTTTTGATCATGATTGGTAAGTTTAAAAGAGAGTTTTAGATAAAACAAATTTTTCAATAATGTAGAATAAAATTTTAAATTTAATAACAGCCATAATGTTTTATGAATGTATGTAATTTGATACAAGGGGTTGAGGAAATCGCTCTCACACATAAATATATTTCTAGTAAAATTATTTTAAACTATATCACCTGAATTTATAATCTGTCTTTAAAATGTTTAAATGCCTGTTAAATTAAAGTCGCGTGAGTGACACACCAGAATAATTTTAGATATACACTGATGGAAAAAAAAAATCCCAACACCAAGAAAAAATTATTCTACAGTAATGAAATTTCAGCAATACATTTGTCTAGGTAACATATTTAATTGATTAAAGTTTCAAGATCACAGGTAGAGCCATTGGCGAGAAGAGCCATTTCAAATGTGAAATGTTGGTACATTAGTAACCGGTGTAACCGCCAGAATTTTGAATGCAAGCATGCAAACGTGCATGCATTGTGTCGTACAGGTGTCGGATATCAGTTTGTGGGATGGAGTTCCATGCCTGTTGCACTTGGGCGGTCAATGCAGGGACGGTTAATGCTGGTTGTGGATGACGCTGGTGTTGTCGTCCAATGATGTCCCATACGTGCTCGATTGGAGAAAGATCTGGTGATCTAGCAGGCGAAGGCAACATGTCGACACTCTGTAGAGCATGTTGGGTTACAACAGCGGTATGAGGGCGAGCGTTATCCTGTTGGAAAACACCCCCTTGAATGCTGTTCATGAATGGCAGCACAACAGGTTGTATCACTAGACTGACGTACAAATTTGCAGTCAGGGTGCGTGGGATAACCACAAGAGTGCTCCTGCTGTCATATGAATTTGCTCCCCAAACCATAACTCCAGGAGTAGGCCATGTGTGTCTAGGCCGCAGACAGGTCGATAACAGGCGTTCACCTGGCCTCCTCCTAACCAACACACGGCTATCACTGCGACCAAGGCAGAACCGGCTTTCATCAGAAAACACAACAGATCTCCACTCCGTCCTCCAATGAGATCTAGCTTGACACCACTCACGTCGCAAACGGCAGTGGTTTGGAGTCAGTGGAATGCACGCTACAGGGCGTCTGGCTCGGAGCTGTCCTTGAAGTAACCGATTTGTAACAGTTCGTTGTGTCACTGTGGTGCCAACTGCAGCTCGAATTTCAGCTGCAGACGCAGTACGATTAGCCACAGCCATACGCCGAACACGACGGTCTTCCCTCTCAGTAGTGCCACGTGGCCGCCCGGAACCCGGTCTTCTTGAGGCAGTACCTTCCCTTGACCACTGCTGCCAACACTCATGCACAGTGGATACATTCCTGCCAAGTCTTTCTGCAATATCGCGGAAAGAAAACTCACCTTCTCGTAGCCCTACTACACGACCTCGTTCAAACTCAGTGAGCTGTTGATAATGGCTTCTTCGTCTTCTTAGAGGCATCCTTGGCTAACATTAACCCACTACGTCAAATCTCAACTGTAAATAACGATCACGAACCTTACAACACTTATTTAAAGCAAACCTCATTTGCATGTTCATAGTGTCGCTACTAGCGCCACACTTATGCGCGTAGCTCGAAATTTGAATCAACGTCATCTTTCAGATGCATAAACACTCCTACCAAATTTCGTTTATCTAGCTCAGCTCCTTCCTGGTGTTGGGATTTTTTTTTTCCATCAGTGTATATGCATGAAATACTTCTATGTTATATGGTGTAAAAATATAGATGTAATATGCTATGCGTCGGGTGGTCAAACTGGCTTTATGTAAGTTTTACAAATGATGGATTTTTGAGAGCCTACAGAATTATTTGTTAAAAAAAAAAAAAAAAAAAAAAAAAAAACGAAAGAAAGAAAAAGATATCATGTTTTTATTTTGTATGAAAGGTAATTTTTAAGGAAAAATGATATGAGTAGTATTTTATTATTAATGTTCAAGTTCCAATATGATGAGGCTGATGTGTGTATATAATATATGTATGTATATATATATATATATATATATATATATATATATATATATATATATATATATGGGGCAGAGGTGGGCAGTATATTATATACTTGTATATAATATAGTATATTCAATATACATTTGTATATTGTATATTGTATATTTTGCAACATTTTAAAAAGTATTTGTATATTGTATCTAATATACATCTTAGGCAGTATATTGTATATTTTACAGGGCTTAATATACAATATACTTTATCTCAAAATTCCCAACTTCTTAAAAAAAAAAAATCTTTCATCTAAGATTTAGAACACTGTTTTTGATATGAGAACTCAGCTCAAATGCCCCTAGAGACTGACAATTATTTTCTCAATGTTGACTGACTACCAACCCAACACCCCCTGTTGACTGACCTAGAATTAGGTGATAACATACTATTACAAATAGGTAGTTTATGATAGCGGACACTTTGAGTATTTAAAAGAAAGTACAAAATACAAAATGTGTTTTTTTCTTTCACTTCCTGGCTCCATAGGGGTCTAATTAAACCTGGTGTTCACGAAATGACCATAGAGGGAGGGATAAACCCAAACAAATCAGTTCTCTTTCCATAGGTGTCCTCAATGTCAACATGCATCTGTAAAACGGAAGTGATCATTACACTTCTTTTTTTTTTTTTTTTTATCTTGAATCTTTTCTTTTGATTACAGAATTAATTGGGTATCAGAGAAAGCTGTCTTTAAAATAATTTAGTTTAGAGTTGGGGATGGAAATGCCTATAAAATGCCTATAATGTTTTATAGTGAAAATTTGCTTTTAACTGTTTTCCTATCGAAAATATTTGTTTTCATTTTGTGGACGTTTCATTTTACTTATACAGGTACAAAAAGGTACTTTTAAAAAGGTACAAAATTTTCTTTTCTTACATCTTACACAGGGATAAAAAGGGTATGATAATATTAAAAGAAAGAAAGAAAGAAACTGGGCGGAAAATTTCTTACGATAACTTTAAAAGGTGAAAAGGGGAGTATAATAGAAGATAATAAAATGGATAATAATAATTGTATAATGTATGTTAATAATAATAATTATAATAAAATAGTAGTATAATAGAAACAAGAATAAAATCGAAACGTAAAAAATGGTTGACAAAACAAAATTATAAGTAAAGGTTATTAGTACATTTGTTTATTCTTTCTTTTAATAATTTATTCGTTTAAAACATTAATTACCATAAAGATAAATAAAAGGCATTATACAAATGAACCTTAAGGGGGTCCGGAACACCAAATTTTTGTTTTTATTATTTATTAATGAATTGCTGTAATCATTTTTTCTGAAATTGGAGCTTTTTTGACGATGAAGTTGAGCAAGAAAGAATCTTAAAAAACTTTAAATAAAAATTAAAATAAAATTTTAAAAATTTTAAATTTAAAATTTAAAATTTTTGATAAATTTAAAATTTGTTATATCTCATGAACTAATGGTTCAATTTACAAACTTTTTTCACTCTTATATACAGAAAAGATTTATCTTCAATTTGTCTTCGGGATTTTTAATTAGGAGCAAAACTTTTTTGGTAATCCAAAAATTATGCATGAAATAAGTACTTTTTTCAAATTCAAATTAATATTTAAAAATGTTATTATTATAATATGAAATCCTGAAGACAAATTGAAGATAAATCCTTTCTGTATATAAAGATGAAAAAAGTTTGTAAATTGAACCATTAGTTCCTAAGATATAACAAATTTTAAATTTATCAAAAATTTTAAATTTTAAATTTTTTTAAATTTTATTTTAATTAAAAAAAAAAATTCTTTTTTGCTGAACTTCATTGTCGAAAAAGCTTCAATTTCAGAAAAAATAATTACAGCAATTCATCAATAAATAATAAAAACAATAATTTGGTGTCCCGGACCCCCTTAATATCGTGTAAAAGGAGTTCCAAACTTCAAACTGCATTTACACAGGTATGTCTGTATTTATATTTATAAATTATTGTATAACATAAATTTTTAATATTTAAACACAGCATCACAATAAAACAGTAGAGAATTCTAATCAAATATATAAATTTATATTTTTATGAAAAATAAATTATTCCTTCAGAATTTATAATATATGATACATCATTTTAACAGTTTGTGTTCTTTGGCATTTGGACATCAAAACGTGAGTTCGGATAAGTAGACTCTGCTCGATTCCTTATCATACATTTTCTCATAAATTTCCTACTGTAGGACATATTGTACTCATAGTAAGAGAAATAAAGTCGGTCGATCAACCAGCATGGCCAAAAATTTAAATCGCCCACCCAATAAGCTACCCTCCCCCAACTTCCATACATTTATGTTGTTATAATTTACTGATTAATTTCACTAGAGTCAATTTCATATTTTAGTTTTCATGAAATTCTATATGCTATTTCCAATGCAATAAACTACATATAATGCAAGTTTATGTGAAATAGGGAAATATTTCATATAAACTTGTGATTAAATAATAATAATAATAAATTCACAGTGCCCTGTTACAAAAAATCTTTAAATTCACATACCTTAAGAAGCTTTTAAATTAAAATGTTGATTATCAAGAAATGTTATGCCAATATGATAAATGATATTTTAAAACTATTCAGACATGTTTATGAAGAAAATAATCTTCATAATATATATTTATGTAAAATTCCTTCATGTTAAGAGAATCTTAAATTTGAAATAACTTGCGAATTTTTAAAAATAAAATGTGCCATAGTCATTGTTCATGCCAGTATCATAAATTATATTTTAAAACTGATCTGAGATCTTTATGATGCATATGATCATCATAATACATGTTTATGCCAAATTTTGCATAATTCTACCATGTAAAAGAAACCTTAAATTTTGGATAACTAATGAATTAGTTCCCCATCAAACTATAAGTATGTGGAACTTAGGTAATCGTGAAAATTTTCGACCTCGGTTTTTTTACTTTTTTATACGTTTTCAGGTGTGAGGAATCCGAAAATGACAAAATTTGCATGGTGTCTGTCTGTAGGGTGTCTGTTAGTGTGTTAGTCCGTTAGTCTGTTTACACGATATCTCATGAGCAAATGATCGCAGAGAGGTCAGATCACTTTTAAAATATTACTTTCGATACTGGCAAGAACCCCATTCATTTGGAACATTCGAATTAAAAAACTTCGTAAGTTATTAGAAATTTACGATTTTCTTAACATGGGAGAATAGGACAAAAATTCACTTAAACCTGCATTAAATGGAAACTTTTTACTGTAAAAATGTCAGATTAGTTTTGATGCCGGAATGAACATCGGTAACTATAAATATGCTACTTTGGAAATTTACGAATTTCTCAACATGGCAGGGCAATAGGGCAAAATTTCCCATAAACGTCAATTTTGAAAGATATTTTCGTCTTAAAGATGTCAGACTACTTTTGAAATATTATTTAGGATACTGGAATGAATATTAATGACTATGAATTTTCCAATATAAAAATTTCGTAAGTTATTGGAAATTTATGAATTTCTTAACATGGCAGAATAGAGCAAAATTTCACATAAACGTCAATATTGAGGGATATTTTCATCGTAAAGATGTCAAACCACTTTCGAAATATTATTTAGGATACTGGCATGAATATCATAGGCTATGATTTTTCCAATTTAAAAAATTCGTTTGGAATTTACGATTTACTTAACATGTCAGAATAAGGCAAAATTGAGCATAAACTTCCATTTTGAGGATCATAAATACATTAGACAACTTCAAAATTACATTTATGATATTTGTTTGAACATGATTGAATACAAATATTTTAATAGGAAAATTTCGTAAATTATTCGTAATTTACGATTTTATCAACATAGCGAAATTGTAAATTTTTCATATAAATATGAATTTTGAGGATTATTGCATTGGAAATAGTAGCATGAAAACTAAACAACGGAACTGACCCCGATAAAATAAATTAATAGTTTAGAATAAGATAATATATCGAAGTGAACGGTGGATAGCCTATTAGGCGGGGATTTCTTTCTGTCACTGTATCAAGCTTTGGTCAAATTCATTTCTTTTAACATGATTATAATATGTCTCGCACTAGAAATTTATGAGAACATAAATATGATGAAACTTAACAGAGTCCACCTATGCCAACTAGTTTTTAAATTGGAATGTTGCAAATCAACAGGGTTCTTTCCAGTTTCAAAGTGATATTTTGAAACCTCTCCGACTTCCTTAAGATAATTTGTTTTTGAGATATTATCTATACAAACTATGACATTAACAAACTGACTAATGTACAGACGGATAACACATACATTTTGATTTTCGGATTATTCACACCTCATCATTACCAAAACTACACTGTAAAAAAATAACTATTACCAGTTGCAAGAAACTCTCTGTGATTGGAGAAAATAATTATTTTCTCCAATCACAGAGAGTTCCTTGCAGCTGGTAATAGTTATTTTTTTACAGTGTACTATTATGATGAGTAACTAAAAATATAAAATGAACAAGATAATGTAATTGAACGAAGTAAATTATTTTTTTTTAATTTTTTGTGTTATTTAATTAGAGAGAATGACAGCATTATATAACACTGTATTCTGTTACATTTTTAAAAGAGTAATTCATTATTATGATAATAGCTTACTTCCAAGAAAATTTTATGTGTTTATTTTCTAATTATTTATGAATTCCTAATTGCCTAAATATTTTTATTTAAGTGCATAAAATACTGATTTTGATTTCTAAGTAAAATATTAGCTCATTTATTCTCAGTAAGAAATTAAATAAACGGAAAGATACATTTTTACATAATTACAAATACTACAACCACATACAAAAATTAATTTTTAAAAGTATATTCTGAAAGTATATCAAATATACTTTTTGAATCAAGAGTATATTGTATATTGTATATTTTTGAAATTCTGAAAAGTATTTGTATATTGTATATTTTTGGAGAAAATAGACGAGTATTTGTATATTGTATATAATATACTTTTTTGAAGTATATTGCCCATCTCTGATATGGGGGCTCTTGTCTTTTTAAACGACAGTTTTCCAAGTTCAGAGGAATGACGACGAGAAAATTACAAAATATTAGATTTAGACATTTAATTACCGCAACTATATGCACCAACATTATTTTGCTTAAAGTTAGCTTGGAAAACGGAATTTTAAAAGATTTAATCATTAATTTGTTTTTAGTTTATATTAGAATACTGACGCCAAAGGAAATAAATATCAACTACAGTTGGTCGATACAATACGCACCACCCTGTATTTTGGTGTGTAAGAACGGAGGGGGGGGGGGGAATTACAACAATAAGCAAGAAAGTAACAATGAAATAATTGATCAGTTGAATAAAAAGAATGACACAACAATAATTAAACACACAAACATTTTTTAAACAATGATTAAGAGGTTAACAATGAATAAATCCAAACAATCGATGATTTCATCAATAAAAAAGGAAATAATATTGATTCACATTATTTTATAAATTTAATTTAAAGGTACTTGTGAATGATTGCAATATATAAGAAGGTATGGCGAAGATTTTAAAATAATATTTCCTCGAATTCAATTTGGTCATCCAAGTATGAAGTCAGCAATAGCTATTTTGGGTTCTAATTAATTTTACATACATTGCTGAATATTTTACTGTAGTCTGAAATACTCTAAATATTTCATGTCGAGGGATAGTTTCTTACATTATCTAATTTTGTCCCGCATAAAAATTTTCCTCACTGAATTTCGAACATTGGTTATTTCAGATATTTGCAGAAAGAACATTCCAATAAAGACGTATGAATGAAAGGAGAAAATAAATAAATAATAATAAAATAAATCCCATTCACTGTTTCAGTTCGTCTCAGAAGTGTTTTTAGATATTTATGCTTGCATTTTTGAATCGAAGAAAGCTGTATTTCTCCAATAGGTATTCAGGCGTGAAAATTTTTATATGCAGTGAGCTGTCTTAAGATACGCCTGTTTTCAAAAGCTTATTTGTGGCTTATAAAATATATTTCAAGAATTTTATAAAGATATATTAGACTGGAAGTAACTTTAAAAAATTTATATTATTATACAGGCATGTATATGCGTAAATTTTAGAAAAATGCTTTTTTTTTTTTTTTTTTTTTTTTTTTTTAATAAGTATATTTTGTTGATTTTTAAACAAAATGAAGTTAAAAAAAAAAAAAAAAAAAAGATTAAATATTTAATTATAGAAGTATTGGATGATATATGAATACCGATTAAAACAAAATAATCCGTCATTTGAATGTTTTAGTCGAATTTCAAGCAATTCGCAATATCTTGAAAATTCTGGAAATTGGAAGAAGAAAAATTTGACTTTCCTTCATTTTATATTCTTCTTTATTCATACATACAAAATATATTTTTATTGCGCAATGGAAATTTTCAATTTTAAACAGTGATACATTGTGTTCTATATTCGTGAAGTTGTATACAGGTGTTTTCAGAATGGAACATTTTTTATTTTGTTAACTGATTTAACATTTAAAATTTAAGTTTCTTTGATTTTATTTTCGAATTGTAAATTTAATTTTTCATCAGGTATTGAAGTATTTGGTTCGGTGAATGGCATCAAAACTGCATGGAATTACAAGAAAAGTAAAATATGAAGCTCAATCCAATAAAAGTATGCAGCTGAAATAAGGTGTCTCACTAAGATTTCGCGATAATTTTTTCCTAGAATAATTTCATAATCTGTGTGACTATTTTCTCCTATAAATTTAACTTCGGCGTTCATAATCCTTTTAAAGTCTGCAATAGCTATTTTTACTATAATCTCAATTCACACATACTACAACAGAATCTTCTACCCTACTTTAAAATAATATAAATATTTTATATCATGGATCATTTTCTTACGCTATCTAGTTTTACCTTACGTGAATTTTTTTCTCACTGAATCTCAAATATTGGTTATATTTGCAAAGATAACATTCCAGTAGAGATGCATGATTTGAAGTAATAATAAAAAAAAAAAAAAAAATCATTCGTAGTTTGAATTGGTTTTAGAAGGGGTTGTTTTTACGTGTGTATGCATGCATTTTTGAATCGAAGAAAGCTATATTTTCTCCAGTAGGTGTTCAGATGTGAAAATTTTGTATGCAGTGAATTATCTCAGATACACCGGTTTTTGAAAGAGCTTATCTATGTTTTATAGAATCTATTAAATGAATTTTATAGAAATGTATGTAGACTGGAAATGTTTTTAGATACTTGCTTAAATATATTTATCATATAAATATGTATATTTTTACAAATGCTACAAAAAATGCTTTTTATATTAAATGTAACATTTTTTATTTTATATTTCCTTACCCATACATAATGAGAAAAATATTATTTTTTCGGTTAAACTTTTGAAATTGAGTTTTTGCTATATTTACTCGTTTTACTGTATCATTTACACGTTTTGCACGTTTGTTTGTCCACTGAATTAAAAAATCGCATTTTTAGTGGTTGGTCTTTGCATGTGTGTATCTGTTATTAACATAACTCAAGCATGATTTTTAGCAAAAAGTCCAAACTTTGTATTCCAAATCAGTATTATATGAAGATGTACTTGGAAATTTTTTTTAAAATCCGAACAACAGATTTTGTACAGGGATTTCCAGAATAGTTCTAGTTATTTACGCGTATGACAAAATTTCTGGTTAATAACAGTTTAGCATCTTTAGACTGCATTGAACGAAATGAAATGGGCATATATTTTTTATAATCGTAGGAGCATGTTTTGCATAGAATATGGTATAAAAATAAACTAACGTTCGTGTACAAGGTCATACGAAAGAATTTGGATATATTTTGACTATACTTGGAAAACGTGAAAAATGCATTGCAAATTACTTTTTTTTTTAATGGATGTCTCTGTTACTCGTATATACAAATGGTCATCGAGGATCCTTACACAAAAAGATACGTCAAATAAAACTACTTTCAACTGTTTTTAAAATATGTTCATAGAGAGTACTTCTTATCTTGCACCTTACTGTAGTACTTACCTTTTACTTACCTTTATAGTATAGAAATGAAGGATAAGAAAAAGTCGTATGAGTGCCAAATAAGATTACTAACAATGGAAGAAATGCAACAGTAAAATAAAACCAAACATTCAATGATTGGAGCAAGAGAAATTAAGTAACAATTGTAAAATTCAATACAGTGACATCACACCACAGCAACAATGGAATAAATAATCATTGTACAGATATTTTTCTGTGTAACAAATGAATGAAACTAATTCTTCAATGACTAGAACAGAAAAAACGAAAGTGAAAATGAAACAGTTTAAAACATTATAATGAAAGTGAATGTCATTACAACTTTGCGAAGAGTAAACATTTTTTTAAACAATAGAATGAATGTAACAATGAGTAAAACTAATCAGTCTATGTTTATAGCAGTATGAACTAAAGTAACAATGAAAGAATTCAGTATAATGGAAAGTGATTTCGCAGCAGCAATCGACTAATCATAGTACAATTACTTTGGTGTGTAACAATGAAAAAATTTTTGAATAAGCGTTTGTAACTATAGAAAATGCATAACAACTATTAGAAACGAAAGCTTACATTGTAGTTTTAGATTTACAGGTATTTGTGATTAATTACAATACACACTCCTAGATTTGCCAACGATCTGTTTTTTTTTTTTTTTTTTTTTTTTTTTTTTTTTCCTTCAATTTAAAACTTATCTCTTTATGTTTTCAAACATAGGATATTTAAATATCTGGGTCTTCCTCGTGTTTTTCAGTGAAGATTGGTTTAAGGAAACATGTAGGGGGCCGGTAACAAATTGAAGAAAGTAATGTTTGTGATCACCCTGTATCGTTAAGTGAACGAAATGAACCGCAACTTTAGGATATGTTAATACAGACCCAGTTTAATTTATAGATGAATTTGTGTGACGATAGCGTATTAAATGTTATATAAGCATTTATTTTAAAACTCCAAAAAGAAAAAAAAACCCATATCATCTCACAAATCTTAGTAAATAAACAAAAATATGTAAGAGTTACAAGCTTATAAGGGATTTTTTCACAAAAAAAGTACATTTGGAGCGTGGTTGAAATAAATGGATCTTCAAATTAATTACGCAGCATGTGAAAAACCCCTTAAGAAATTTCAACTCTTGGAAAATATCTAAAATGTAGCTCATTCTTTTTCATATAATTTGCTCAATTTTTACTCTATTCAAATGCACTTTTGGCAAAAGTTGCCCAATATATCTAGCTTTCAACCTATCCAATATATTTTTTTTTTAATCTTTCGCATATGCACAGTGAAAACGTTTTTCATAAAAATGCTCATATTTCATGAGATATTTAAGATATTTGTATTCCGATTGCAGCATATTGTTTTAAAAGTGTTTTTCCAACTTATCTGAAAGTGGAAATAATATTTGTTAAAAATTCTATATATTATAATTTTTTTTTTTTTTTTTTAGTTTTAAAATGAATGCGTATATCTATCTCCATTATTTAAAATGCTATCGTCACACAAATTCATCCACAAATTGAACTAGGTCTATATTAATATATCCTACAGTTCATTTCGTTCACTTAACGATACAGGGTGATCACAAGCATTATTGATTTTGCTCGATTTGTTACTGGCCCCCTAAATATTGTCTTATATCAATCTTCAGCGGGAGACCCGGTTCTTTAAATATCCAATGTGTGAAAACATTTCATCGAGAGATACGTTATTAAATTGGGGAAAAAAAAAAAAAAAACTGATCGTTTGCAAATCTTGCTAAACTTCTGAGCAGGAGCGTATTATATTCGCTTTAGAGATTGACCTCTAGGAATGTTTCACAAAAATTTTTCTCTTGATGTTGGAAAATGTTTCATAATACACATAATTCGACTTTTCTTTTTTTTTTTATTATTGTAATCACTTAAGTTTTATATTTGCGTAAAGCTCCCCAGTAGCACATAACGTTGTTATAGCGTTGAAAATAAGTTTGAACAGTGAAAAATTAGTTACAAAAACGTTATAACAATGTTATGCGCTATTGGGGCTAGCAATAGCTATTTCGGTGTTCATCAATTCACACGTACTATTGAATATTTTACTATACTCGAAGCAGTATTTTATCTCAGGGGGTATTTTCACATAATATCTAGTTTTGCCGTACATAAAATATTCCCTTCCTGAATTTCAAATCTTGGTTATATTTGCAAAGATAACATTCCGTTTTTCTATTAAAAGAATTTTATAGAGATTAGACTGGAAATATTTTTTAATTATCTGAACAAATATATTTATTACATAGATGTTTTTCTGATAAAAGAATATTGAGTAAAACCACAACAGTTGATCTTTTTAACTCTTTCAGGGTCAAAGTAATTGCATAGCTACCAACATTACTAAATATTAAGGCAGATTTATCCACCAGTATTTTAAAAAAGGAACCTACTTGGCACCTATGTAATTGCCGCTCATTTAATTAGGAAAGCCATTAAGAATGATGAACAAATTTAAAAGAAGAAAAAAGTAATAATAATAGTAGTAATATATATTTCCCCCGTTAAGTTGTAAAAGGAATTTTTTTTTTTTTTTAATCCTTGTAACGAGGATGCTACGCGTTAAAGTGTAAAATATTGTAGCCAAATTTTAAACTATTTTTTAACTTTTTGCGCCTTTATTATTATTATTTTACAATCTTAGTGGAAGTACGATAGTAACTTGTTACCCGAATAGTTAAATTAATGAGTTTCATAAAAAACTGAATAATTATTCAGTCATTATTCAAATGGAAGATAATTCTTTAATTATTATTACATTTGAGCAATTCTTTAAATAACCACCAAATTTACAACTGCATTAGCAACACTTTTTTTTTTTTTTTTTTTTTTCACCGCTGCGTAAACGATGTTCGAAGCTGTCTTCATGGGATAAGTAGTTTTAAAGTCGTTAAAAAGCGATCAATTTTTTGAGCATAATGAAGAAAGAGAACCGTGAAATGGAATTTTAATAACGGAATTTTGCGCGTCTTTGTATAATCGCATACTTAAGAAAATTATCGATCGTAATATATGAGTTTGCGTAAAAAGAAGAAATAAAATAAAAAAATTCTTTTCTGTTCTTTGAAATGAACTAAATTTTAAACCAATAACGAAATTCGCAAACGGACCGTTTTATTATCTTTGATATGCTAAGTCTTGCTTCATATTCGGGAAACATGCCACGTTGAATCTAAATACTGCAGTTTGCAGATATATAAAAAATATTTAGAGAAATTAAAACGCAGACTAGCAGGCAGACAAACCTGAGTTATAAACACTTTTAACTAAAAAAATATTTGTTTTGTCGATGAATTTTTTTTCTCCCATTTTTTTCTTTTATTTTTATTCTGATTTTTAGAATCAGCCGTTTCAGTTGCGAGGAAAAACGTTTTTCTCTTTAAAAGTTCTCAACAAATTTAAATTGTTTGTGCAGTTTAGTAAAATTTTCATTTAGAATTTTTAAATGGACCAGAATGGGAGATATTTTTACTAATTTTAGTTGTGAGAACAATAAATAAATAAATATATATATATATATATATACATATATATATATATATATATATATATATGTGTGTGTGTGTGTGATTTGAAAAATTTAATACCTTTTGTAACACTCAGCAAACAAAAGATAGATGAAAATACTAACAAATAATTAAATTTTAAATGAGATTTATTTCGAATAAAATTGTCACGGTGATAATTTAATTTCAGTACCAATGATTAGTAAAAACAAGTTAAAGTACTTACGCAGAAGAGAAATGACACAAACATAACACTTAAGCCTAACGATGAGATAATAGTTTGCAAAAACCATTAAAGTAATAGAAACAGTCAACATTTTATAGAAAAGAGAAAAGGATAAAATTACCATAAAAATCCGATTTAAAAAAAAAAAAAATTAAAAAATTAAAAAATAATGAATTAAAATTGGAATTTTAAATGCTGAAAAATAGAAATTTTACTTATCAGGAAACTTCCATTTCTATCAGCTGAGTGCAAGATTTCGGAAAGCTGTATAGCTAATTCAAGTTAATATACAGCTCAAGTCTCTATCTTGCAACAACAAAAAATAAAAAAAGGAAATTAGTTTAAATAATAACACGAACTAAAATTGATACAAGGAATAAGTATTTTTAAGAAATCCACATGTTAAACGATACATGCGGAGATAGTAGAAATAAACAGGTTGCCAATATATATATATATATATATATATATATATATATATATATATATATATATATATATATATATATATAATTTGTTGTTGGGGAGGCGGGGCAATATAATATGGTCCTGGAATCGTTCTCTCTAATTGTGGTGAACATAAGCACCGTAACTTTGGCAAATTATCATCTGTGCTCAATTTAGTATAACTTTCGATTAAAATTTAAAAAGGAACACAGATTAGAATATTAGAAATTTTTTAATTAGATTTTTGGTATGTCTATATATATATATATATATAAAGTTCTTAAAAGCAATAAAAGGGGGATCTATGATCTTTTTATAATCAGATTAACCACACAGAAAATATCTGTACACCTGTATGCGATTGAACGCCAAACATTTTTTACATTCATGTTTAAAGTGCATTAGAACAAGATTTAATAAATATTATCATTTATTTTTTCTCTTATTACTTTCCGAACACTATAGTGAGGAAAGTATTGTAATCATGTCAAAAATCCGAATTCGAGATTTTGATGTTTCTATACGTTTTGAGGTCCCCTGAGTCCGTTTTCACTATTTTTACGATGATGTATGCATGTGTGTATGTCTGTGAGTGAACACGCTAGCGTCTAAACGCTTTGTTCAATTAACCTGAAAGTTGGTACGCATATTGTAAGTCACCATAGTACGAACCCTATAGATTTTGGTGAATCTAGCACTTATAGTTTTTTTACAGGGACACAAAGAAAAATTCTTTATGATTGTGGCCTATGGGAGCAAAATCTTAAAAGTGCGATAGCATCTAAACGCCTTATTCAATTGAGCAAAACATTTATACACATATTATAGGTCACAAATACTCAATCTGTATAGATTTTGGAGAATCTAGCACTTATAGTTTTTTTACAGGGACACAAAGAAAAATTCTTTATCATTATGCCTATGGGGCCAAATTTTTAAAAGTGTGATAGCGCCTAAACGCCTTATTAATCTGAGCAAAAAATTTGTACACATGTTATAGATCACAGTTGAACTAACTGTATAGACTTTGGTGAATCTAGCACTTACAGTTTTTTTACAGGGACACAAAGAAAAATTCTTTATCATTATGGCCTATGGGACTAAATTTTTAAAAGTACGATAGCATCTAAACGCCTTATTGAATTGAGCTGAAAATTTATATGAGTATTATAAATCACTGTTGCACTAACTATAAGCATTTTGGTGAATTTAGCATTTATAGGTTTTTACAGGGACACAACGAAAAATTCTTTATCATTATGATCTATGGGCTCAAAGTTCAGTAGCGTTAAATAAAACATCGTGTAATAGATGGAGAAAAATACTCAAACACTCTATTATGGTTTTCTCTCTTTTGTTTGTTTAACAACTCCTCTTTCTTTACTTTATCTACAAAACTGTTAATTACTCAATATTCGGAAAGTCGAGTGGAGTCACTCCAGATTTTTTTTTAAGGCGGTAGTGGAATTTTTTTTTTTTTTTTTTTTGTAAATTACCCTCTTAAGGTATGTGCCTGCCTACCCTAAAATTGTCGTTTTGGTGAAAATTTTCGAGTTTTTTTTATTATTATTATTATTTTTTTTTTATTATTATTTGTTCATTTTATAGGCCACACATTTAGGATTCCAAAAATACTTTATTTTTCTTTTTACGATAACCAGAAGCAAAGTTACAGTATAAATAATAAACCGGAAGTGAAGTTTCGGAAGGAACAATGTTATCCAGAAAAAAAAAAAAAAAAAAAAAAAAAAACCTAAAAGCTAAAAGAAAGTCAAAATTAGTTAAAAATGAAGTAAAAGAGGGCTTGACATACAAATATGGCGAGTTTTAAAAGTCTAAAGTGGCTACAATTTTTTTTTTTTTTTTTTGTGCTGTATTAAAATCTTTAAATGCGTTTTCTGAGAAACTGTGTTTTTCTTCATTTTTGTTTGCGATTACATTCATTTCTCAAAATGTATTTAGAATATTGAACTGAAATTTTACCGAAATGTTTTTTTCATCTTTAGCTATATTCTGTAGCAAAATCTAACCTCTTTGTATTTATTTATTGATTTTACTGACAGTTTTTTGGAGAAGTGAGGATTTTTCTTGTTTTAATTTTGAGCTTTTGTACCAAGTATGGAATATTTCAATAAATTTTATAAATACAGAAAATCTTTTGCTACAGAACACAGGAAAGTACTTTATTTCTATAATGTGTAAAGATTACTGAAATATATTCACTAGAATCTGTTACAGGAGATGTGACGTGAATGAAAATTGTCACCAAAATGTTTCTAAATATTGCCTATATTTTAAAAGTTAATGAAAATTTCTGTAAAATTTCATTTAAATTCATATTAAATGCATGTGTGTTTCATTAAAATTTTTATGCATATATATATATATATATATATATATATATATAAATGCTTTGTATGTAGGCACATACCTTAAAATTATGAAATTTTGCATACATCTAGAAATAAAAGCAATATTTAAGTATATTGCATTACTATTTAAATTCTAAATAAATATCATTTTTTAACTTATTTACTTTATTGAGAGATTTACTTATTTGGTAATTTTTCAAATGCTCTAGTAGCCAACTTCAATCCAAATCTTATATATAGTCCGTGTATCCATTTTAGTTTCTGTTCCAACTTTTTTTTATTGCTCCAGCCATGCTAATTTTATTTCTTTCCCTGCAATTTACATTATCATTTTTCTAATATGTATTCTGAATATATTTGTGTATTATTTTGTGATTCCGGTGACAAGTTCACTAACAAGATAGTGGTGAAATTCCATACGAATTTCTGTTTAAAAAAAAAATACAATTGTGTTTTAAAGTCTAAATTAAAATGGAAACTATAACTAATATAAACTATATAAACTAATATAACTATAACTAATATAAACTAATATAAATACATCGATTTGTTTGAATTTCTATGTGGAGTCTTTATCATTTTTATAGGATTTAGGGAGCATTTTAAGATATGAATTCTGGAAAATACTGATTTTTAAGAAGAGCAATTTAAAAGATTTTTCCACTTATCTGTAAAAATTACTTATCTATGGCTATAAAGTTTTGACGGACTCCACAAATAATATTTTGAAATATTTCAATATATTATTTTATTCGTTGATGTTTTCGGAAATTTTAAAGTTCATTGTCTCCTTAGGGGATGATAAACATTTAGAATTATTTTGTAAATTGTCTTATAGAGTTGGGAAAATTTGCATACATGCGAATTAAATTTATAAGTATAGTGAAATTTCTCTCAAAATATTAATATATATTTATAATTTTATTTTATTTTTGAAATACTTTTAAAATGTTGCTTGCTAACTATTTCTTTTTCCCTAGATTTTACATTATTATAGTTAACAGCATGCTCTAATATTATTTTGGAATTACTTTGTGGATTGACTGATAAGTTTGTTTAGCAAATTTATTTTTCTGTTTCGATGTTAAAAATTTGAAAGAAATTTTCAGCATTCAAATGAATAAAAATAAATAATTTATCAATATTTCCACAAAGTGAAGCCCAAAATATGTTTAGAATATATTGTTAAACTATAATAATGTGAAATCGAAGAAAAAATCTTATAGTTAACATTAACAGGATGCATTTAAAAAATTTTCAAAAAATTAAAAATATTTATTTATTTTTTAATTTAAATAGTCTTCGAGAATTTTTTATTTACTTAATAGTGTTATGTTTCAATGCATATGTATACAAAATTTATTAATTCTAATAATATTAGTAATGAAATAATAATGATAATGTCTACTGTCCGCTTAACAATATTTGTTTCATCGATGAACTTTTAAAAATATAAATTACTTGGAATTAAGTGCATTTTTATAAATATAATGTTTCAGTTACGCATGTCATTCTTATCTTAGAAATTCATCTTTTATACTCCCATTCTTTATATCGGATTTTTCCTTGTACTTTTATTTTTTTGGCTTTGCTTCCTGGAATCGACCGCTTCAATTGTGCAATTTTTTTCCCCCTCTTCTTTTCTTTTAACTATTGTGTTGCCAAAAATTTTTGCGCTCTTTCTCTTGCTTTTCTTTTACTTGAAACTCTTATTAATGACTTATGCCGTCTCCGCTGACATTCTGCGTGGTATAATTGATCCTCATTGCTTTTCGGATATATTCTGCTATGACAAATTTAACCCTATATTGGATTTGTTTCCCGTAATTTTACATATTTTTACCAATCCTCTTAATTGAACGATAATATGAATGGATATCGGTATGGAATCGAGAGAAACTTGTGTTCTACTCTTACGGTATCGATTAATTTGAAATGAGTCAAAAGAATAATTAATCTGATTAATGATTTTCTGCGTGGCGCTGCATACGTTTTGTTCGAGGTATTTAATTATTATTTTAATTTTCTCAATGATAATTATAGCAGTAATTTTAAATGTCTAAAGTGAAAGAAAACGGAAAGCCGATGTGGGGGAAATTCACGCACTTTTAATTATTTTTTTATTCTCCATTGTATAGCATAGCTGCCAACTTGTACTTTTTTTTTCTTCTACTAGAAATTTTTAATAATTTTGTGCAGTAAGTTTAAGAATAATTAATCTGATAAATAATTTTTTCTGCGTAGCGCTGCATGTGTTTACTCGAGTCGAGATATTTAATTACTTTAATTTTCTCAATGATAATTTTAGTAGTAACTTTAAATGTCTAAAGTGTAAGAAAAGGTAAAGCCGAAATGGGGGAAATTCGTGCACTTTTAATTTTCTTAGTTCTCCATCGTATAGCATAGCTGCCGACTTGTACTTTTTTTTCCCCGGAAATTTTTAATAAAATTTTTAATAATTAGTTTAGCAATTTTCTGTGATTAAACACAATGAAGTTTTGCGCGAAGAAATAGTGGTGTTAAAAAAAACCGTGCAAGTTGGCACCTATGGTAATTTGGAAATTTAGGTATTCGTAAAAAGTTTTGACCTTTTTTTTTTTTTTTTCAATCTTTTTATATGTTTCGAAATGTGAAGAACTGAAAATTACAAAATCGATGTAGTGTCTGTCTGTAAGTTTGTCAGTTTGTTAAATCGTTAGTTAGTCTCTGTATACAATATGTCAAGAACTAATGATCGTAAAATTGTCGGACAAGTTTTTAAAATATCGCTTATGATACTGGCAAAAACCCTATTTATTTTCAATATTCTAATTTGAAAACTTTGTAAGCTATGCCCAAGAAGCTAGACAGTCGGTCTCAAGTCAACTTAGCCAATCGCAAGTCACCTTAGTCAGATGATACTGCTGTTTACACCATTGTCTGCATTAACAGTACCGAAATAAGTTTGCATACTTTTAAACGAGTCTGTTTCCGTTTAGCTTTTAAAACGATTTTTGTCCCCCACCTCCCCCTTTTTAAATTTAAGCCTAGGGCACTAAATTTAAAGACTGGACAGATTTTTAGTAACTCCTGTCAAAATCAGTAAATAGTTAAAGGTAAAAAATTAGATAAATAAACTGCTTTTTTTTTTTCCCTTAAATAACATTCGGATACATTATTTAGGATGTTTGCTCGTAATGATTTTATTTCCAGAATGCAGGATATTTACAGGGGGTGAAACTTTTCAGAGGCTACCCCTGAATTCAGGGTTTTTGAGAATTTTGCTGTTTCTGAATTTCATGTTGAATTACTTTGTTTTTATAGAAATCCTTCATTTGAATGTTTAATTTACCTAAAAATGTATGAAGAATTCTCCAGATATAATTTATTATAGGTAGCTATATGATGTACTATTAATAAGTCTGCCCTACCTGCTTGCAAGTAGCAATTTTCAGGGTTTCTGCATGTTAGGTAGTTTCACCCCTGTATTTAAACACATTTATAATTATAACAGTTTGGATATTTACTAGAACTTTTTTCTCCTACAGTTTTTTGTTATAATAATAAAATAATCTAATGTGGTACTCACACTTTCCTTTACCCTACATTACTATACGCATATTATTAACAGTTTTTATTTAACAAAAATTTGTGTGTGTGTGTGTACCTTTTTCTGTTTGAATATTATAGGTACATTTATATATATATATATATATATATAAAAAAAAAAAGAAAGAAAGAATAAGTTAGTCTTTAGAATATTTAGCCTAGACTTTTTTTTTTTTTTTTTTCTCTTCTGTGTATAATTTTAGTAATTTTATGATAAGGGCTTATTTTTTGCGTATGAACAATAATTGTTTCACGTGTGTGAAATATATTTAAGACGCTGCATTAATACTTTATTCCAATTTCATTGACACTCTATTTCGCATAATTGATCTTCATTACTTTTCGGATATATTGTTGCAGGGACAAATTTAATACTGAATTGGATTTATTTACAGCTTCTTGCATACTTTTACTGAGAATATTAATTTAACGATGATATTAAAAGTATCAGCGAGAATGAAGGAACTTGTATTTTCTGTACAACTATTGATTAGAGGAGGAGTAATCTAATTATTGATTGCTGCATGGCAGTTCGTTTCATTTCATATTGTTCCATTACTAATATTTAATTTTCTTAAGTTTATATTATTCTTATGCTGCAATAAAAATTTAAAATGTTTTAATTGTGAGGCGGGGAAAAAAAAAAAAAAAAAAAAAAAAAAAAAAGAATGCTTTTAAAATCTTGAAATTTATTAAGATCCCCTCCCCCTTTTTTTTTCACCCTAAAAAAAAAAAAACTTTCATTAATAATAATTGTAGGAGTCATGGAAAGTATGAATCCCGATTTCAGGAAATTTTTAAATTATTTTCAAAAGTTTTTTTTAAAGTGCATTAACTGTTTTAACATTTACTAACTTATTTTATTTGTTACCAAGTTAATCGTTAAAAATTTTAATTAAGCCCGGTTTAATATTTCTTAGTTAATATCTTCGTGTATGAATTATAGTTATTGAAGTACATCAAATGATGCTACATTAAAGTCTTGTGCCAGTTCCATTGACATTCTTCTTCGTATAATTGATCTTCATTGCTTTTCGGATATATTGTTGCAATGACAAATTTAATACTGAATTGGATTTGCTTTCCGCTTCTTGCATACTTTTATCGAGCATAATAATTTAATGATATTATTGAAAGCATCAACGAAAATGGAGAAACTTATACTTTCTGTACAGCCATTGATTAACTGAAATGAGCTGGATGAGTAATAAACAAACTGATCAATAATTGTTGCATGGCAGTTTGTTTCACTTGATATGTTTCATTACTATTATTTAATTTTCCGTAAGACATGTTATTATATGATAGAAAGTGAAATTTGTTAATTGGGAGAAAAATATGAGACAAATAAGATTTAAAATAAAAAATTGTTCTTGCTCAAAACTTGATTGTATATACATGAAACTTAAAGTAAATAGTGAAAATATTCAAAGTACGGTAAAAAATACTTGTATTTTATAAATATTTTGTAAATGTATAATGTAAAAGCCACAAGCAAGAAATGTACTTACGATGAAGCCAAGGTACAATATAATGTATCTTTTGTACAAGGTAATTTATATACTAAATGAAACAGTATCGTAATGTAATGTGTAAAAAAAGAAAAAGTAATGTAGTTCTTTATGTGTGTGTGTGTGTGTACGATAATCAGTCATTTTATTTTGTTTCTTGTTGAAAATTGCTTTTTCTTGATTCTTGACTGCATTTTTCACTTGTTAAATTTTTTAACTTTCAACTTTTTTGGAAAGTGATCAAAATACTATTGAAAATGCACTTTAAGCATTTCCAACTATTTCCTATAATGTAAGTTTAAAAAAATTACTTTGTTAATCAATCATTAATGCTAAACCATTAATGCTAAACATGCCACGCAAGTTGTCATTCTTTCAAGTTTATTGATTAATTTGCTTTGTTTAAAAGCTTAAATCTAAGTAGGAGTTATGAATTGAATTTTTTTTTCCGAGTGTTGGCAAATTTTTAATTTTTATAGTCTTGTATTAAAATGTTGTTTTTTCTTTTCTTTCAGTACAACTTGACATTGGTAGCATCGGATACGTTGTTCGAGAACTTCACCACTGTCTTCATTAAAGTAAAAGATATCAATGATTTGGCCCCTAAATTTAGTCAGTCTTTATACCAGACACATATCCTGGAGGAGGACTCGGATGGTTTGCCTAAAAGAATTCTCACGGTAAGTTCTTATTTAAAATCGAACTTTTCTTTAAGATCGAATCTGAATTATATATATATATATGTAATGTTTAAGAAATTTCTTTTCCTGGGTTATCATCATCACTCAGTAAAATGGCTGTTAACTGAACTTAATTAAAAAAAAAAAAAGGGGGGGGGATGATGAATCCTTGTTAGCTGGGTTATTTGATTAGACAAATAGTTGCTTTCAGTTTGCTTTAGAAGAGTTGTGACTTTTTTTTCTATGCAATCTAGAATAAGTAAGGTAAGTAACGCTTTTCCATTTTATGGGATAGTTGCATCCACAAAGTCTTGGGACTAAAGGGCAGAATTAATGGTCGCCACTCGCCACATGGCGACTAAATAAAAAAAGATGGCTATTAAAAAAATATGTATTAATTGCCAGTACAGTCTCCACTTTCTGCGATTTATAAAAAAATTTGAAAATCTAGCGACGATGACAATCGCGATCAAACTCCTTTCGGAAGCCATGTTATTTTTCAATCTTTCGCCATCCAGAGCATAAATGTCAATGGTCATTACCCCCTCCCGCTGACGATCGACGGGCAAATACATTGCAAAAGTCTTGTGAATTCCAATCTTTCTACATCCGCAACTTAAATAGTAATTTTCTTTTTAAACTTACTTTATTAGATTCTAGAATCTTTAAAGAAGTACAATTGTTCAATATCTTTTACTTTTGTGCCCCCCCCCCCCCTTTCCGCTAACTATTAACATTTTTCCTTCCCATTTTGAAGTAGATTTTTTTTTTTTTTTTTTTTTTTTAAATGCTGCAATGCTGACAGCTATGAAGGTTATCGTATGTTTCTCTGTATCTATACATTTAAAAGAAAATGCCTTAACTCTAAATTGAAATAAAATCGTTTAGAAAGATGTGTCTTCAGAAAAAAAGTTAAATAAATAAGTAAATAAAATAAAATTTCTAATTGTCTTTACACATGAGCATCTGAAGTATCGATGACGTTGAATTGATAAATTACAGAGTATTTTATTTAAATAATAATAATTAAAAGTTGTTATGTAACTTAATCAACTAAAAGATAAAAACTATTACTATTTCAGTCCTAAAGAGATTTTAATTTAGGATGAGAGGCATTTTTTTAAAAACATGGGTAATGTATTGTAACAAATTACAATTCCATTGTCCATTTGTTTATTTTATTATTATATGTATTTAAATTAGTCATATTTCTTTTCTTTTTCCTATGGTCTGCAAAATAAAGAGAATGCTTTTTGTTGTCTAAGAAATACTCCTCTCCCTTTCATCCTTAAAAAAAAAGTGGCTACAAGTGAAATTGATAGTACCGGCCACTAGCCACTAATGAATTTTCTCAGTTTTGCCCTTTACCTAGGACCCAAGCATAGTCAATCGGTTTTAATGCTAAAGCATGCGAAAGAAAAATGTTTTCCACTGTAATAAAGATAAAGCATTCTTGTGATTTTTATTTTAGAAAAAAGTTTTTAGTTTTGTTATCGGTTTTTTTAAATTATTTTTTTATGACAATTTTTCCATAATTAATAAATTGCTTATATATTTACTTATTTATACTCGAGTGAGTCAGAATACAATTTGTTTGCACTTTGCAGTCTCTATATCGCATTTATTTCAATGCCATATTAACCCTTTATGTTTAAATAGCTCCCCGTTTAATTTGCTGTCTTTGCTGACTTAATTTTATATCATTCTAAATTTCCCATGTTCAGAATTTTTCTTATTTACTTTGCTTACAATCGGAACACTCTTTTTAAGTACGCCATCAAATAAGATCTTTCTGAAGCAAGTGTCGTTAATATCTCTTTGCTACATGGCCATTAATCTATCAAATCTTCTGTTATAGAATACCTCTGTTCAAAATCCAGTTTATTCTCCCTAATAATTCTTTTAAAAGTATTAAAGTTTGTCTTTCTGTATTGTTATTTTCCTCGGTGTCATTTTCAATTGCTCTAGTATAAGTGATGTTTTCCTTTCGAGATTTGTTCACTGTGATTTTTTATTTTTATGTTAAGGATCGTCAATGTGTAAAACCAAGTCACTTTGTGCGCCATATTGTTGCTAGAAATCACTGAAAAGTAGATTTTAATTTCCCAGAGTTACTCTGTAACAATATAACGTATACGTGTCGAGGCAGTAACAAAGTGACGAAGGTATTTTTTTTTTATATATATAATTTATAAAAGAATCAACTTTAAGACACGTATAAAATATACGTGTCTTAAAGTGGATTCTTTTATAAATTGTGGCTTTATACAAAATACACGTGGGATAACATGTCTCTATATGAGATTATTTTATATTGACGAAGGTATTGTTCTTCATGATTTTACATTTTTATGTTGAAGGATCATTGATGTGTAAAATCAAGGAAAGCCCTTTGTGCACCATATTTTAGCTAGAAACCTTTTGAAAAATATTTTTGATTTTCTACAGTTTCTGCGTGCTGTGTAGCTTATAAATATAGCTTATAAATGTTGAAGCAATAAAAAGGTATCGAATTTATTGTTTCTTGTGATTTTCATGTTAAAGGATCATTCATGTGTAAAGCCAAGTTTCTTCATTCGCCATATTGTTGCTAGAAATATTTGAAAGAGTTTTTTTTTTTTTTTTTTTTTTTAGTTGCTATGTGCTGTATACATATGTACAATGTAGCGTATTAGTGCTGAAATAATAGCAAAGTGACGAAGGTATTCCCTGTGGTTTTACATTGTCATGTTAAGGATGATCCCTGTGTAAACCACAAATTAGGGCGAGACTGGACATCGAACATATGTGGCGGACGTTCGTTCAAAAACCAGTCGATCGCCGTAGAACGTAACTTAATTTTACCAGCATCTGACACTTTTCTTTTAATTAAAATCTCGGTAACACATTTTTATTTATCTTTAGAATACCTTGTACAGTGTCATTTGAAAATTTTCAGAGCGTAATAATATCGCATATAAGAGCTTGACAAACATGGCGGATCGGCTGGCGGGTTAATGTCCTGTCTCTCACAAATCCTCTTACAGCGCCATAGTGTTCCTAGAAACCATGGACACGCATTTCGATTTTCTAATGTTGCTATAATAATAAGATTAAGTTTTACTTTTTAAATAAAAAGACTGAAAAGACACAATATCATATACGTTTTATTGTTGAAAATACAAAATAATTTTCTCGTGTCTATATCTATCTATATATCTATCTATCTATCTATCTATATATATATATATATATATATATATATATATATATATAAAGAGTAAACTCACTGATTCAACACAGCCGTGGCGACTCTATGGAAGAGAGTAAAAAATTTTTGGTGAGCAGGTTGATTTTAGGACCCTGACATCCACTAAGACGGGATTTTGCGACCCCTACCCCCGGTGTGTGTGTGTGTGTGGGGGGGGGGGGGCAAGAAGGCAGAAACACCTTTATAAGCATAACTCGGCTCCAAATTACTTCACGGTGAACAAATTGCAGATGGGGAGACTAGACTTCACTGTAAAAAAATAACTATTACCAGTTGCAATCTGTGATTTATTTTATCCAATCACAGATTGCAGCTGGTAATAGTTATTTTTTTACAGTGTTGAGTACAAAAAAAAAAAAAAAAAATCACCACCTGCGATTTTAGAATTTTGAATTTTTTAGCGGAGGAGGAGGGAAAAATGATTTTCGGAGGCAAGTTTAACAAAATACAGATTTTACAGTAGATCTCTACCAATAATAGCACAAATATGTAAAAAACCGCTAAACGTTTTCTTGAGGTTATTTCGAAAAATTCATTTTTGGCTTTTTTCGATTTTGGGGGGAGTTACGAGGGGGTAAATTCGAGCCCGCCTTTTGGCACTAAATTCGTCTGGGAAAATATATAGGAGCTGAGGTTACAAATTTTAGTGTGTGGCTTATTTGCGTGTACCCAACACCCACTGTAACGGGATTTTGCGAAATCCACACCTTTCCCCCTTTAGGAGGGGGGGGGGCGCAATAAATCCGTTTCCAAGCGTAACTTTCCTTCAAATTTTCTCAGTAAGATTAATTTTTACGTGTGGGTTGGCTATGCATTCCCAACACGCACTATAAAGGGACTTTACGAAATTTCCCCGTCTCCCCTTTAAGAGCGCGCGCGGGGGGGGGGGGAGACATTCTTTTAAGAGTAACTCTGCTCCAAACTATCTCAGGATGGCGGTTTTTTTTTATGTGTCGATTGGTTATGCGTACTCAATACACACACTACAAAGGGATTTTGGGAAATTCTACCCTGTTCCCCTTGGGGGTGTGGGTGGGGAAAAAAAAAAAACACGTTTCTATGCGTAACTCTGCTCCAAACTATCTTAACCCGTTAATGCCCGAATTAATTTTGCAAAATATTATTAGCTGATTATTTCACTTCTAAATTAATATACACAACTGACAGTAAAATATATTAACTTAAACAATTCTTCTGATAGTTTTAAATTTAAAGCCTATCCTCATTTATTGACGTGTAGTGTTCTTGCGAGAAAACTTCGAGATAGAAAAACTTTGAGATAATAGATTAATTTTCTATTACATGTTGACAAAGATCTCGAAAGTAAAGTATTATAATATATATTATTATTCAACTTGATTTAAGTTAATGTACCTGCGCAAAAAGCAAATATATATGTGCGACGAATGAAAAATCATGAAATGACTATCCAAATTATGAAATAATAATTAATAGTAGGCACATAAAATTTTCAGGGATCATTTAGAGTGACGCTATAAACTGTCACTAAAAAGCAGAAATCATTCCAAGAAACTACATAAAATATACGTGCCATTTTATTAGCTGTCCTCAAATGAGAACACTGGGCGCTAACGGGTTAAAAAGGTAATTTTTGATGTGTGGGCTGCTTATACGTACTCAACGTACACTACAGAGGAATTTTGTGAAATTCCACCCTACCGCCACTTGGGGGATGGGAGTTTGTCCAAAAAACATGTATCCATGCATAACTCTGCACTAAATCTTAGGAAGATTTTTTATGTGTGGGTCGTATGGGGTTTGATGTAACTTATAGAACGCGTTTTAAAACATAACTCTGCTTCAAATAATCTCAGGATCTCTATATTTCGATGTGTCGGTTAGGCATGTGTATGCAACATGCACTATAAAGGTATTCTGCGAAATTAACTCCCCCCCCCCCCTCTTTGGGGCGGGCGGGGTAAAACAAAGCACGTTTTTAAGCTTAGATCTGCTCCATATTACGTTACTATTGCGAATTTTGGCATGCAATATGCACTTTGATGGGATTTTGTAAAACTTTCAACTCTACCCGCGAGGGAGGGAGAGTAAAAAGCGGGTAAGGCGCTGCTGAAGGCATTGGGGCTCTAGACTTGACATGTGGCGTGCGGGAACCTTAACTTAGATTTTGACTGATTTCAATGATTTATTTTTTTGTTATTATTATTGATATGGTATTTTGAGAGTTCATTTCAGTATATAATGACCAGTGAAGCGGGCAAAGCTTGCTAGTTTATTATACAAACTAATTACAATTTTTTTTTTTTTTTTTTTTTTTTTTTCCAAGTAGTACTTCTGATGTACTAGTATAGTTATATGTAAACCAAACCACGTAATTAAAAAAAAAATGAACAATAAAACAGTATTTATAAATTAATTTCATAATTACGGGTGAATTAAAATTTCCTTAACTAATATTCTCCATTATTGCGCATGTAATAAATATCGATTTTAAAATTCTGATGGAATGAAACATAGTCCTAAACATACATGCATATGATTACAGAATTGAAATGACAGATAATATATAAAGTTAAATTAGAAAATTAATGCGATATAGAAAATTCAAATTTTTTATCCAAGTAACTCAAGTTAAAAAGTCATAATCATTGATACAAATTCTTAATCTAGATTACTTGTATAAGCGATAAATACTAAATACTGCAATACTATTATGTGGCCATATTTTTACTTGCTTTCTCTATACATAAGGAACACGTTTTGAGATATCTTGAACTCAATTTGATCATTTATATACAATGTCTGTGTGTGTACCCAAAATTTTGTGGACACATTGTATAATGGAATTTAACTTAGTTAACTAGACTTCGACTTAAATTGGCGCTGATTACATTTGGGGATCAGTCGCTCAACAGGTGGCGCTATCATTACATTTTTCGTAATTTTTAATATCGCAGTAAAGGACAAAATTTTGTATAAATGTACATAATGCGAATTATTTTCAACTTCCATCGTGAAATAAAAGCAAATATTTATAGTTAGTCAAAAAGGTTAAATATATATATATATATATAAATATATATATATATATATATATATATATATATATATATATATGAGGGCACCACGTCTCCTCCCCTTGTGGGGGGGAAAGGGGTTGTAAATTTTCGATGTAGGTATCTTTCGAAAGAACTCGTCAATAACTTTAAAACGAATGGTTGAACCGTTATTCTGTAACACATAAAAGCAAAGCTATTTTTTTCAGCGTTAGCAAACATAATAATAATCTTTAACCCCCTTTCTTGCGACTATGGAAGCCTCTGCGGAAGTGCGGACTGAACGAATCCAATGCTAAAATAGGGGGTGATAATATTTTTGTTGGGAGAAAATAAGCGATAAGAGAACACTGAGTGACTGGATTTTTATTGCGTGGATATTTGTTTAGGAATATGTAGAAGAAAGATTTGTTGTGGTCACAACATACTAGTTATTACTATTTTAATTGGGGAAAAAAAAAAAAAAAAAAAAAAAAAAAAAACTTTTATTAATAAAACCCAATGTTCTGTGCAATGCTCTACATCTTTTCACTAGATTTAGGAACTATATTTGTATGTTTCTAGAAATTCCCTAGATATAGAAAAAATTTACTTAAAGGTGCATTGAATATTCAAACACAACTTCGCATTATTATTTTATTAGGATGATAAAACAAATTTTACATACAATTGCGGTGATAAGGATACGCGAAATTGAGGTAAACACGTCAAATTTATAATGTTTATCCAATGTTTGGATATGCGACTTATAAATTCGGATAATTTCTTAATTCATATTAAAAAAAAATAAAAATAAAAACTTGCGAAAAATATAATTTACAATACAAAATCTTACATAATGGTGTATTTCAACATAATTTATGATGGGAATACAGCATTACAGAGATAGAAATGGTGCTACGACAAGCGTGTGTTTTGTTAAATGATAGTAATTGCTGTTTTGGCGATTGTAATCAGCCCCTTTGACTGCAGTAAATTCCAGCTGTTGTTCCGACTCTAGTAAATCATTAATTAGATTATGTACGTACTGGAATGAGAGGTCTTAATATAACTCCTTGAATATTAGTTACTGCCACCTATTCCTAATTATTGTCAGAGTTAAATCGTTAGAAAACAGCCCTCTTTTCCTTTCTCTGTTATACGGACATAAACATTATGACAATAAGCAGAAAATTATACTTGTAGGTAGAAAAATAAAAGGGAGGCTTCGAATAACAAATTTTTGTATTTGCCTTTGTTTTAAAAGTTCTTATTCTTATTGTATTTTATATTCAATAAAAGAAAGTATTGGATACGAAAAACTTTCGACTTCCGATAGATTAGACATTTTCAGAAATCCAGAACACGACCATTTTTAGAAAATGTCTTTGTGCCAGCTTTATCTCAAAAACTAAAGCACAGAATTTCATAAAAGTTTATATTCAGTTTCACCTTGATATAAATTGGTGCTTATCAACTTATGCACGCCACCAATAAATGGCGATTCTATGCAGCGATTTCTTTCATATAAGGGAAGGCTATGTCCCAGCTTCTGTTACGCGTAATTGCAAAAAGCTTGATTCGATTTGAGTGCATATCGACAGATAAGTGTCTCTGCTATGCTCAATTTTTTCCCGTGTATGAGAAGACTATATTTCAACTACTATGGTGTATAAGTGCATCGTATTTTGAATGTGAGATGGCAGTTATGAAAAAGAATGCTGACTAAATTTGGATGCATAGCGGCCGGCATGTAGCACTGCTATTACTCACCACTTGCGATTTTCCGTATAGCTATATTTTAACATCTATTAGTTAAAATCACACTAAATTGCAAACGTAAAATTTTTATTGTAAAAAGGTGGAGTTAAATACTTGTTTACGTTAAATGGTAGGTGGCGCTGTTGTTTTCACCCTAACAAAAAAAAAAAAATTACTTAGAAGGAAGTTTTATGAGGGCCGTAACATACTACTTTTAGCTATTATTTGAAAAAAAAAAAAAAAAAAAAATAAATAAATAAATAAATGACTGAATGCTAAGTCAAAATTACGTTTTTCATAAGAGGTGTATTAAATTTTCATTCAAATGTACTACAATTAAAATAAATCTGGAGTGAATCCACTCGATTTTCCGAACATTAAGAAATTAACGGTTGTTTAAATGAAATAAAGTAAGAGAAGTCGTTAAATAAACAAAAGAGAAAATTAATGATAGGGTGGTTGAGTATTTCCCCCGTGTAGTATGTTGTTTCGATTTAAATAATTTGAGCACAAAGGTCATAACGATAAAGAAATTTTCGTTGTGTCCTTGTATCTATAAGTATCTTGTTGTGTTGTCATCTATAAGTACTAGATTTACCCAAATCTATACAGTTCATGCGATAATGACCTATAATATCTATATACATTTAAAACCCAATCGAATAAGGCATTTGGACGCTATCGCACAAAGATTTTTTTTTTTTTTGGTGTGTGTGTGTCCCTGTAAAAAAATAAAAATAAGTACTAGTTTCACCAAAATTTATACAGTTCGTGCTACGATGATCTATAACATACGAACAAGCTTTCAGCTCATTCGAGCAAAGTGCTTAAACGCTATCGTGTTCACGCGCACACACACACACCATTCTAAAAATATCAAAAATGAACTCAGGGGGCCACAAAATGTATAGCTACACCAAAATCTCAGTCAGATTTTTCTCATGATTACAATACTTTTCTTACATATGTATGTTCGGAAAATAAAAACTAAGTAAAAACATGATTGTGGCTGCATATTTTAAAGAATTATCATGTATATAATTATTGTTATAAAGTTAACATTAAAAAGGACATTTGTGTTTTAAGTTGTACATTTAATAATTGAACTGATATGCTTTATTATCAAGCACCGGAAAGTACTTGCTCCATGAATCGCCAAGAGGTATGATAAATCAAATTTCATAAAAAATATATAACTTAAAATATATGTTGCATCTTCATATATTAATCAACCTCTTTAATTGCTTAACTTACATATATATATATATATATATATATATATATATATATATATATATATATATATATAACGCTCTTTTCAGGCTATTGTTGAACTAAAATATATACACTACTAGTGAAATGCTGTTTTGTTTATTTATACCACAAGGTGTCGACTACAGTAGCTTGGTTTTAAATTTATAATTTTTTTTTTTCTGACTGATGATTTGTTTCAATTCTGACAGCAAAGTTGCGAGATTTAGAGCAGTGGCGCGTGATTTATTATGCATTTTTGTGTTAAAAATCCTTCCTTTTTATGAATGAGCGATTTTTAATAAAAATACTTTTGAAAGCTGTTGCAAATTCAAAGAACTTTTATTTAAAAAGAATTGCGAATCAGCGGGACATTTGTATTTTGTCTGAACGTACCTCTGTGTTTACTTCTTTTCACTTGAGTTGTTCAAAATTGATGATTTTCTTCTTCCTGAATTTGCTGCGGCAGTAGAATATTACAGATAAAATTTATGCGCTGTTCTATACTTTAAATTTAATGGCAATTTATAAATCTTCATCTTTCTATGTCTCATGATAATAGGCACGCTATTTAACTTTCAGAATTTCTTTCTTTTCTTTATATTATTCCCTGGGAGCCCCGTCGCCTAGGCTTGCCCTGGGACTCGGGCGGGTCACGCCCTAAACCGTAAAGGTGGACGGCCTCCAGTGGCGGTATTATTTATATTTAATAGAATAAAACATCGAATTCGTAAAAGTTTTCGACTTCCCTTCTTCGATGGCGAGTAAGGATTTTTGAGAGGACCTTAATACGTTTTAATCATTTTTCAGAATGATGTCTATGTGTTTCAAAATTTTTGTGGGGGCTTAAGTTCAAGAGCTAATGCACGAGTATATATTGATTGCAGTAAGACGTAATTTGGTATCTATCAACTTTTGATGCATATTGCCCACAGGTGATGATACAATCTTTCCAGTTCTCAGGTTGACTATATCTCAGCTTTTATAGTGTATAAATGCACCAAACTTCATGTATATAAAATTACCACTGTTTTTTTTTAATAAAAAGTGAATTCAATTTGGTTTGTATATGCTGGCAAGTGGCGTCGCTATTACTGATTTTCTGCATTTTTCCAGATGGTATATCTCAGGCTCTATCAATTAAAATTGCAGTAAATTGCAAATGTAAAACTTTCTTTGAGAAACTATTCATTAAAAATATTTGTGCATTTTTAACTAGTTGATGGTACTGTTATATTGAATACTTAGAAGAAAGTTTTGTGATGGCCACAACGTACTAGTTTTTTCTACTTTTTTTAAACAGAAGAAAGGTTACGTTGTTTTCTTGCCATTTGTAACATTTTATTGAACCGCACTTTCATATTCATTATGCATGTAAGATCGATGATGGTGATGAAGTTGAAACTGTCAAATATATATATATACACTGATGGAAAAAAAAAATCCCAACACCAGGAAGGAGCTGTGCTAGATAAACGAAATTTGGTAGGCGTGTTTATACATCTGAAAGATGACGTCAATTCAAATTTCGAGCTACGCGCATAAGTGTGGCGCTTGTAGCGACACTATGAACATGCAAATGAGGTTTGCTTTAAATAAGCGCTGTAAGGTTCGTGATCGTTATTTACAGTTGAGATTTGACGTAGTGGGTTAATGCTAGTCAAGGATGCCTCTAAGAAGACGAAGAAGCCATTATCAACAGCTTACTGAGTTTGAACGAGGTCGTGTTGTAGGGCTACGAGAAGGTGGGTTTTCTTTCCGCGATATTGCAGAAAGACTTGGCAGGAATGTATCCACTTTGCATGAGTGTTGGCAGCAGTGGTCAAGGGAAGGTACTGCCTCAAGAAGACCGGGTTCCGGGAGGCCACGTGGCACTACTGAGAGAGAAGACCGCCGTGTTCAGCGTATGGCTGTGGCTAATCGTACTGCGTCTGCAGCTGAAATTCGAGCTGCAGTTGGCACCACAGTGACAGAGAACCAGCAAAGGGGGCAACCTACCTATACGGTTTAAGGTCATGAGGCCGAAGGCCTCACCCCCTCGCCAAAACGCTATTTAACTCTCCAGCGAGCCCGCGGACAGGGGCACGGGCCCGGGAGAAGTCCGCGGGAAGGGAAGACCCACAAATCTCGCAAGCAAACTAGCTGCTCTCCGGCGGGTGTGCTAGGCCGGGTGCCAGGAAAATCCACTTGAGCCTATTAGAGGAACAAGGCCTGGCGGTGAAGAGTAGGTGACAGATTACAAGTAGGGCAAACCTTGGCGCCTCGTGCCACCAAAGCACCCGCAACATAACACATCACCTATTACTATACGAGCGACGGATGGTCGAAAACCCCCAGGCCACAAAGGCATAGAGCACAGTGGACGCGGGGGAACATCAGTCCATCCGACATGCTTCTCGGCCGCGCTGCCTCGTTAGTTCACCGGCGTAGCCGGCTATCCAGGGGCACCAACTCGGAGGTGAGGTCAGCCGCCGCAACTAGCTCCCCGCCACCTGAGTGGCAGCAGGGGCCAGGAGCCCCCGCACCACAGTGACACAACGAACTGTTACAAATCGGTTACTTCAAGGACAGCTCCGAGCCAGACGCCCTGTAGCGTGCATTCCACTGACTCCAAACCACTGCCGTTTGCGACGTGAGTGGTGTCAAGCTAGAGCTCATTGGAGGACGGAGTGGAGATCTGTTGTGTTTTCTGATGAAAGCCGGCTTTGCCTTGATCGCAGTGATAGCCGTGTGTTGGTTAAAAGGAGGCCTGCTAGCGACCTGTCTGCGGCATAGACACACAGGGCCTACTCCTGGAGTTATGGTTTGGGAAGCAATTTCGTATGACAGCAGGAGCACTCTCGTGGTTATCCCACGCACCCTGACTGGAAATTTGTACGTCAGTCTAGTGATACAACCTGTTGTGCTGCCATTCATAAACAGCATTCAAGGGGGTGTTTTCCAACAGGATAACGCTCGCCCTCATACCGCTGTTGTAACCCAACATGCTCTACAGAGTGTCGACATGTTGCCTTGGCCTGCTAGATCACCAGATCTTTCTCCAATCGAGCACGTATGGGATATCATTGGACGACAACTCCAGCGTCATCCACAACCAGCATTAACCGTCCCTGCATTGACCGCCCAAGTGCAACAGGCATGGAACTCAATCCCACAAACTGATATCCGACACCTGTACGACACAATGTATGCACGTTTGCATGCTTGCATTCAAAATTCTGGCGGTTACACCGGTTACTAATGTACCAACATTTCATTTTTGAAATGGCTCTTCTCGCCAATGGCTCTACCTGTGATCTTGAAACTTTAATCAATTAAATATGTTACCTAGACAAATGTATTGCTGAAATTTCATTACTGTACAATAATTTTTTCTTGGTGTTGGGATTTTTTTTTTCCATCAGTGTATACTAATTTTTGAGGGAACAAAATAATACACTACGACGGGGGAAGAGGGAGGAAATTACGTATTCCCCAGAAGATGTCTAATTCCGCTTTGAATTTACAAAATTATTTTATTTATTTTTATAAGATATTATTTTTTATAAAATTAACTTTAAAGTATAGAGTTCTGTATTTTAATAATTCACAATATTTTATTGTTGAATATTATGCAATTCTTGCTCTGAAATGTAAGAAATCAATCAATAAATACCAAGTCTGATTTAAACTTGTGGGCATAGTTCGACTCTATTGAGCTCTTAATCATATTTTTGTTATTATTAATTTCGGCTATAGAACTCATTATATTCATGATAAGAGGAAGGGATTTGACGAATCACTTGACACCGTCAGAGACTGAAATGCCCCACCTGTATTAGGCAGCTCTCCCACTACATGCATCTTATCTTAATTTGTTGATTAATATTATTCGGGTTAGTTTCACATTTTAGTTTTCATGCCATTTCATACTATTTCCATTGCAATAATCGCAATGATCAAAGTGATCTTGTGTATTATTCTGCCATATTACCATATTAAATTTCATTTTCAAATTTACCCTCTTAAATTTCAAATAACTTACAAAGTTTTTAAATTAGAATATTTGCATTCAATGATATTCATGCCAATATCATATTTATTCTATATATATATATATATATATATATATATATATATATTCCCTATGAAAATAATCCTCGTAATAGACGTTTTCCTTATTCTGTTATATTAAGAAAATTGTAAATTTCGAATAATTTCCGAAGTTGTCAAAGTAAATTGTTCACAGTTAATAATGTCCATGCTAGTATCATAAATGATATTTTAAAACTGGCCTCACGTCTTAATGATAAAAATATTTCTTTTAATGCACACGTTTAAGCAAATTGTTTGCTACCTTTAATCGTAAATTTCGAATAACTTACGAAGATTTCAAATTAGAATGATACAAATAAATAGAATTCTTGCCATTGTCATAAATGATGTTTTAAAGCTGCCACGGGTTCTTTTGAATAATTTATTTTTGAGATAGTCTACTCAAACTAACAGGCTAACTGACGAAAATCTAACAAACTGACTAATTTACAGAGGGACATGACATTAATTTTGAGATCTGCGGATTCCTTACTCGTCAAAACGCGTATAAACGTCAAAAATTTAAGTCTGAAATTTTCACGAATACCTAACTTCCGCAATACCCATAATATAACGGGGAATTAAAAATAACTTTATACGTTCGAACCTCGTATTCTTCATCAATATCCTTCCGTGCATAATAAAGATAAAAATGTGAAAGAAACTTTTTAAGGTTTTGTACTCGAACAAAATATGTACACAACGAATGAAACATTATATATTCCCACAAGATGTCGACTACATTATAGTTCAGCTTTGAATTTATAAAATATTTTTCTAACTGATGATTTGTTTCATTTCTGACAGCAAAGTTGTGAGATTTAGAGCAGCGGCGCGTGATTTATTGTACATTTTTGTGTTAGGAATCGTCCCCTTTTATAAATGAGTGACTTTTAATAAAAATACTTTTGAAAGCTGTCGCAAATTCAAAGATAACTTTTATTTAAAAAGAATTTACGAACCAGCGGGACATTTGAATTTTGCGTGTACCTCTGTGTCTACTTCTTTTCCCATGAGTTGTTCAAGATTAATGATTTTTCTCTTCTTAAATTTGCTGGGAGAGAAGAATATTATTACTCAGCCGAAATTTATGTGTTGTATTATACTTTAAATTTAATGGCGATTTATAAATCTTAATCTTTTAGTGTCCCGTGATAAGAGATGTTGCCAAATTTTGGGATTTTTTTTCCCCCAAAGGGAAAGAAAACTATTTCTTGCCATTTATATCATTTTATTGAACCTTTTATCTTTTGATATTGTTGGTAATAATAATAAAATAATCTTTTAAATTTCACTTAAATGTCTTAAATGTGGCGTTTCTGTTATTAGAATAAATTGATTTCATGAAAATAATTCTCGATATTTTTATTTTGTTGATGTGTAACTCTATGTATGTGTATATATATATATATGTATGTAAGAGTAAGGAAAGTGTTATTATAATCATGAAATAATAGGTATAAGTAAAAATTTTGAGGTTTCCTGTATAAATTTTTGCAACGATATAAGTGAATACGATAATGTCTAAACACAGCATTTGAATGAGCTCAAATTAAATAGCTATGTTATAGGTCACAATGTCAAGAGCTGTATACATTTACAAGAGCAATTGTGTGTACGATTATTATTATTATTTTGTAACTAGTTTTTTGAAATCTTTACGTGTATTTTATTGGTTACAATCGTAAAAATGTTTAATTGCATCCAGGCTTTATTCGTGTAATTTCAGGATTTTTAAAATAGGACTGAAGTCAGTCTTGCATTTAAATTATGTCGAACTTCCTTATTCTTCATAAATGTTCTTTGCCAAATGAAGATAAAATTGTCAATTATAAAATATTTCTTTTAAATTTTTGGTACAACTTCGATATACACCCACAACGATATTTGGCGATTTTTCTTTGACGCCGTTTTGAACGATAACGATGTCGTTCTGGACTGTTTGCGATATAATATGGCAACCTATATGTTGTTTATTTTAGATTTGTGATTTTGTTTTGTGATTTAGATTATGATTTTATCATTTATGATTTAGCCGTAATCGCCAACCAAAAATCGCCAAATATCGTTCTGGGTGTATATCGAAGTTGTTCCAAAATTTTTTAGGAAATATGTTGATTAAGTATGAAAAGCTTTGTCTTTCCCAGAAGATGCCGATTACATTAATTTAGCTTTAAATTATTATATATACATTAAAAAGGATATTTGATTGAGTTGTATGTTGGCTATTGATGTTATAAACTTTATTATCACATGATGAGCAATGATCCGATATTATCCATAAATATGATTAAAAAGTTAAGTATATCTATATTCATATTCTTCAATAACGACCTTACATTTATAATCAAGAACAAATATTCCTTTTTCTCCTTTTTATTTTTCCTCTTGAATTTCCAAAAAGTAATAGAAATACCGAGAAACTTTATATACTTTTTTAAATAAAAAATGAACCTTTTTAATTTTTCTTTTTATTAATCAATCTCAATCCCAAAAATATTTTAACATAACATTACTAGAAAAAAATGGCCCTATTTAATATAATGAAATAACATACACAATGCGGACTCTATTTGTTGTATGTGTTTGAATGTTTGCTTACGTTTCAGATACCTATACATAATTCAATTTTATATATAATTCAATCTTTTGAATGCACAAGATCAAATATGTATATAGCTTTTCTTTACTTTTTTTTTTTTAAGTTATTAATTAAACATATAAAATTTTTACAAATAAGCTGAAAATTTATACACATGTTATGGTCACCATAACACGAGGTATATAGATTTTGGTGAATTTAGCACTTGTATTTTTTTTAACAGGAACACAACAAAAAAAATTCTTCAGCATTATGGCCTATGGGCTCAAATTATTTGAAGTACAATAGCGTTAAATTAAACATACTAACTATATGGAGAAAACCTGAAACACCTTATGATAAAGTCAATACACCCTACTGAAACACTCTATTATAATTTTCTCTTATGTTTATTTAACGACTTCTCTTAACTCTCTGTAGCCGTTAATTAATGTTCGGAAATCACTCCAGATTTTTTTATTTGTTATATAGCTATTAGTTGGGTATTACAATTTAGATTTCAAGAATAATATCGAATCTGAATTTATGAGTGTGCGAAATTGAATGTGTATTTCTTTCCTGTACGTTTTCTAACTCCAAACAAAATAAAACATAAAATGCGTTATTTATAGTATGTAGTTATTGTTGCTTACGTTTGAAGATGAGGGGGAAAAAAAAAAAAAAAAAAAAAAAAAAAAAACATGCGTATCTAATCCGACCTTATGAATGCACAAAATCAAATAAATGTGTACGGCTTATGAAAGTAAATGAAAACATTTCAGGTACTTTCCTATATTATACTTCGCCTGAGTAATATATGAGTTTTCTGAAGATTAAAAGTGTAGCATCCTTTTTAGTCTTTTCAGCAAACAAAATGAATGCGCTACGAGTAAAAAGTAATATATCTTCCGTGAGATACCGCTTACGTTATTTGTTCAGGTTTTTGAATATTAACGCTATTTTTCTAACGGGTGATTTGTTTCGTTTTCGACAGTAAATTTTCCGAGATTAGAATTGCAACGTGTGATTTACATAAGCTAGAAATTTACTCCCCCTCCCCCCTTCATCCCTCTATAAGCATTTTTTTCCCCCCTCACATTTTTTTAAAATTGTTAATTTACTGAACTTTTTTCTTAAACAAATAAAAAATTTTTCAAAAACTTTAGGGGATTTATTTCGAGAATTACAAAATTCAACGTTTTATATAGATGCCATACAATATTAGTATGTTGTAATCATCACAAAATTTTCTTTTATAGCATTCTGTTATATTAATTAGTTAGACAATTAAATAAAATCTGAAAGGGGTTGCGTAAAAACTGCGCTTATCGGCCGATGTACACCCGAGTTGAGTCAGCACACTTTTTCATAAGTTTTCTTACTTCTCACATGTGAAGCTGTGTGTGCTTACATACAGGAGAAGCCAAAATTTCCCTTACTTGTACATGGAGGATATTGCTGTACCCCCTATCTGGCTGAGATGTACTCAAATTGTGTCATAATAGTTTTTCATAATAACCAATTCGCACAAAAAGTTTGGTGCTTTGAAAAACTACAAAAGCTAACATTTAGCATTTTTTCCCCGTAAATAGTTACAACATAGTAGCCCACTTATCAACCGATATGCATGGAGTTGTTTGAAAACAAAGGGAGGGGAGGTTACGTCGAACAATGAAACTAAAATATTAAACTAAATATGAAATTAAAATATTAAACTAACTCTAATAAAGTTAATCATCAGATTATTGTAAGGTAAATGTATCGAATTAAAGGTAGGATAGCATAAAGGATGAGGCAGTTCATTCTGGACTATGCCAAATGATCGGCCGAGCTCATTTCTCTTAAATGAATGTAGTATGCACTTTAATAGAAATTTATAAAATTTACCTTATGGGGACTGCTTGATATGCATGTAACATGTAGACAGCAACATAAAGCAGAATGCCGTCTTTATCAACTGTTCGATGTAACCTCCCTTCCCTCTTTTTTTCTCTTATCTCATTCATTGAGACGAATTTACTATATAAAGCGTTTAAAAAATATCTATGAAGCTGATTAGGTGTCAAATTTTCTATGCATTGATTTTTAACAACAAAATCCTTACTAATTTCGACTTAAAGTTTTCTTCATTTGCTAATTAATTAAACCACCTTTTTTCCCCGCTCATCTGATTTAAATTTTCTTTTTTATTCTTTATTCTCTAATAGGTCAGTGCCACTGATGGAGACCGTGATCGCAATTCTAAGATTTTGTACTTCCTCACTGGACAGGGCATTGAGGATAGACTCGAAGAAAGCAAATTCGCCATTAATGACACTTCTGGCGAAATTTATGTACTCAAGCCTCTGGACAGAGATCTGCCTCATGGTAGATCTCAGTGGCGTTTCACAGTTTACGCCACTGATGAGGATGGTAAAGGCCTTGTCGGCTATGCAGATGTGCTTGTCAACCTCAAGGATATCAATGATAATGCGCCTTTCTTCCCTCAAGCTATATACACAGGGAATGTCACAGAAAACGGCACTGCTGGTAAGTTTTATTTTCTTTGTATCTTTTAAAATTTTTTTAAACTTTCTTTTTTCTCCCTTAGAAAATATATATATGCACCTTCTTCTATTTTGTCAAGGTATTTTGATACAATTTATCACATAATTTACCTAACATTGTAAATATCTAAATTGTAAATATCCAAATAATTATATTAAATAAGAAATAACAGGCTAAAAATTATAAAAAGTAGCATAATTTTCTAATTTCATTCCCAGATAAAATCTTCAATCTTTAAGTATGGATTTACATTCATAGATAAACCTATAGGTTACAAATTAAATATATATTGTTATTTTCTTTTGTTTTGCAAAGTTAATAAATATTAACATATGGTTTCTGTTTTTTTTTTTTTTTTCTTCCCCCTTCCTTTTTAGGTATGACAGTCATGACTATGACCGCTACCGATTATGACGACCCCAATGAAGGCACTAATGCTAAACTTAAATATACCATTGAACACAATCCAGTTAGTGTAAATCAAGAGCTCATATTTGCAATCGATGAAGACACTGGTGTGATAACAACTGCTGTGTGCTGTCTAGATCGAGAAACAATTGCTGAATATACTATCAAAGTTGTTGCCAAAGATGGAGGAGGCTTACAAGGTAATATTTTAAAATGATGGGGCTAGTTTACATTTAAGATGAAATACTTAAGATGTGAAATTCAAGATTTAACTACGAAATTTGAGATCATTATAAAATTTCCATCTGATTTTTATGTATTAAAAATAGAAGCACTCTTTTATTATTTTCAGGTACTGGTACTGCTACTATAAAAGTCAAAGATATTAACGATATGCCTCCCAAATTTACAAAGGATAAATGGTTCGTCCAAGTAGGTGAAACAGAAGGCGATGATATCCCAGAGCTTCCAATTCTCGTCGTATCAGTCAAAGATGAAGATTTGCTTGAAACAAATCGTTTTAGCTATAAAGTGATCAACTCTACCTTTGGTGCTGACAAATTCACTATGGTTACCAATTCTGACGGAACCGGTTCTCTTAAAATAGCTAAGGTTTGTTATAATTTCTTTTTTTTTTTTTTTTTTCTTTTTCGATATTAAGCATTTATTTTAATCGATTTGTTTTATTTTTACCTTTGCAGACATAAAATCTCAAAATAATAAAAGGCGAGGACAACCAATAAAAAGATTAAGGTACAACAAAGCTGATTATAACCAAAACTTAACAAAAATTTCTTATGATATGAATTATCAAAGAATTTCATTTAATATTTTAAATTGCTCAGAAAATGATGCTTGCCGGTTACAGTTATGATGAAAAAGATCTTAACTTTTTAGAACGAATTTCTTGCTATCGTTGCTATTATTAAGTCGGGTAATTATCTTTATCAAAAGAAACTGGGTCACAAAGCAATTGGCAGGCTCGCTATCGAAAATTCGTTATCGAAATATGATTTTCTGCAAGATGAACTTAATTTTTAGACTCCCTAAAAATCTTGAATCCAATTTCAATTTTGTTATTTTTAAATATACTCCACAGCTCTTTATGGACTCCTCAATCTTATTGATTGAGGAGTCCATAGAGAGATTTAAATGGATAATTTTTATCCAAAGAGGAGAGTCATCATTCTGATATATTTTTAGATGAAAAAAGCATTATGGTACCTCATTCTCTTTCAACATTCTTGCTCAATAAAATCTCTTTGTTGTATTCTCTATTCTATGGATTCCAGCTTTCTTTCACAGTTAGTTGCGGTTATAGTACTGGCATTCATATTTGGCCCAAAAAATGCTTTATCTCAAACCATCATAATGTAATTTTCAGCCATTTCACACATATTTCGTGTAAACATAAATTTAATTGTAACAAAGCCAGTTTTATTGTATTAATTTTAATTTATAGGACATTTATTTTGCTCTAAAACCCAACAGCGTAACCCAAGACATTATCTGCAGTGAGCTAAGGTAGCTTGCGAAAAGCTGACACCAAACATTTTAATTTGTTCAATGGTAAAAAAAAAAAATGGATTTTTTTTTTTTCTTTTTCCGAAGTATCTGTGGGGGCTAGACAAGATACGTTATCTTGGGGGCTAGACACGCCGTATCCCTCCCCCCTCTTACTACGTCCTTGTTAAAACTATTTAGCTATACATAACGTTTGAGCATATTTTTAAAATTACTGCAAAGGTTGTTTAACAAAACGTAAATGCATTGTGTATTTATGCAGTTTTGATATAATTTTTAACATTTTTCAGCCTTTGGATTACGAAGATCCCCAGCAAAGAAAAGGCTTTAACATAACAATCCAAGTGAGCGATCATGGAGGTGAAACTTCAAATGCATATCATATAGATTATTCAAAAGTTTTTATTACCCTTATCGACATAAACGACAATCCGCCTGAGTTTGAACAGCCTTTACTGAAAGCAAGCGTAGATGAGAATGTGACCATCGGACATGTTGTCCAAAAGTTTCATGCACGTGATCCGGATCAAGCCGGGAAATCAATGGTCAGGTAAAGAAATTTTTCTTTGTGAACATTTTTTGCTGACTTCAGTTCGGATTAATATTTATTTTCAGTTTTTAAGTATAATTTAAAATTTTATCATTATTGTGTGTTGGATCTAAAATTGTAATTACTATTCCCCCCCCCCCAAAAAAAAAAAAAAAAAAAAAAAAAAAAAAGCTTTGACTGTGCTATCAAGTGCTACGAAAGCTTGGTGCAGTGCAAGGTTATTAAGTTATTAAAATAGTTGTGGATTTTCCCATTTTCTTAAATTTGTTTTAATCTTCGTTTAAATATGAAAAATGTAAAGATAGTGGTACATAAATGCCAGCATTCTTTTCCTGAACATTATTAGTCTCGGTCTTTATTACGCACCTCTTTATTTATAGAGTAATTTTCTCCATTGTATAACTTCAATAAAATAAGAAAAAGTTACTCTTAAAATAAATGTAGTATGAAATAAAGGCGGGGCTAAAAATACTCTGGAATAAATTAAAATGGTGGCATCTCTGGTGGTATACTTAGAAATTACTTGCTATTTTTATTTCAAAGATTGTTTGAAAACCCACTATAATGATACTCGTCTTTTTTGCTGTTCGAAGTTTTCTGTTTCCGCCCCCCCCCCCCTCCTTCCCGAAACTCTTTAATACGAACTAGGATCCCTTTTAAAAAAACCTCATGGAGGGTGTTCTATTTCCAGTGGTTATTCATCAAACTGAACGATCTCAGCGAATTAATGTGTTAGTGGGTGTTTTCTGAAAGATATTGATTTTATTATTATTTCTTTTATAGTTACTCAATCGATCGAGCTTCTGACAGGAAAAGGCAGTTTAAAATCAGTCAATCTGGAGTCGTTACTGTCCAAAGACCTTTAGACAGAGAAACAACAAACAGACACGACATAAGGATTTTAGCAACGGACGATGGTGAGAATCAAATTTGTTTTCAAATTAGGCATTAGTGAATAAACTGAAATTATCTACTATTCATAGTTTTTTTCTGTCTTAATATTTGTTACTGATTTTTTTTTTTTTTCTTCATTTCTTTTGTTTTCAGGGCGACCAGCACGAACTGCTACAGCCACTCTTCTAGTCGATGTGAAGGATATCAATGATAATGCTCCTAGTTTTCGAGATTTCTACAGACCCGTAGTCATGGAAAACGTAGATCCTCCTATAAAAGTCATTGAATTGTTTGCTGAAGATCCCGATTTGTCCCCTCCTACCAAACCATGGTTTAAGTTCCAGCTCGATCCAAATGCTCCATCAGTTATCAAGGAGTCGTTCAGAGTTGTTTTCAATAGAGGTAAAATTTCTCATTCGTTATCGATTTTTTATTTATTATTATTATTATTTTTAAGGATCTATTTAAACAAAACTTAAGGTCGTTTAGCTGCTTTTTTACAAAATTCCACTTCACGTAGACGCTCCCTCCTCATAAAATTCAAATTTCTAAAAAAGAGCCCCTTTACAAAATCTATTAAAATTGCTATTCATATTATAAAAATGGCCCTTTTGTAAAAAAATTTCTGCATTCAAAAACTGTTAACAGTACGTATTATGTAAATATGTATTTTTATTCAATGAAATATCATCAACTTGATATTTAAGTAGTGAACGCTAAAACTGGAGATTTTACATTTACTCTCTCAACATTTTTTTTTTAACAAAATTTTGTACACTCTTATCGAAATAGTTAAGCTCCAAAAATTATAACTTGAAACAACCCCTGAAATCAAGTGTATATTTCATTGCCCAATTTCTCTATACTTTTGAGAATGATAACGTTACAAAAATTTTGAATTTTTTTAGAAGTATATTTTCTTGATGTTACACATAATATAGTTCCCCAGTTTTATCATCTGGAGCAATTGGCACTCAACCAAAGCTCCATGCTTCAAGTATCTTTCCGAACGGGGAAAATTTCACTGCGTTTTTTCAGAAACATGCTATAGAAATGTATTATGCTGCAGATTTTTTTTTTTTTTTTTCTGTGTGTATTCTTCGCTTCTTAAATTATGCATTTTCTCCACCCTCCTCTCGCTGGAATTTTTAAGATGCTATCCCTTTAGATCTACTATTCTGAAATAAATACTGCAGGATTCCGATACGATATGCTACTTTTAACCTGAAAATGTTTTGATGGTTTTTCTTTGCAGATGGTGATAATGGAAGAGGATCTGCTACCGTATATACCAAGGTAAAATTTGATCGTGAACAACAAAAAGAATACCATGTTCCTATAGTAATTGCAGATTCTGGAATTCCATCATTATCGAGCACCAATACTCTGACAGTCATTATTGGCGACGAAAATGATAACACCATGTATCCAGGAGAAAAAGATATCTTTGTTTACAGCTATAAAAGTAAGCCACTTCTTACTGAATATTCAAATGTCATTAGTATGTTATTTGAAAAAAAAAAAAAAAAAAATTATGAAAGAAAATACGAATCGGCACAAATATTTTAAAGTAATTGTTTTCGTTCCGTTCCTGTGTTTTTGTGGATAATTCTATCATTTTAATCGAGGTGCAATTTCGTGTTCGTGAATTATATATATATATATATATTTAGTTTATAAGGTTAAAACTACAGGTATTTTCTGATTAAATCTATTTTCATTAAGTAACTAACGATTAAAGATGCTGCTCCCCCCCCCCCCCCCACCTTCTTCTTCACTAATTTATTATAAAAATTAGCCAGTTTGTGGCCTTTAAAATGTTTTTCTGAAATCGCCATTTTTAGTATTTGAGATTTTTCAATGATCCAAACCTGAAAAATAGCGTAATTCATCTAAGAGTCCTGAAATATCTATATTTAATTATAAAATGAATTGTAATAAATACATAATTTGGTTACGAAATACGTAATTTACAATTATATTTTTTAATTGGTTGGAGTTCGTTTAGATACGTTCATTATTCGGAAGAATTGTGAAAAATTAAATCGATTTGCAGTAGAGATTGAAATAAAGTATCCGATAAATTAAGATGTCCGCTATTTGGGGTGTTCTTAATAATTTGCATTTGCGTATTTTTAATCGCTGATAAGTTTAGTTTACGTATACCATATATCAGTTATGCAGTTGTACTTATCTTAGATAAATTCAAACTTATAAAAATAAATAAATAAATAAAATATTAACATGCCCTTCACCCGATCTGGCCCGACCCCTAGAGATAAATTTCAATAAACCTGATCCGCAAGAGGGGTGGGGGGGGGGGGGTGATAGCCATCCCATTCCAGTGCATGATTCTAGTCTTAGATTTTCATATTTTTAACTTTATAGGAAATGAAACCATAAAAATTTTTATGCTACATCCAAAACAAATCCAAATTTGTTTTCTTTCAAACAGGTACAGCTAAGCCGATCAGACCTGTCAGAGTACCTATAGGCCGCGTAAATGTTGAGGATCAGGATGATTGGGATCTTCCTGACAAAATTTTCTTATGGAGAGACAATAAGCCGCATCCGAATTTTGAGTTAAATGAAGACACAGGAGAATTGTCCATGGTGAAAATTGTAAGTGGCGGTAAATATACCCTGTACTTCAAAGTTGTGGATCAAAAACGAGGTGATGAAGTCGAAGCTGTTGTCACAGTCACTGTGAAAGAGATTCCTGAAGAAGCAGTATACAGTTCTGGATCCATCCGAATATCCGGTAAGCATATTTGTTTTAATGTTGCTTTGGTTTTTCATAGATTTGTGGAATTTTTCTCGGTTATGTTCGACGAATCTCAAGATAAGATGTCGCCAAGTAATATTTTGATTATTTAAAATATAAAATGATATTTATTTGGTTTATAATAAATATGGGCGAATTTCAAATATCATTATTATTTAAAGCTAACATCGTTCTTCATTTTGGACAGTTTCTCAAGTAATTATCCCAAGTAAACAATTCTTTGATTTTCTAAATTGCCGGAATCGCTTTTTGAATAAAAAAAAGAATTCTGTGTTTTAATTTTATTATAAAGTTTTCATAGACACAAAGCTGCCAACTTGTACTATTTTTTTTTTTTTTTTTTTTTAGAAATTTTTAATAGGAGTGTGTGGGGCACCTTGGGACATGGCCCATGTTGGGACACTTTAAATTTCAGCTCCAATTTCATAAATAGGAATTAGTTTTCTTAGGATGTCATAGTGGGCAGCATACTCTACTCTTCAATGTAATTTGGAATGTCTCACATTAGCGGTTGAAGATTGATTCAATTTTATTCGTTTTGAAAGATTTAAAGTTACAGTAATGGGTATAAACAAATTTCTTGTGCAAGAAAGGAAATAATTTAAATGTGGGAATTAAAATGTGAACTTTTATAATTTTAATATTAGAAGTGTTGTACTGCTAAACCTGACTTTTTGAGAGTTAAATTAGAATAATGATCCAAGTGGGGAAGGTTGGGACACATGGTGGTGAGGCAGGTTGGGACACTCTCTCAACCTACTCCACCAATACGCAGTGTAAAGAAAGCAATATTTGTATGTATTATATAAATTTATTGAGATTTTAAATGTGCTAAAATTCGGAAAATGTTTATTATTGAGAAAATTGTTTTTTCTTTAGAATTTAGACGAGATCAATTTTCACATGCAAAATACAATATTTGTGAATGTAATATACTAGTATACTATGCACTATCATTTATTAGGCTCTTCTATAAAGATTTATTAATCAATTTGGATGAGTATTTTTTATGCATTGACTTTTTATTGTTAATTTACCAAACTACCCCACCCAGTGGGACAAGCTGGGGCATTTTAAAGATTTTAAAATTTTTGTACTGAAATTAAATTTTATGGAATGCTGCATTGGAATAAATTTTAACTGAAACAGGAAGGCTTAAACTTTATGTCAAACTAGGTTTGGTGAAAATTGAATAAAAAATAATTTTTCTAAAAATCGTTATCGAAAAGGTGTCCCAGAGTGCCCCTTCTTCCCCTAATCTTTTTAAGTTTCCTTCGATTAACCCCTTAAACTGCAATTTATTTTCAGTCAGCACTGCTCATGCAGACAATTTAATTTTCTTAGTTTTAAGAAGAGGGATTGATATAGAAACTTACGGTTTTGTTGCTCAAATAATTTGTTATTATTAAAAATAATATTTGTTTCACACATTTATATGAATGTTTATTGTTATAAATACATATAAGAACATAATTAGTGTCGGGGAATTCATGACAAGTTGGACTCGTCATTTCAGTTCAAGGGGTTAAGCATAATTTATTTTTACAAAGAAATAGAGGTGTTAAAAAACCGTACAAGTTGACACCTATGTAGATATTAGGGATGTGCTGGATGGTCAAAAACTGAGATCCGCGGTACGGATATCAGTTTTTCTATATTTACAGATACAGGTATTTTATTTCAAGATCCGCGGATACGGACCTTTGAAAAATCTATAATAATTGAGTACATATGCAAAACTTTTTCTTCCATTACCCCTTTACTGTACGTAATGGAAGTAAGGTATTCGGTTTCGATATCGATTTTTCACTGATTTACATGTTTTAAGGTCCAAAAAAGTGATTTTTGGATATTATTCAATATGTATATATGTGTGTAGGGGACGTGGGCGTGAATCTTCTGACAAAAACTGATGAATCTTCTAAAGATTCAACGACGGAACTTTATATTTAAAACTTCATATTTCAACTTTTGGTGAAAAATAAAAAATAAATAAATAAATTAAATAATTAAAAATGGAAATGGAACAAGAAACACCGAAAAAAGACAAATCTGCATCTCAAACAAATCTGTAATAAATACATATATATATATATATATATATATATATATATATATACCGGGTGATTCAAAATAGATGTTACACCAATTATATCATAAACTAAGAAAGATAGAAACATACTTCCAATTACAAAATTAGAGCAAATTAAGAGTAGATTTCAGATATGGCATTTTTTTGTCAAAGGGGCTGTATACATATTAAATACGAAATTTAATTTTTATACGGTCCCTCCTATCATGTGACTTATATTTAGAAAAATATTCTCCTCGCTCTAACAAGCAAATTAAAAAAAAAAAATCATCTCTCTAAGTCAAAATCTCGCTGAGTTATTGCAATTTGAAAATGATGACTTACACCACTTTTTTTTCAATTTTGGCATCTATTTTTCGACGCCAACGGGCTAACTTTTGGGGGTTATCTATGAGTTGAGAAAAATTAAAAAGAGATCCTTTATTTTAAAATAGCAACTAAAATCGTTCAAACACGTGAAATCAACAATTCTAAGAATTTAATGCAAATTTACATTATTTCGTATTGTTAAAAAATTTAATAGTTAAATTTCTGAGGGGTCACATGCAAATTAAAACACGTTAAGAGAGGGAAAAAACTAAAAGACTAGCAAAACCGTGTGAAATTTTCGCGCTTTATTTTTACCACTTTCCATCATGGTTGATAAATTTAATGACTTCGGCTCTTTAACAATTCCAGCAAGATTGAAAAGGGTTAATGACTTCGATTTGCGTGTCTGTCCATCCGTCTTTCTGTGTGTCTGCACTCTAACTCCCGTGAATATTCATAGAATTTCCTGAAACTGGTATATGTTATTTGAGGTCACTATCGGATGTTCTTTATTGAAAATGGATTGAATACATCTGCTAGCTTGTGCACAGGGACACCCGAAAGTATTCCAAAGCATTGTGTTCTATGAGAGGTATTTTTATAAACCATATTTTAATACCTTTAATTTATGCATATATTAATAAAATTGAAATACGTTATTATAGTTTTCTATCGGATATTTTCTATAGAAAATGGAGTAAACACCATCACTGGTTTGTATACAGGGACACCCGAAAGTATTCCAAAGCATTGCGTTCTATGTGAAGATATTTCTATAAACCAAAATTTAATTACTTTGCATAAATCTTAATGAAATTGAAATATGTTATTCATGTGCACAAAAGAATGCTTTCTATACTGTACAGTACGAGTAACATTAGATTTACAGGGCACGCAAAAATATTCAGTTACGTTAAGGGTTATTATTGGACATTTGCTCGAATTGTATTTTCGTTTACATTAAACATTTTCTAACAATTTTTAACTGTGAATAAGATTTCAATTTGCATTTTTTTTTTTTTTTTTTTTTTGTCTGACTGTCCATCTGTCCGTCTGCCCGCCCCCAGCGTCTGTAAATATTTTCAGAAATTTTCAGAAATGATATATGTTATTCAGGTTTACTATATGATATTCCCTATTTAAAATGGCATTAATTAATTCTTTACAAATGGTTTATGTACAGGAACGCACAAAAGATGGCAATGTATTGCGTTTTGGGACAGATATTCTTATGAACTACATTTAAATAACTTTATACTGTAAAAATCATAAGGAAATTCATATTTATTATTAATATTCTAAAATAATGTTTGTATAGAATATGATATGGTATAGATGTATAATTCTATGCCAGGGGGTTACCGCCCTTCTCAACCCCCGTTTAATTATAGTGCCTATACTTATCAAAACAAAAATCAAGTCTGTTATAAATTTGAAGCTTTCAAACATTCATCAACTTTTCAAGTGGCAACTAGATATGGAATCCAAAGTACCAAATTCGCATTTCCTGTACTTATTACTTTCTCATACCCATAAGGTAGAGAAAGTATTGTTTTTGGACCAAATTTTCGAAAGTAAGTTTTTGTTATATTTAGACGTTTTGAGGTGTCCTGAATATGAAAATCGTGTTTTTAGCGGTTGGTCTGTGTGTGTGTATGTCTGTTATCAGTTTATCTCAAGAACAAATAGCAGCAGACATCCCAAACTTGGTATTTTAAATATGTATCATATAGGGATGCTACACTAAGCTTTTCATTGAGATGAAGTAAATAGTTCGTGTACAGAGACACTCAAGAATATTCAAATACATTACGTATATGGGGAAAATTGCAGGTAAGTAGAGTTTAACCCCTATAGACTGCACTAAACGAAATGAAATGAATATATATTTTTTATATGCATAAAAACATGCCTCATGTAGAATATGGCAGGGAAATCATTCACTGTTCATTTACAGGGCTACACAAAATAACTAGATTATAATGCGACAATAGCTGAAAATTGATGGAAGTGCATTTTAGGTTGTGCCGTATATTATTACTATAGGTTTATATTTAGGTGCACTTTGTGGTTTGTACATATTCTTCAAAAGATATACAGGGTTGCAAATATTTAAGCTATAATATTCTTTTTTATTGTTAGTGAAAGTGCTTTACTATAATATTTTACCATGTCCAGGAAAGCTGCTCAGGAATGGAAATGAATTCCTCATAGACATATGATAAATAATGTATGTTTTTAAGCTAAATATGCATCGCTTGTGTTTTGTGTATTTACACGTTTAAAGGCTTCCTTATTACCAAAGCCATATTTTTTAATGTTTGATTATTGCCTGCTTCGAATAATTTCAGGAAACGAATAATTTCCGGAGATCCCCCTCACACAGAACTAATTATCATTAAAAATCTTCCGAAGCCTAATTTGAATTATTTTAACGTAGGTTTACATAACAGTACTCTTTATGTTACCTCTTAATTTCCAACCTGTATTTATGGTATTAAATTTCAGGGATTACCCTGAAATGAAGTCGAAATAGAAGTCGAATAGAAAGTCGTGTGAGTGGCACACCAGATTATTTGTTGTTAAATTATGCTGATAATTCATATATATACAGATCAACGAATAAAAATTTACCTTCCGTATTCAGGAGGCCTCAAAATGTCATATTATACAGAAAAAAAATCTCTCTCCAAAATCTACTTTGTTTACAGTATGGGTATGAGAAATTAATTTTGCGTTCTGTGTCAGCAGTGTTCTTCGAAAAAAAAAATGCAGCAAACACTTACACCAATTACATTTAATAATTAAAAAAAAAAAAAAAAATGTTTACCTTAATTTTGGGTAGCCCTGTATATTGTCTATAAACTATATACACATGACTTTGTGTACGTAAATTTAGTGTTATATGTAAAACAAGTAACACAAAATGAAATACACTTCCAGCAATTCCCAAGTATAGCTCCAATATATCGAAATACTCTGGGTAACCCTGTAAATGAATGATGAATGGTTGCTATACCAGAATCTACATAAAACATGCTTTTATGCGTATAAAAAATTTGTTCTTTTCATTTTGTTTAAGGTAGTCTGTACATGTCACAATGTACATATGAGAAATTTCGCTCACAGACGTAATGTATTTGAATTCTTTTGGATGACCCTACAAACAATTGTAAACAAACAATTGTCTGATCATAACGAATACTTTAGTGTAGCACCGCAATATGATAAGGATTTAGAATGTCGAATTGGATTTTCTGCTACTATTTGTTCTTGAGATATTCTAATAACACACACACACACACACAGAGAGAGAGAGAGAGAGAGAGAGAGAGAGAGAGAGAGAGAGAGAGAGAGAGAGAGAGACCAACCACTAAAAACATGATTTTTGAATTCAGAGGATCTGAAAACGTGCAAATATAACAAAAGCTAATTTTCGGAAATTTGATTCAAAAACAATTCTTTCTCTACACCGTGTATATGAGTAAGAGAATGTATAAAGAAAGAAAAATGAATTTGAAAATTCCCTTTCAGTACATAAATTATTCATAAATTTTATTTGTTAAATTATCAATGAGTGTTCTCTTGTGTATTTACTAGGGAAAAGGAGACATAACAGGTTAAAATAGCCGTCTTTCCCTGAATGATTTCTTTTTCTTCTCTCCCCCCCCCCCCCCCCCCAAAACGCTGATCAACGTGTGCCTTATTACAAAAGCAATAGTAATTCACTTTTGATACAACCCCTTAAGACTTGGCGAAAAATTCTAGAATTTTCAAATTGCAATAACTCAGCGAGATTTTGACTTAGAGAGATGATTTTTTTTTTTATTTTGATTGTTAGAGCGTGGAGAATATTTTTCTAAATATAAGTCATATGATAGGAGGGGCCGTATAAAAATTAAATTTCGTATTTAATATCTATACAGCCCCTTGTACAAAAGAATGCCATATCTGAAATCTACTCTTAATTTGCATCAATTTTGTAATTGGAAGTTTGTTTCTATCTTTCTTAGTTTACGAGATAATCGCTGTAACATCTATTTTGAATCACCCGGTATATATATACACACAATAAAAAAACGCTATCCTATCTACAAGCTTATAATAGGTATTGGCGTACAATGCCGAAAATGGAAAATAAAGTTAGCAGCTACAGCATAAAAAACAAGAAGCGTATTTTCTTTTCTGAAATTTCCATTGAGACTGACTCTCAAAATTGAAAGAAAACCCCAGAAATTTACTAGAAAAAATTTACCGAATTCAGTATTTGCTTAAAATATTTCATTCTATGATTTTCCAAAAAATTAATGTTTCGATGCAGTACATAACAAAGGGAAACTATTTCTCAAAAGGTAAAAAATTTCATTGAAGAAATAAATTAAGAAGATAAGACCTTTTTTTTCCAACATATGATAATCATAGAATTTTCGAAAACTTTTTTATTCTGCTTTATTTCTTAAATATATTGATGTTACGCATAAACCAGCTGCCCTCGGCGATCACTGAATATTGATCTATGTAGATATGTCAAACAATTTCTTAAAATTATCTAAAATTACTATAAATCTGGGAAAAAAAAAAAAAAAGATATATATGATATATATTAAATCGTTTCAAATATTTAAATTTAAGGATTATCATTTTAAACAATTTGTGTGATTTATATGATCAAATATATGTACACATATAATTTTATTTTTAATTTTTAAGATAAGACATATAAAAAAGAGATACAATCTCTTATATATTTTTTTCTATCTCATACATAAACTCTATTCCGATATCGACAAAGTGATAAATATTGAATGGAAATATTCAGCTGGTGCATCCGAATTGAAAATCTTATTTTATTTTTTCTCTTCTGAACAGGAGAAAATTCCCTAAGAAAATGGCCTTTAGAAGTAGCCACTTTTCAGTCTGGTGGACAATAATGACATACTATCAGCAGAGTTCGAAAAAGTCCAGCCCAAATAGAGAGATGAAAAATAAGAAATAAATATAAATATAACAGGGAGGGTGATGCTAGAGTACGAGAATCATAAATGTGTCATGTAAACAAGCATGGAAGAGGATAAGTGTAAATCGATGATGAAAGCATCCACTTATGAGAAATTGATTGATTTGTCGATGGGAGAAAAGAAACGAGAAAATAATACTAAAAGCTAACTAAAAACAACTTCGATATTAAAAACATCTAACACAAAATGAAATAAATTTCCAGCAATTTCCAAATATAGTCCCAATATTACTTTAAGTAGCCCTGCAAACGAATGATGAATGATTTCCACAATCTGCACGATGCATGCATTTATACGTGTAAAAAAATATTTTTATTTCATTTTGTTTAGAGCAGCCTATAGGTGTTACTCTGTACTTACCAAAAATTTCCCCCATAGACGGTAAATTTGAATTCTCTTGGATGTCGCTGTACACGAACCATTTACTTGATCTTAACAAAAAGTTTAGTGTGGAATCACTCTGATACAGATTCAGAATACAGAGTTGGACTGCCTGCTACTATTTGTTCGTGAGATATTCTAATAGCAGACGCACACAGACCGACCACTAAAAACATGATTTTCGGATTCATGGTACCTCAAAACGTGTAAATATAGAAAAAAAAACTCAATTTGAAAATTCCATCAAAAAAAAAAAAAATTTTTTTCTCTGCCATATATATGCGCAAGAGAAAGTCAAAAAATTATTAAAAAAATTTCATTTAAACACATTTTCAACGAACTTAATAACATTTTATTAAGTAATACTCGCATAATCTATGTAAGCTTTACTGAAAAAAAAAAAAAGATGGGATTATTTAGATATTTAGAATTTTACATAACTATTCATTTCCATTTTTATATTTATTTTTTATGTATTACTTTAAGAGAAAATTATAAATTATGTAAAATATATGTAGTACTTTTTATAATTAATTTCTTTTTCTTAAAATTTATAGTCTCAGAGATAATGCATGATCAATCTTTTAAAAATGAATGTTTCATTTCTAATGATTCACAGTTAAACACCTGTTTTCAAACTGTCGCTTTAAGTATAAACAGCTATCCGATATCGATTTTGGTGCATTATTTATTTGTTAAAGAATGTTTTTATTTTATATTACTTTTTTAATTAATCACAGCATATATTTCCTTTATAAACTCTGTATATATTGAGTGCAAACGGCGGGAAATTCAAAATTTCGTCATGTAAAAGTGAAGACTGGAGTTTATTGCATAAATAAGAAAAATGAAGGGATTTAAAAGAAAAATTGTAAATTACGGGCAAACGTAAATCCCGAGAAAATAAAAGCGAGGCTATACTGCATTTCTTTTAGTTGTACACTAAAGATAGTTCATAATGAGTTATAACAGTTTCTTCCTGATTTTCTGAAAATTTCTACAAAAGATCCGTATTAGATCAGTTGAAGAAGAAAAAAAAAAAACGGATACGGATATTTTTTTCTGGCTGATACGGATACGAATACAGATCTTTTATTTCTCGCGGATATCCACGGATACGGAGTTTCGGCACATGTCTAGTAGATATAGCTCGTCCTGTCAAGAAAAGTGACACAAGTCAAAAAATGGCGAATTTTGAGTTAGTGTTTAAAAAATGCGTGAAGTGTGTCAACAGGAAAAAAAAAAAAGGTGCATCACATCTTTGCCTCGAAAATATCCATCCAAGAGGCAGTTTTGTCTGTTTAATTACTACAGGGTGTTTATAAAGTCCCGGACCCATTTTGATGTTTAATAACTCATAAAATAATGAAGATATAAACAAACTTATGGCATTTATTGATGGAATAACTCATATTTTCTTTTCAGGTTTGAATATCTTTACTTTTGTAAATATCGTCTGCGCGTGTGGTTAATTTCAGATAATTTCATTTTCCAGTCTAAATATCTGTACTTTTCTAAATATCGTCTGCTTATTAATTGCATTTTTCTCTCTTTTGTTTTTGGCAACTATTGCAATGATTCTCCAAAGGTTAATGTGAGGTGTGGACTAATGCATGACCGAGTCATTGGGCCTTTCTTTTTTACAGAAAAAACGGTCTCATCAGTCGTATACTTAGACATGTTGGAAAACTTCGTATTTCCACAACTAGAAGAGCTTCAGCCATATGACTTTTTGCAACAAGATGGTGCACCACCTCATTGAGGTACCATCGTTCGTAGTTCTTTGAATGACCATTTTCCAGGAAGATGGATTGGGCGAAGAGGTCCAATTCCTTGGTCTCCCCGATCACCTGATATAACGCCGCTGGACTTTTTCCTTTGGGGATTTGTAAAGGACAATGTTTACAGGAGGAGAGTGTCGAACATTGATGACCTAAAAGTCAGAATTACAACCGCAATAACCTCTGTGGATGCCGACATGCTTGCCGCTACCTGGCGTGAAATTGACTATCGACTTGATAATCTCCGTGCGACGAAGGGGGCACACGTGGAAGTTCATTGACAAGGGTCATGAAACTTCTTGAGTCTATTTAACCATTTATGTTATTAATTTTAATCTATCTTTATTATTTTATGAGTTATTAAACATCAAAATGGGTCCGGGACTTTATAAACACCCTGTATAATGAATGCTAGTCAATGCTTTATCGTTATCTTTAAGTTCAGGGGTGGCCAACCCGTGGCCCGCGAGGTGTCTAACGATATTTAAATTTTGACAACTTTGGTAAAAAGATTAAAAATTAATAAATCCTTTCTCACTTTTCGAAATAAAATTACCTTGCAACGATTGTGGTAGCTAAAGAATCACACTATTGTAATGAAATATTATTTGATCCAGTATTCGTTCTTTTTATAATAGTTATTAATGCATAGTCATAAAAATTTCCCGATTCTGTTGTTAATTTATGAGTGAAAAAAATTAATGTACTCTGCTCCAAATCTTCACTCTGCCCTCCCCCCGAAAAAAGTATATACATACATGATTTATACACTCACAAACATATAAACACATACACATATGTACATACGGTGTGGCCCGCCTGAATAAAACAGATTTCCAATGCGGCCTACCAAGTGTTTTGGGTTGGACATGCCTGTTTAAGTTGATTTATTTTTTAAGTATTACATTTTTGAGTTGTCATTTTTATTGTAAATGTGCTTTTTTTTTTTTTTTTTTTTTTTCATATTTTAAGGCAATTACGGGATCGTTACAGCCGTTAATTATTTTTTCCCATTCATTACGTTAACAATAATTTGACTATCAGTGGTTGGATTTAAAATCAAAGGATTTTCCCACATGTATTTTCATGCCGTTTCTATTTTATTGGTGTTGCATATCAGGCAAAAAAAGAAAAATATAGTTTAAAGCATTCTGAATAAGAAGTCCTGGATTTTAACATGGATGTGCTTTTTAAAGGCGGAGGTATAATCTAAAAGCTTTAATTGCACAAAAAATGCAAACGCTGATGTCATTTTGTGGCGTCATCAGCAGTCTCTGTTCCTTGATTTTGAAGATAAAGCAGAAATATTAAAACATTAGTTTCACACACATTCAAATTATATATACTGCATGCATATTTCAAGGTTCTACTGTAGTAGTTTTTTAAATAATTCTGTTTTTTTTTCTTTTTTCCTTATTTTTTATACAGGCGATTCTGATGAAGATTTCATTCGTGTATGGGATTGGAAAAATAAAGTACAAGTGGAGAGTAAATACAACAAATTCAAAGATATCATGGCTAAGTTGCTGAGAGTGAATAAAGATAACGTCGATATATTCACTGTCCTCAGAAAAGGAGATTATCCACCCGTTACCGACATTAGGTTTTCTGCTCATGGATCTCCATATTATAAAGCCTCTAAATTGGATGGCCTCATTGCTCTTCACAGAAAGAGGGTAAGTATTTCCCGTCGCTCGTGATATTAATTTTTCTTTCTTCATATTGTTTTATAGTACATCGTGTTATTTGAATAAATTCAATCAAATTTTAGACTTTAAATATTGTTCTATTCTTTAAAATTAGTTCAAAATTTAAATACAGTAGAATCCCAATAATCGAAATTTATCGAGCCTGTTGCCAACTCGGTTTACTAAATACTCGGACTAAGCAGATCTTCCAATCGTAAAATGCCTACTATATTAGTATTAGTACTTTTGAATTTACGCTGTGTTTCCTCTAATTTTCTTGGGCGGTATCGTAAAGAAAATTTTGCATTTTCAATTAATAATTAAGAAGAATTAGGTTTGTAAAAATTTCCGAGTTATGTTTTTTGATAGTTTTATATGTTTTAAGAGCACATGAACGCGTTTCGACCTTTTTTATAATGATGTGAGTGTGTGAGAGAGAAAAATTTTGTGGTAGCTCTAGATGAAGAACTGATACACAGAATTTTCATACTTAAGTGCACCGTGACATAAATAACTTCTGATACATCTCGCTTAACAGGTGAAACTGTCGTTTTATTTTTTCAGAATGTATATAGGGTGGCCACTGGTCAGGGAATCATGGGAAAAAGTTAGGGAATTTTACCAAACTTTGTGGAACTAATCCATATTTGGAAGTACATTATTGCAAATCGCTGATTGTTCGCTATTGTTTTGAAATTTTTGAGTGAAATGAAGAGTTTAAGTCAGAGAAAAGTCAGTAAATTTGGAAAATTCTAATGCTGGCCACGCTGTGTGTAATAAAAGTAAATATTAATTCATCCGTAAAAATACATTTGCTTGTAGAAGTTTTAGCAATTACATGATTTGTTATTGATTCGTTTTAGATTGAAGAAATCGTCGGAGTTAACATCACTATGGTCGGAATCGACGAATGTTTCTATGAAGAGAAATGTGAAGGCAGTTGCACAAACCATTTAGATGTGTTCGGAGACAATCCAGCCACTGTGAATGCTAACCGGACATCGTTGGTGGGTGTTCGTGCTGAAATTCGAGCTGAATGCACTTGCGGGGCTCGTGATTTCTCGTCCATGGAAAGTTGCAAGACAAGACCGAAACCTTGCTATAATGATGGAATATGCTCTGACAAATTTGGAGTCATTAAGTAAGTGGATATATGTTTATATAGATTTTATTTTTCACATTTAACTACATGCATATTACATTCAATTATGATCAAAATTTCCATTCTTTCTTACTTCCTTTTTTTTTTTTAAAAAAAAAACCTGTTTCTGTAGGGAACTTTCCAGTTCCGATATTAATAGTTTTACGACGGCTTTCGAATATTACAAAATTAAAGATTAATTTTAGTGATTTCTTTAAAGCAGTAAAAAAATTTAAACATTTATTTATAAATTATAATTAAGTATTTTTCAATCAATATTTGCTTATTACAATATACAAAATTATATACATGTGTATAATATTCTTAAATTGCATGCCACAATTATATATGCGGTCAAATAGTTTAAAGTCTTTATCCAAATGCTTATTCATGGTGACCTGCATTTGGAATTTAAATTGGTAGCCAAAAAATTAAGTTTACATTATTTTTACCAAAGCATATTTAGTAAAATTAATTTTTCCTACTTATATTGCAGCTGCACGTGCCGTGAAGGGTTTACTGGACCCCAATGTCAAATAACAACGCGTTATTTTGGCGGGGATGGTTATGCATGGTTCGAGCCACTACAGCAATGTGAATCATCTCACTTCCAAATTGACTTTATGACCCTTAGTCCCAACGGACTTCTTTTATACAACGGTCCAATATCGGAAGCTGATCCTGGAGAAATAATCGTGAAGGACTTCTTCTCTCTGGAACTTGACAACGGCAAACCCCGACTTCTGATCGATTTTGGGTCGGGCACATCTGAAATTGTAATAAATGTGGTGACTCCCCTCAATGATGGTGGTTGGCATCATTTGGATATATTGTGGGATAAGGAGGTAAGTTTTTATTTTTTATTACAGTGATTTAACTTTGTAATATTTGACAGACTTTTCATTATGCATTAGTTTTTCGACTTTTTAATAAAAGTAATAATAATAAGTAGGGGTGGGAATCGATTAAGAGTTTTAACTGGGTTAATCGTAGTTCATTAATCGATTAATCGGATTTTTAATCGGTTTTAATTTTTTTTTATATATAATTTTATTTTAATGATTAATAAAACTCTCATATTGTGCACAGTCGGTAACAAAAGTATCCGAATACTAGCAAAAATTCCTATATAGAAAAAGCAGAGTTAATACTGTTTTGTTAAATAAATCCTTGTCGAATCATGTTCTTAGTCTAAGAGGATTCGACAAGGATTTATTTAACAAGTTAGTTCGTCTTTATCGCTTTGGAGTAGAACACAGAATGTTATTTTCTGTTTCTACTTCGATAGTTACTATCAGCAATTCTGAACAGACAATAAACGCTTAAAGATATTGTGAAACTGTTGACATTTTCCCCATCAGAGGGATAGTGGAAATCTCAATCCCTTCTTTTCTTTTCTTTTTTATCTTTAGCATTTCCATTTTTTGAGAGTTTCTTGTTTCTGAGAATAACTATTGCCCTAGCCACTACTTTCTGTAGAAGGCTACAGACGGGTGGTGTTGCTCTAGCATGCATATGAAGCGGCATTTTGTTTAATAACTGTCCTCCCCCTTTTCTCTATCAACAAAAATGCTACATCATCTTTTGTGAGGTTTTATTATTTATTTATTTATTTTGCTTTTTAATTATTTGAAGGATGTTTATTAGAATGTTTGTTAGGAAAATATGTGAAAAAATATTTTGTAGGCAGAACAGCATTTTACTTTAATTCGTAGTTTGAAAATTTTAATCGGATTTTGAAAATTTTTAATCGAATTAATCGATCCGATAAACCCGATTAAAAAAAAATTGATCGGGACTAAGCATTGATCGATTAACCGAATCGATTAATCGGCACAACCCTAATAATAAGCAATTGGAAGCAAAAATTGAAATCTCTTACAAATGTTAGTAATTTCGCCCACAATGGATTTCTTTCCCCACAAATATGGGAAAGTGTTCCATAATTTGAGTCGTGCGTGCGTCCAACTCTAATTCTCCTATCCCGTTATATGGGAAAGTGCTGATTCCATTTTAATCCAGATTGCAAGCGACAACTTTTTTATTGATTGCATATTGAAAGAAGTTATCCATCGTGGGCTAATAACTAAGTTCAGTTTGTGTATTTTAAACTTGTTAGCGGGTGGTTACGTGGGTTTAAAAAAATCCTAACAAAAAATAAATAAATAAATAAATAAATAAAATCTAATAGCGCAGTTTGTCTAGACTATTAAAGTTTCAAGTCAGTCTGAGTAAAAATCTAGGACTGGGATGGGAGCCTTTGATAATTCCCCACATTAGGTTCGTCAAAACTTTAATCTCTTTTTTCTGAAAACACTATTTTTAAGTTCGGTGGACACAATTTTTCTAAAACTAATGCACCGATTTTATGAAAATTTTGCACACCACTTCAAAAAAAAAAAAAAAAATGTCTATTATCTGAACGAAGGTTTTTCTTTCTTTTTTCGATTACAGCTTTTTTACAAGGCTATACCTGGTATTTATATTTTATTCCGAAGTACTGTTAAGCCCCACCTTTTTTCAACACCAGTATGGAAAGCCTTTTTCTTCTTATTTCATCGTAATTGAAAATTTCTCTAATATCATACTAGTATGGAAAAAGGGCGAGGCTAACAGTACTCCGGAATAAATTATAAATATTACCAAATATGCTATACGTGGGATAAAATGTGCAGAAAATTGTATTGTTTTTTGCATACAACTCTACTGAAAATTAATTTCTTTCTTTCTTTTTATTTTATTTTATTTATTTATTATTATTTTTTTTAAGTCCTTCGTTTGAGTGCGAGCTATACTTATCTGCTAAAAGAATTATTTATTTCAGATAAAGCTATCATGAGTTATCTACCGCGAAGACACTTTTTTCTGAAGGGTCTCCGGAAACCGGGTTCTGCCACTGAATTTCCTAAATTCTTTTAGCCCCACTATGGTTGAGAGGTTCTGCTTTCAAAGCTGGTAAACTGGACGTGTTCGATCTCAAGTCGCGCTCGTCGGCCTAGCCCTAGCCTTTTGGAGTTTTCCGTAGTTTTCTCCAAAACACGCGTGGATACGTGTTAATATCCTTAGTAAAAAAGGGGGAAAACATGGGGGCTCTACCATGAAAGGGTTCTGTACACAGGCGTAGCTTTTTATGCAGTCAGTTGGCCTTAATCCTAATACTACACTACCACCTCCAAAGTTTTTACGGAAATTTTTATAAAATATTGTTTAAATGTTGGTTCTTTCATATGCTCAAAATGTTGAATGAAAATTTTATTTATTATTTGTATTTAATAAGGCAAAATAGATTTTTTTTTCTTTTTTAAACCATTGAATCCTATGTGCCCCCTTAAACTTTTAATCTATAAAATAAATGGTAATAGAAAATTAGTAAAGATGTAACAAAATTGAAACATTTTTATATTAATACAAAGACTATTTAGGGAAACTAATTTGCAAACAACCTAACTGCATTAGAGAAACAGTGAACAATTATCAGTTCTATTATGTGAGGAAAAAGATATTTTTCAATAAAAAGGGGTTGTAATTTATGTGCGTTAAATAATGTTAATTGTATATGCTGTTCCATAGCACACAATTTTTCTGATTTTGATCAAAGATTTAAAACTCGGGAAAAATAAACTTATGTATTAATTTTATGATAAAAAAAAGAAAAAAAACTTTTATTCGAAATAATGGTGTACTGAATTTCTGGAAAAATTGAACAATTTGTTCATAAAATAAATATTTACTTGCACTGTTTTTTTTTTTTTTTTTTTTTAATTTAAGTTTTTTATTTTTTTCAGAATGTGACTATGATAGTCGATTATTGTCAGACTGCACGAAACAGAGAAATAGAACCGCCTGTAACAGATCGTTCAATGTGTCAAGGTAGTGCTTCCATTGAACCCTTTAATGAATTTTTGAATGTTAACGGGCCTTTACAGCTTGGAGGCGTTAAGCACAGTATATTGTCCATTTACGGTTGGCGGTTTGCTCACACTAGAAAAGGATTTACTGGTTGCATCAAGAATGTCATTCACAATAGTCAGGTAAGTGAAACTTTGAGAATATTAAAATATGTTGTATCTGTTACTGTACATTATAAAAATAAATTGGAAAAAGGAAAGAAAAGTCATGCTCTTCTTATATATGTTAAAGCACTTTCCAGTGGTAACCGTTATTACTATTGTGCTATTGATCTAAATATACGATGTCCAATAGGAAACAGACTTTCTTTAGAAACTTTCAACAATATGTATCAGTTTTAAGGCACTCTAAAATATATTTATGGTAATAAACGGCATTCGGACAGATTGACCAACCCAAATCATAAACACGATGATGAAATTGAAATATTCAACATTGTTTCGAATTACTATGAAAAGTGTTTTTCTATAATTCAACTGAAAGTGAACTGCAGATTCCACTTAATTCCCATATTGTATCTGAATATTTTTGTGTAAGCTAGTTAATAATGCTAATTATATCATGTTCTATATGAAACAAGCTATTGTGCATATGAATAATGCATTTGAATTTTGTAATGTATAAAAATATTAAAGTATTTTTAAATCTCTCATAGACTGTAATATATCCGATTTTTTTTTTTTTTTTTTTTTTTTTTTGCAAGTCTTTATACACTGATTACGCTCTTTGTACCACTTTCAATAGGAAACAGGCTGTAATGAACCTAAATAACATATATCGATTTCAAGGCATTAATATATATACAGTTCCCGCCGCTTATTAAAATCACATTCGTTTTGAGCCAAAGTGATTTTATTAAGCGGCTGATTTTTATATCCGGCGAACGTTCCTGTCCTTAAGAAAAAGGTACTTCCCTGAATTTCGAAAGAAACTTCAAAAGGTAACGAATAATATAATTAGTAAACAATATGAATTTTTGGTAGATAATTAACTAATTGATTCTTCGATATTAGTAAATTAAACGCATTGTATGTTCCCATGCACTTTCGTTAGAGGAACATCATCGTTACTTTACCAAAAGTTCACGCTGGCTGTTCTTATAAATTAAAAATCTTTCCATTTAAACCTCATGAATTATAGTAATTTCAAAATAAGAACTAGAAATTGCCTTCTAATAATTAGACAAAAAAAAAAAAAAAAAAAAAAAAAAATTCAAATCAAATTTGAATTTTATTACTGCGCTTTGAAAAATACGTTCCTTGAAATTGTTACGGAGATAAGATGAGGGGCGTGTTTAATTTGTAACTGTGCTGCAAGTATAAAATACTGAACAATGAGCGATTACGGAGGGTTTGTTGTGCTTTAATTTCTTTTTTTATTTAAAAAAAAAAATCAAAATGTAAATAAAAGAGGTTTTTTAGTATGATGTATAAATGATATTTTTGGCTGCTGAGGATATTTTTGAGTTTATTAACTGGCGATACTGATTTTATTAAGCGGCAGCTTTAAAAGTAGTTTGTATTGATTTGATTCCGGACCTGGCGATTTGATCAGATTAAGCGGCTGATTTTATTAACCAGAGATTTTATTAAGCGGCGGTTACTGTGTATATATATACATATATGTATATATATATATATATATATATATATATATATATACTTATAGACATAAGAACGCGATCAAACAGACGATCCGAACTGAATTCATTAACACTTTTTAATTTTATTGGAAAGTGTTAGAAAGCATATTAAGTAATAATCAGCTTTGTTTATTGGCTTGATGATGCATGAATTTTGTTCTTGTTATTTCAGATGTATGACTTGGCAGGTACTGGAGACTCGCTCGACAGTAAAATGGGATGTCCTCCAGCAGAACAGCACTGTTTCCCTAACGAATTGGATAGGTTCTGTGTGCATGGTACCTGCGTTGGAAATTATACATCTGCTAAATGTGTATGTTTCCCTGGCTACGAAGGAAGACGCTGTGAAACAAGTAAGTTCTTTCATAAGCAAAATAGTTTGATTTGTCATTAATTTGCTGTTTTTTAAATCGAATATGGAATATAATTTATGAATTATTATTATTTTAACTTACTTCTAGGAACAAGAGAGAAGATGTTTGAACAGAACAGTTTCATCCGATATGCCTTAACATTTAACCCCGGTCATTTCTCTAATGAAATTCAACTGAGCTTCAGAACTCGCAATAAACACGGAGAATTATTCAGAGCTATGAGTAAACAAGGAAGGGAATATCTCGTTTTAGAGGTAGGTATACTCTCTCATAAATGCTTTTTTGTTGCTAGATTTTATTGCTTGCGTCGCTGGAATGATTCAAAAGCTTGTAATTTTTTAAATCACGACCAACTACAACACTAACATCAAACAGTAATGGTGTAGCTCAATTGGTCTCATTTATAACAACCTCACCACTGGCCTAGGTATTTTACTTTCATATCTGAAAGCGATGAGGTGCCGAGCTCGAGATTCTCTCCTGTCGGCTTCGACGTTTGGAGTTTTTCCGTGTTTTTAACACGCTTTTATTAGCTTCACCTGTATGTATGTTTGTATGTATGTTTGTAACTGCTCTGGGAGCAAACAAAAAAATTATATTGTAAAAAAAGACTTTCCCTACGTGAACGATGTGACGTTGAGGTAAGGCGCCGCGCTACGAACCTAAAGGTCCAGCGTTCGACCCCAGTCAGGGGAGATTTTTTTTTAATTGTTTTTGTTTAATTCTAAGTTATTTTAATTAAAGATTTAAATGTATGTAAATGTTATGGTGTGTCAATCACACGATTTTCTCTTACCCTGCATTTTAATACTAAGATATTTTGTGCTTTTTTAGTTCACATTTCTATAAAAGCGTGTTCTTTAATTTTTTAAAACTATATTATTATTATTATTATTATTTTATTTTATTTTTTTTTTTTTGAGAAACTAGCGTAACTGCCGATCCTTTAAAAAGATTCTTACTACGGCCATTCTACACAGGCCTAAATCCTTCACGTAGCAAACAGACCTTAACCCATTCACACCAATACCGTTTATAACGAGGCGGAGCGGAAGCGTCCGGTACAGTATGGTCGTTCAGTAAGAGTGCACGCAAAAACAGTCTATCGAAAATTAAAATAAATAAATGATTGATTGGAAACAGTTTTAAAAGGTCTACTTTTTATTTCACTTCATTTAGACAAATTAAGAGTAGATTGCGAGTTTAGTTTGGATTTATCCCCCCCCCCCCCCTCCATTCGGCAGTTGTCCTCCGACAGGCAATATACATTTCACAGAATAAGTCGACATCAATGCCTCTTAATTAAAAGGAAAGTTTATATTTTTTCTATGTACCTCAATTCTTAGGAAATAATTCGGGAGAGTTATTATTATTGTTATTTTATTATTATTTTTTTTTTCTCTAGAAGCATGCTTTAGTAACTAAAGTCTCTCCCGCTAAATGCTTGGTAGGGGAAAAAAAAATGCTTTTAATAATTTACTTCCAGTTTTCTATAATTTTTTGAATTGTGATTTCATTATATTTTAAATTCAAAGTTAATATCACGAAAATTACAAAGATTAATAATACAGTTGATTTGTTCTAGAAGTTTGATATTGTTATCAGTGAGAAGTGTGTGGTAAATATTGTAATAATACAACAATGATGCATAAAAAACAAAAATAATTTTTTGAGCTCATAGGGGAAAGTAAGTAAGGAGTATTTAGAGGTAAGGCAGTGTATTCATTTTTTGTATCAATTCCAATTCTGCTGTCTGCTGTAGACTTCATTTTATAAACGAGTTGTGTTTATTATCAAATCATTCTGGAATTGGAATATATTTTTCTAATACTGTTATATCTGTGAACTCTTTAGATGAAGAACATTTATATAAACAACTACTTGAGCCCTCCTGCTGCGCAGGTCTTCTAGCAGAACGTGCACAAAATAGAATGTAAACATAAATAGAGAAAGATCGCGGTGAAAGAGGAGAATTAATTTCGAACTTACACAGGATTATATTTTACACTAGACTAGACGGATTACAGATAGATAAGGTGCAATCTGAACTTAACATTGTGAGGGAGAGCATCTATCTTGAGAGGGTTTCAAAGGTTTAATTTTATTACTAGTAAGTTTTCTACTTGTTTTTTTTTTTTTTTTTTTACAACACCAAAGTAAGAAATAGATTTTTTAAAACTTTCTTTTAGAAGAAAGTATTGGATTCGTCAAAATTTACAGCCTCCAGTTTTCGCTGGATTTACATGTTTTGAGATGTCTGGAATACGATTTTATCATTTTTAGTAAATGTCTGTTAGTGTGTGCATAATAAATTTTGCGGGCGCTGTATTTCACGAGCCAAACCTAATTTGTTTGTTAATTAAACCTTGACCTAAACTGGTGTTGATTACATTTTCGGATCAATCGGTCAACATATGGCGCTGTCATCTATTTTTTCATAACTTTTAATATGGTAGTATAGGACAAAATTTCATATAAATCTACGTAATGAGTATTATTTTTAACGAATGGTTGTGAAATTAATAGGGATTGGTGATAATAGAAGTAGTATACTAGGAAAAATGTTGTGTGCAAGTAGAAGTATCTCTCTCCCCTAACTCATCAATATTTTTAAAGCAAATGGTTGAACCATAGATCTGTGATAATTTATAACAAAGTATATTGATTTTTGTATTTTTAACGGCAAAACAAAAAATTCTGATGACAATGCACAATGAAGAATTTGCACACATGGGGGATTTGAACAAAATCCTATTTTTCTGGTAGTTTTAGGTCCATAAATCTCAAAAAGTTTATTAAAAATGCAAAAAAAGTTCTCATTAATTTAAAAAATAACTTTAAAAGTAGCCAAAAATCACGTGACTTCAAAACGCTGCCTGACGTCACACTTTATGATGCTTCAACGTTTACATTTTGTTAGCCTGGTTAGTAATCAGAAATTCGTTTTAACTTTCGTAATTACAGATTTTTTATGTGATTTCTGAGCATTTCTTTTTCATCTTATAATCATTCAATATCATTATCACCATTTTCCATTATTTTCAAGTGTTTTCTTTTCATGGCGGTTGTCCAATGTTTTCGTTTAATAGGATCCTGTGGAAGGCTAGAATAACTTTTGAGAAGCATAGTCGTTGTATTGGTGCAAAATGGTACAATACAATATTTATACTACGATTTTTTAATATCCGTCTTTATTATAACATACGAAACCTATTTCACTGATTCAAGAAGCAAAGCAAAGCTCGAAATCGAATGTAAACAATGATTACTCCCGTTTGTTGTCATAAAGAGTGACGTCACGATATATTATACGGCGTTTTCTCGATAGAGTAAATAGTCCGATGTTAAAATTGCTACAAATCAGTCATTAGATTTCAAATAAAGAAAATGTGTGTATTTATTTTCTTATCTTTTCATTTTCTATTATATAAGAATAAAACCAGAAAACGTGCAAATTGTCTATTGACTTCTTTTCGGCTTTTAGTGTTATACATCTGAGATGAAAATAGTCTGCGTTCATCATAAAAAAAGATTTAAATAAATTATAACATTATTAATTTTATACGGCGTTTATTTGTATAGGGAAATATAGAATAATATCTTGTGGTGGCCACAACAAGCTAGTTTTTTCCCTCACTTTGCGTGTTATAAGAAAAGGAGTCAAAATTTCAAATGCGTGATGTGTTAGGATTGATTGTCCGAATCCGGCACCTCTCGTCCATTTGTTTTGAGAGCAGAATAGCTTCTTCGCTAATTAGAGAAATTTTATGGGAGGCTGTATTCAAATAAAACTTTTAAAAAACGGTAATTCGCCAAACGCGGGATGTTTCCCTTGTAATAATATATAAGATAGTTAACATTTTTGGCTTTTATTATTATTTAATTTATATCGTGTATATATTGCATATTCATACGGTGCTTACATTTAATGTTTCAGATTCGAAATAAGACTTTAAGGTTCCGATACAATCTGAACCAACACCGGTATGCCGAGCAAGAGTTGTGGCTCCCCCACGTCATCGTAAGCGATGGCCAGTGGCACACAGTCAATGTCCAGCGTTTTGGTAGCATTGCTAGCATATCGCTGGATGGTGGTGGTGGTCGTCGATACAGTGAACTCTTGGATTACAGTGGTCATCAAGAAATAACTATCGCTACTAGAAATGTCATTGCAGGAGGTGATGTTCAGCAAGTTGCACCTGGTGTTACAGTCGTGGATAATGATTTCAGAGAAGGTAATTAGCTAATGTTTTTTTTACTTTTATTAAATATATATGTATTGGTTTTTATAAAGGCAGATGCATTAAGGTAACTTACACTAATATTTTATTACCCCCGGAAGTGGCCTATTAAATTTAAAGTATGTTCTCTATCTCTCTATATTAAATTTTATGTGAAGTAGTTTATTTAATTATTTTTAATTATATATACAGATGAACTCGGTTATAACAACATACAAGGGATAGAGGCATTTCTGACGTTATAACCGAATGATGTAAAAACTGAATAGACAAATGAAATCGCTGTCACATAATAAGTGAAGCACATTTTTTTTTTTTTTTTTTAGAAAACATACGAGTGCGATTGTTGCAAGAAGTTAATTCTGCTTGTAATTTCAATTAAGATATGTTTTTTCCTTATAAGTAACTCAGATTAAACATGATACTTGATATCATAATTGTGTATAATAAACATAATGTATGTGTTGTTTTGCTTACAAAATTTATGTGAAATGCTGTTTCAGTTTGTCCCCCCCACCCCCATTTCTAAAAGAAAGAGGGAAAAAAAAAAAAAGCTATAAATTGAATTACGTTTTCTTAAATAAAATTTCGTTAGAGATTTTAAAAATATTTTATTGGAAAGTAAAATAATTAAATAGTCCCAAGCTTTTACATATCGCATGATTTTTTATTTTCTCTATTTTAGGTTGTTTAAATGATATAAGATTGGACACTAAATATCTGCCTATGGAAAATGGATCCCAGTATGCTATTGTGTATGAGTCTCAAAACGTTCGATCTGGATGTCCATCCAACAACCCATGTAATGGTGTGTATTGTCCACCTCCTTTTATATGCGTTGATCTTTGGATGATGTACGAGTGCATGTAAGTAGAATCGCCTACACTTTTCATTATTTTTGTCCTACATCCTTTTCTTTTTTAAACATGGATATGCTTTTGGGCTGAAATTCGCATCACACTATAAAAAATCTGGTGTGAAGCAACCACACGACTTCCATTGCCCACTATTTCACGTTATATACAATTTTTAAAAATGTAATCAGAAGACATAAAATTGACCTAACGAAGTAGACACCTAACAAATTTTCTATAAGAGAAAACTTATACTATATGTATAAAAGCTGATATATAAATGGAAGGTGATATATGTAGACATGTAAAATAGAGTTTACATAGAGAGTTAAAAAAAAAAAAAGTAATTTTTTGAAACATTAATTTCCAAGATCTAAAACTGACCTACCTAAGCAGGATTACTGTTAATTTTCCTGTAATAACCACGTAATATACGAGAAAGGATATCTAAAATGGATTTATGTAACAATTTTCAAGAAAATCGTTAGAGCCATTTTTGAGATACCAACTTTTACCAAAACTTGGCATACACAATGATTGACAGGAAAACAATAATTACATACAAAAGGAAATTTAAAAGGGAGTTAATATGGCGAGTATGAAAAAAATCCGTACAGCCTTTTTAAAAAAATCGCACTTGCGAGACCTGAAATTGAGCTATTTATACAGGGCGCCTATCAATTTTCCTGAACTAATCAACTATATCAATCGAAAGGACATCTAATAGATTGTTTATATAGCAAATTGAAGAGAATCGTTTTTTGAGATACGGACTTCCGGTTTCCGATTTCCCACTTCTGGTTTTCCAATTTTCACCAAAATTTGGAAAATTCATCTGTACACCAGTTCTGTCTTAATTCTGAAGTTCCGTAGTTGTATCTTTATTAGTTTCGGAGTTATGATAGTCAGAAGATTCCCCATACACACATGCATACACACACACTGACCAATTGCCCAAAACCACTTTTTTGGACTCAGAAGACCTGAAAACGTGCAAATCAGGTGAAATCTCGATATCGAATTTTTGGACCGAATTCAATACTTCCATTGCCTACGGTAGTCGGGTAATGGAAATGAAAATTTTTTCGCTATTCGCCTCGCAAGTACAAACCACCAATCTATCAATTAGCCTTGAGAAATGTTTCTTTCAGGTATATCCCCCTCCCATTAGAAAATTTACTTTCTTCTATGTACATAAGAAAAAAATTATTGCATTCGTAAAAATTTACGACCTCCAGTTTTCGATGGATTTATAGGTTTTTAGGTGTTCTGAACACGGCTATTTTTGCTTTCGTCTCTATTGAATAGAAGAAAGTGTTGGCTTCGTAAAAAAAATTTCGACTTCTAGTTTTCGATGAATTTACACGTTTTGTGAGGCCTAGAACATGATTTGGCCATTTTTAGAAAATGTCTGTGTGTGTGACAAAAACTTCGTGACCGCTATATCTCAGGAATTATTGCACAGAATTTTATATAAATGTATATGTAGTTGCACCTTGACATAACCTCTAACAACTTTTGGTGTAAATCACTCAATAAGTGGCGGTGTTATACGGCGATTTCTCCCATTTAAGTGAAGGCTATATCTCAGTTTTTGCTAGAGTCTTACCCGACCCGAACTCGACAACTGAATTTTACGTCAACCCGAAACCCGACATTTTTTTTTTCATCAAACCGAAAACCGACCCGAAACAGGACTTCTTTTACCCAAATCGGACCCGAAACCCGAAAACTAATTGAAGATTACTAATTCATCTAAAAATCGCGCAAAACTTTTTAAATTATAAAGTAACAAATTTTCATTGTCACACAATTTGCAAATTATTTTAAAAAGAATTTAAAATGTAATAAGTTACTAACTGTATTAACTTAAAAATTTGAAAAATTTGAAAAATGGGTCAATAATGATTTTTAGCCATTTATGTGAGTTGCGAACTTCAAGAGTAAAAAAAATGTACTTCAATTTAAGTGTTAGTAATTTATGCTTTAATATACTTATATTCTGAAAAAAAAAAAAAAAAAAATATATGTATATATTATTCTGTATTACTTCTGTTCGATGTGGATGTTTACTTTACTGTAATAATTTGGGTAGCATGTATTTGATTCGCATTTAAACATCTGCTTTCTCACGATCACTTTAAATTCACACGATCAGCAAATTAGCTTCCTTCGGTTGCGCGTTGCAGTTTTGGTGCAGTGTTTATTTGTTCTAGAGAAGACGATAAAGAATATAATATGCCTTGATAGAATTCGTTTTCTAAATGTTTTAATTTTACATTTTTTTAAAAATTAAATCACAAGTATTTCCTCTGTATTTGCTGTATATAAAAGTGTAGATGTTCGTTAATCACACAATTTCGTTAGTATAAAAGCGTGGAAATTCATTGAAAATAAGGGCATCTTAATGTAAATTGAGAAATAATTTAAATTCCCAGAACATAAAAACGAGGTTATATTGTATTTCTGTTGTATATATATTAATACAGTAAAACCTCTCTAAGTTGGACACCTACGGTTCCAAGAAAAAGTGTCCAACTTAGAGAGGTGTCCAACTTATAGGGGTTAGACATAATGTTAATGGATACATTCCGTTCCGAGAAAAAGCGTCCAACTTAGAGGGGTGTCCAACTTGAGAGGTTTCACTGTACTAGCCAATAAAGTTTTATAGTACTTTCTAATTTTCGTACAATTTCTACAAAAGGTCCTATTAGATTTGTTGAAGGAAAAAAAAAAAAAAAAAAAACATGTACGGATATTTTTTTTTTTCATGCTTATACTCCAGATATGAATATGGATCTTTTTTATTTTTTCCCCCAGGCAGATATCTACGGATAAGGAGTTCCGATACATGTCTAAAATCAGTTATAGAGCTTAGCTATAATTATGTCTACAAATTTTTGCTTACAATTGTAAAAAATTTTTAAAAGATGTTTTCAAGTCAAGCCTACTCATAGAAAACTAAACCCGACCCGAACCGCAAGAAAAAAGATTCAGTTAACCCGACTCGCAAGTAAAAAAAAATACATTTAACCCGACCCGAACCCGACCCGATGCAGGACTCCATTTTCTACTGTGTATAAATGCACTAAACTTGATACGTGAAGGACCGTTATGAAACATGTTGATTCAATTTGTGTGTATATAGACCGATAGGTGGCGCTGCTATGCTGCAATATTCCATTCAATGGGAAAACTATGTCTCACTTTCTGTTTTATGTTGTCCAAGAAAGTTAGTAATGAAAGGCCCATTATGAAACATTATGCTAAATTTGGGTGCATTGCGTCCGATAGGAGCGCTGCTATGTTGTATTTTTTTTATCATGAACGGGAAGGCTGTATCCCAGATTCTTTTCTATATAATTACACAGAACTTAATACATGAAAGGGCCATTATGAAGCTATGCTAATTCAGTTTGGATGCATATGTGCCTATAGATAGCGCTGCTGTGTGGTAATTTACCCCGTTTTTAGGAAGGTTCAAAAATTGGTATATGAAAGGGTCGTTATGAAACACTATGTCTGTTCAGTTTGTCTGTATATTGACCGACAGGTGACGCTGCATTACTCACCTTCTGTGATTTTTTAACATAGCTTTATCTTAGCATCTGTTGATTAAAATTGCGCCGAACTCTGTATGTAAAATCTTTATAATCAGAAGCTGTGCATGTTAAACAGTAAGTGGCGTTCGTATATTGAATAATATAAAAGAAAGTTTTGTGATGGCCACAGCATATTATATTGAACAGTTCTGTGTGTATCAAAATTTTTATGGCCTTGTCCTGAAATATTTTCAACTCTTTTCAAACTATATTTTTTCTATTCTTTCCAAACAATATTTTTTCAGGTATCTCTCCGGCAATGGCATTCCGTTATAATTTTTAAAAATATGTTACTACCAGTTCCGCTCTAAGATATATTTTTAAGTTTATGCATTGCTACCTCTCACTTCTTCCGGAGTTAATAGTCTAAAATGGGCGCTGATCATGACTCTAAGCAAAGATCGCTATCGGTTGATTTAGTTAATAAAGAAATATTTACACACATACACATTTGGTTCTAAGCATGTCTGTGTTTCAACGTTTATAAGTTAAAAATACAATATATTTCTTTTTTTTCTTTAAATGCCATTTAGGTGTAAAAGTGGATTTGTTGTAACAGCCGATGGAAAAGGTTGCGTCGATGAAGATGAATGCGAGACTCGGCAACCTTGTCTAAATGGTGGATCTTGCAAGAATTTGCCACACGGCGGAGGTTACGAGTGCATCTGTCCCAGTGGATACATCGGCAGTGATTGCAATGCAGTCAGGGAAGAGAAAGTCATGCAACTGAGTGTAGCAGCTGTAGCTCTCATCGTATTTTTCATCTTTGCTGTGTTGAGTAAGTGATGATTTAATGATTTTTAAAAAACTGACTGAAAATTCAACAAGTTTTAAGAATAAAGATTTACTCATTTACCAATACAAAACAGCAACAACTTTAGATTTTGTTTATAGTAGGCATAATAACAGAATAACACTAATTCTGTAAGGAAATGATTATCCATTCTAAATATTAAACAAAATCTTGTGATGATTTAAAATCATTCCAAATTCCTCTGCGTATCTTATACATATGGTACAAGTTTCAATTTGCCGTGACGCAAATTAGCTTGCAGATTGGCCTTACCTGGTTGACAAAATAAAATTGAATTTTTAAATGGGACGATCCAATAAAAAGAAATAACAATGAGTCGAGCCCAGATCCGTTTAGCATTATAATAAAGATAATAAATTCAACATATGTACGTCTGTTTCAACTATGTCTCCTCCTTTTTTAGTCCTGTCAGTAAATTTTTATTCTTATTGAACCGTGAATTAATTTGTTTTTATTTCGAATCGGGCGCGGAACTATATTTTTTGCCGGACCAGGATTGCTACTATTCTGGCCTTTCTGGGCTTGTAGATATTTGACAAAAAGAATCAGTGTTATATTTTTTATGTTTTTGTAAAGTAATTATATTGTATCTGAAACATTCAGGTTTATGCAGACTTGTAGTTCAGTTCCTGTTGGAACGTCATTTAACGTGACATCCATGTCCCATGGCCATGATAATCAGGTGACTCCTTTTATGCGGTGGTATTGTACAACCGCGATAACTTGGCACGCGAATCACGTGTTTTCAGATGATTCCATTAATGAAATAAGGTGAGAGGTTGTATTCCCATGGTAACACAGAGTAGATTGGTTTCCAGATTTGGCGTTGTTAGCTCGTTTCTTAGTGTGAAATTATAATTTGAAGTTGTTGATAAACTTAATGTTTGGAGGTAATTTTAATTACTATTTAAAAGAAGTGTTCGGAGGTACTATTGTTTACAAATTTTAAAGTTTCGGCGATCAAATAACATTAAAAAAGAAATTTTGATTTTTTTAAAATAAAGTAATCTTAATGGTTTCCGAGAAGTAATTTTTAAGTACAATCATTATCAGCAGAAAGGGATGAAAGAAGTAACTTAATTAAACTTAAAAAAAGTTTATTTCTACAATGCATGAAATAAAAGAAACCATGATTAATACCATTACAGTTTTGATAAAATAAACATTAAATTATTGTAATTGTCATTAAATAACATGACATAATCATATAATGGTTGTAATAAAAGTAGAAAGGAAGAAATTTAATTAATCACGATAATTAATATTTACAAAACATTCAATTATGATATATTTTTAGATTTAAATAATTGAACTGATCATGATAGTGAATATTTACAAAAAAAAAAAAAAAAAAAAAAAACTGTTTTACGTATACTTCGAGAAGTTAAAAGCTAAACGAGTAAATTTTAGGTATTCAATTAATTTAAATACTAGAAATAAACATACATGTGGACATAAATTATAAGCAATGTTTAAAGCTATTTTGTTTTATCGATTTTCTGCATATCTGATAAAAAAAATTATAAGAAATAATTAAAACTATTTAGACAAAAATTTAGCAATTTTCTATTTAATTAGCAGCAATAGACACTTTGACTGCTCGCAGGTGCCAAAGAAGCTGGTAAGTCAAAGAATTGTTTGGCGAAAAGAACTGCCGCCAAGCATCATTCGCATTTCATTCGGCCGCCCTTCTTCAAAATGAACTATTCCAAGGTCGAATGCCATCTTTTCGCGGTTGCACAGTAACTGTATCTTATTTATAAGAATTGATTAACCCGTTAACGTACATTTTGCGTAAACTAATAAGCTTAATTCATTTTGTATATTGCAGTCGGAATAAACTAGTCGATATTGTTTTATAGTGTATTCAATTATTTTCACCTCAAATGCTATACGTTTTTTTTTTCTTTTTTTCTTCCCAGTTCTGGCACTAGTTTTGATTGCATATTCACGTATACGATCCCAAAAGCCTTACGACCAGAAACACATAACAGATGATGTACGAGAGAACATCATCGTCTACGACGACGAAGGTGGCGGGGAAGACGATATGAATGCCTACGATATCAAGACACTACAGATTCCCATTGACGGGTATGGTTCTCCTATGGGCGCCAAGTCTGGACCAGAAAAGGGGCCTATTAGAGAAACACCTCAATGGCAAGGTAAGTGGCCATTCACTCAATATTTAAGTTTTTGGTAAAGTAATTTATAAAGACCTTCAAGAGCGACAACAATTCCCTTTCTCTTAACATTTTACTTTCGCAGAAAATACTCCGCTTTATAATTTAAATGATTATACAGTAGGACCCGTATTTAACGAGAAGCTTGGGACATAGGATAATGCTCGTTAAATCTAATTGATTGCTAAATCCTAATTCAAATTTATAGAAAAAATTTTTACACACACACACAATAATAATAATAAAAAAAAGTAAGAACACTTACATGAATTGTTTATAATCTTTATTCAAAAGTGAAAAAATATTTCTCCAAAATTGGTTGTTTGAATCTAGGAAACTAATTTTCGTCGTAAACATTTTTATACATTAAATGTTTCACTATTTGCAAAGATGTCACCCTTTCTAATTTTTAAATCAGATTTATTATCAATAATTTTTAAAAGGAATTTGCCAGATATATTTTCGATGATTAAACTGAAAAAAATTATAAAAAATATTCCGGTATGATGTCTCTCTTGAAAAATGGGAGACTCTGCATTTATACATTTGTATTTCCATTGCTTTAATAAATTATTCAAATTTTTGTTATGACTCTGAAACACAATCACGTTTTTATTTCGAATCCTTACACTCACTCACTTTTTTTCTGTTCTTTGTCTTTTACCGTTTTCCTGACAGTATTCTAAATAGAGATGTATTCATCTATTGTACTGATTATTGTACACAAGTGTTTTTTTTTTTTTTTTTTTTTTTCTTGGCAAGAGTTAATGTGGAAATTCTGGGGAAAGTTTATTTTTTATTTTTAAAAGAATTGTATTCCTTTTTTTTTTTTTTTTTTTGTAATTAGTATTTTCATTGTTAAATTCGAGGTAAGGAAGGGAAAAAAAAGCGTCAAAAGAGTATATTCCAATGCATTTACAACATTATATCAAACAAAATACTTAACTTTCATTGTTATACCCGGAATCCTGTTGAATGTGGGCTCTTTGTAAGCGGATCCTATTGTATTGACCATCGTTATGGATATTTAATATGAAATTCGTTTCAATTTCACACAAAGTCTATTTCTTTCAGACAGCTAGTAGTGTGGCCGTAGTTCCCAGACACCTGTATGTAAACGTATCATGATACGCTTTCCCATATTACGAGATAATTATAGAAAGTGAACGAGGAATTTAATTTCTATTATGTAAACTTCCACGTGTATGAGGCACATCTGCATTACAGTAAAAACATCATTGCGTTTGCGTTGTTCATAAATTATAACTCGCACCCACGCAGTAAAATCATTTATCACTCATGCCACAAATTGTGAATGCTTTCCCATATCTGTAGGAAGGAAGACCAATGTTCACAAAAGTACCAAAATGTTTAGATCTATTTTGGTTTCGAATTGCATTGTTTAAGCGCGTTATAAATTGACATAATTATTTATTTCTACATAAAACCAGGCTTGACGTTGAACAGAAATATAATTTTTTTCCGCAACGTTGAAAACGCATGAGTTTTTCTGCCAATCATGATTTGATGATTGTTTTCATATCTTAATTAAAACTATTTTCGTATCTTTTTTAAGGATCTTACTGGTTATTATTATTTTATAGTGACTTATTAATGCATTATGATTCTTGTGGACTTAGGTGGCAAAATAAAAGGAGACTTAATGTTAGATAACCAAACCCAAGTCTTCAACGTCAAAGAGAATAATAGAATAGCAAACAGCTGTTTCGGTAGCATTTGACTTAGCATAAATCTTCAGCGCATATAGGCAATGAATCGCGAAATTCTTTTTTCCCCCTACAAATGTATCCTGCGAATGCGAGCATCATACGAATTTTCTTGTTTAGGCTAAGGCATCGCATCTGCCGGTACTCTAATTACGAGAATCCCTAATTATAGCTGGTACAGAATAGATAAACAATAAATAATCCAAGAAGGGAGTAAGTTACGGGATTCAAACGCACCCCTAAAATTTAGAGATTTCTTGAAATTTTTCGATTTGTACTTCATTTATTGGATTTATTTTTTATGTTATTTTAGAGAAAGCTTAAGCTAACAAATTTTGAAAAATACAGTCTAGGCTAGTGAATAGCAACAGTTTCTCTGTCTGTTGTTCCCAGTAATAGTCTTTTTTGTATTTTTCCAATCTAAAGATTCCTAGATCTGACATGTCCTGTACTAAACTTTAAAACCTCCATCAATTTTTTCTTTTTTCTGGAACATATTAATTAAAATACTAATTTATAGTATTTATTTGCGACATTAATAATTTAAGGGGGGAAAAAAATCATGTGCGAAACAACCACACGTCTTCCATTACCCACTATTACACGTATTGTATGCATTTTTTTTTTTTTTTTTTTTTTTTTTTTTTTTTGGGGGGGGGGGGGGGAGCTATAAGAAGACATAAAATTGACCTGACGAAGTAGAAACCTAAAATTTTTCAGGTATGAGAAACTTAACACACGCGTAAAGACATATAAAACAAAGTTTATACTTAGCAAGTTACAATATAAGAAAAAAAAAAAAAAGGTATCGATATTTTTTGAAACACCAATTTCAGAGATCTAAAAATAACCTACCTAAGCAGGATGACTGTAATAACCACGTAATACATGAGAAAGGATATTTAAGATTCATTTATGTAACAATTTTTAAGAACATCGTTAGAGCCGTTTTTGAGATACCAATTTTTACCAAATCTTTTCATACTCAATTATTGATCGGAAAACAATAATTACATCCGGAAGGATATTTAAAAGGGAGTTAATATGACAAGTTTGAAAAAAAAATCCGTACAGCAGTTTTTAAAGGAACGCACTTGCGAGACCTTGAAATTGAACTATTTATACAGAACGCCTATTAATTTTCCTGAACTAATCAACTATGTCATTCGAAAGGACATCTAATAGAGTGTTTATTTAACAACTTTCAAGAAAATCGTTAGAGCCGTTTTTGAGATACGGACTTCCATTTTCCGGTGACCCACTTCCGGTTTTCCAATTTTCACCAAAATTTGGAAAATTCATCTGTGCATCAGATCGTATCAATTCTGAAGTTTCGTAGTTCTGTCTTTATTAGTTTCGGAGATATGATAGCCAGAAAATTCTCCACATACACTGACCAATTGACAAAAACTACTCTTTTGGACTCAGGAGGCCTTTAAACGCTAAATCAGGTGAAAACTCGATATCGAATTTTTGTACTAAATACACTTCATGTACGTGAAGTTAGCACCACTACCACCACCAAAGGTACAAAACTTAAAATTTATCTTAATCGTTTATACTTCGTTAGTACCCAATTGTACCACAAGAATTTTCGTTTGTACCGAAAAAGTTTTTAAATTATAGCTAACGCTGGCACCACCACCATGAGGAACAAATTCAAAATCTATCTCAATCGTTTGTACCCAATTGTACCACTTGAATTTTCGTTTGTACCAAAAAAAAATATTTAAACTATAGCCATTTTAATTTGGTGGTGCCAACTTCACGCTGACACCACCACAACGAGAAAAAAAACTCAAAATCTATCTCAATCGTTTGTACCTTGTTTGTACCCAATTGTACCACTTGAATTTTCGTTTGTACCAAAAAATTAGTTAAATTATAGCCATTTTAATTCAGACATTATTACGGTCGTTTTAATATGGTCGTGCCAACTTCACGCTGACGCCCACCAACGAGGGGGAAAAAAAAAAAAAAAAAAAAAAAAGCTCAAAATTTATTTTAATCATTTGTACCTGGTTCGTACCCAATTTTACCACAAGAATTTTCGTTTGTGCCAAAAGGGTTTTTAAACTATAGCTATTTTAATTTGGTGGTGCCAACTTCATGCTGGCACCACCAAATTAAAATAGCTTTAGTCAAAATACTTTTTCGGTACAAACGAAAATTCTTGTGGTATTATTGGGTACTAGCGAAGTACAAACGTTTAAGATAGATTTTGAGTTTTTATTCTGGTGGTGGTGGTGCCAGCGTGATGTTAGCACCGCTAAATTTGAATAGTTATAGTTTAAAAAATTTTTTGGTACAAATGAAAATTCTTGTGGTACAAATGGATACTAACGGAGTACAAACGATTAAAATAGTTTTTGAGGTTGTTTTTTATTTCCTCGTTGTGTGGGTCCAGCGGAAAGTTTGCGCTACCATATTAAAAGCGCTATAATAACGTCCGGATTAAAATGGTTCTAATTTAAATAATTTTTTGGTACAAACGGAAATTCATGTGGTACAGTTGGGTACAAACCAGGTACAAATGATTAAAATAAAGTTTGAGGTTTTTTTTTTTCTTTTTTCCCTCGTTGTTGGGCGCCAGCGTGAAGTTGGCACTACCATATTAAAACGACTGTAATAATGTCTGAATTAAAATGGCTATAATTTTTTAAATATTTTTTTGGTACAAACGAAAATTCAAGTGGTACAATTGGGTATAAACGAGATACAATCGACTAAGATAGATTTTGAGATTTTTACTCGTTGTGGTGATGCTAGCGTGAAGTTCGCACCACCAAATTACAATGGGTATAGTTTAAATATTTTTTTGGTACAAACGAAAATTCAAGTGGTACAGTTGGGTACAAACGAGGTAAAAATGATTAAAATATATTTTGAGTTTTTATTTATTTATTTTTGTTTTCCTCGTTGTTGGGCGCCAGCGTGAAGTTGGCACTACCATAGTAAAACGACTGTAATAATGTCTGAATTAAAATGGCTGTAATTTAAATAATTTTTTGGTACAAACGATAATTCTTGTGGTAAGATTGGGTACGAACCAGGTACAAATGATTAAAATAGATTCTGAGTTTTTTTTTTTTTTCTTCCCCCTCGTTGTTGGGCACCAGCGTGAAGTTGGCACTACCATATTAAAACGACTGTAATAATGTTTGAATTAAAATGGCTATGATTTAAATAATTTTTTGGTACAAACGAAAATTCAAGTGGTACAATTGGGTACAAACGAGGTACAATCGATTGAGATAGATTTTGAGTTTTTTTCTCGTTTTGGTGGTGCCAACTTCACGCTGGCACTACCAAACTGAAATGGCTATAGTTTAAATATTTTTTTGGTATAAACGAAAATTCAAGTGGTGCAATTAGGTACAAACGATGAAGATAGATTTTGAATTTTTTTCTCATGGTGGTCTTCACCAAATTAAAATAGCTATAGTTTAAAAACTTTTACGGTACAAACGGAAATTCTTGTGGTACAATTGGGTACTAACGAAGTACAAACGATTAAGATAAATTTTGAGTTTTGTACCTTTTCTGGTGGTGCCAACTTCACGTACATCCTTCCATTACCTACGGTAGTAGGGTAATGAAAGTAATAGTTATTGAATTTAAATCGATTAACAAAGAATACAGTGAAAAATTCATTTATTTATAAAGAATAAAATTATGTTACAAATTTAATTCCTAGTTCATAATGACTATGGTGGTTACAAGTACAAAAATAGTTTATTTTTTTTCTTTTAAATCTAATGTGCACAACTTATGAAAGAAAATTAATCCCACATCATTACTGTCGCATTCTACATAGAACATTAGTTGCAAACGTTTTGGCAAGTTGAAAAAGAATAACTAAATGAGCAAAGAGTAACTTGAGATGTCTCTCTGTCATGAGCCAAAATGGCCTGACACTTATCACAGCTTAACTTATCTTTGCTCGAGTGGCTGCTTTGTGTTTGTTTTCATTAAATCAAGTAAAAGACTTCGGCTCATATTTTATCCCATGGGGTGCTGTTGCGGTAAATCTGTGTTGAAAGTTGTGTTTTCGACTATGCTCTTAAATCTAAGTTTGGCTGAAATTCAGTGGGGTTTTAGATTCATGTTTGGGTGAAGCATTCCGGCGCTGACACCTAGCGGACTGATACTTACGGAGAATTGGGACCTGTCGTCGTCGTCTGCAGCCAAACCCCGAGTTATTTCTATGGGGGAATTTGTTATTAGATTATTATTATTTTTATTTTTCAACATTCAAAACCCTGACAAACTTTAAAATTGTACTTATTTTTGGTAATTTTCCAATTTTATTATTATTTAATTGTTCATTTTCTCTTTCAAATTTGTTTTTCTATGCAAGATTGAAGATGCCCTATAGCATTTAGCGTAAAATAGCCATTATAATGTGAAATCTTGCGTTTTAATGTTCACTAAAGAAGGTAAAAGCAGCCTGAAAGTTAATTTTTTTTTTTTTTTTTAGCAATTTTAAACTATTTAATTATTGTTCCTTTTACTGAAATCTATGTGTGGACAGGAACACTCTTAATTATTATCTGCGTAATTTCTCACTCTATTTTTTAAAACAACTCTTTTTTTGTAAAAGTCTTATATGGATGGAAACTTTATTGTCAATGCTCACTCTGTCTTTAAATCAGATCCTTATTTTATTATATGCGATTTTGGGGATAATATTCAAGAAAACATTGTAGGGTTTTTTCATATCTTTCTTAAAACTATATCTTTTTACCTTCTTCTATATTCAATAGAAGAAACTCCCCCCCCCCTTCCCCCGCCCCCTTGCGGATAATGATCATTTGGTCATCCGTTTTCTTACATTCTGCAGTCATGGTTACCACACACGCATAGCATACACATATATATGTATATACAGTGAAACCTCTCAAGTTGGACACCCCTATAAGTTGGACACCCCTCTAAGTCGGACACTTTTTATCGGAACGGAATGTACCCATAGGATTAACATTATGTCCAACCTCTATAAGTTGGACACCCCTTTAACTTGGAAGTTGGACAGTGAACTACTGTCCTGAGTTGGACACTTTTACCCGATGAGACAGAAAAAAAAGAAAGAAAGATCTTCCATTTTCTCACTCTTATTTTAGAAATTTTACTTATCCCTTGTAGAAAAAACTGTAAATATCTAAAAAAATAAATGTTTCTTGTCATAATATATTTACCTCTATCTCATCTTATAAAAAATACTTCTTTTCTTCAGTTGAAACATTCACAAATTACTGTAATTTAGTGCATAATGCAAGAATCTTTCTTTTTATTGAATGACATGAATTATCCCTAGCTTACAGGCATGTTTTGACTATTTAAAAATTGGCATTAGAAAATACATTTTGGTTGGTAGAGTTTCTCTTCATTTACCCCTTTTATTTTTCCTACCAAGTATATAACTTGAGTGTATAATTGCACTAAACCTAATATGAGAGAGATCTGTTGTGAAAAACGATGCTGATTCAATTTGAATACATATCAGCTGACAGGTGTTGCTGCTATGCTTCAGTTTTCCGCATTCACCGGAAAACTATATCTCGCTTTCTAGAGTGAATAAATTCACCAAACTTCATATGTGAGATAGCCGTTATGAAAATGAATATCAGCTTAATTTGGGTGTAGATCAGCATACAGGTGGTACTACTTTTACTTACATTCTCTGATTGTCCACATGACTATCTCAGCATCTATTGGATGAAATTGTACCAAAATGCATGTGCAAAATTTTTATTATGAGAAGCTATATTGATTAAATTTTCTTGCATGTTAACTGGTAGGTAACGCTATTATATAAAAAAATTATAGAAGGAAGTATTATAATGGCCACAACATAACAATTTTAATTTTAAATCGGCAAATTAATTATGTTTTGTATATATGTCATGGATATATGTAGATTATATTATATGTAGATGTGATTAAAAGAAAGCATGCATAGATACGGTTTAATTAAATCAAGAAAAGTAAGCACCCCTATAAGTTCGACACCTCTCTAAGTTGGACACTTTTTCTTGGAACCGTAGGTGTCCAACTTAGAGAGGTTTTACTGTATATTGCACTTTATCGCTTGAAAATGAATGAAAAATAAATAATGAAATAATTATGATAATAATAATAAATTGTGCTAAACACAGTTAGGGGGAGGGAGCGAATCCCTTTATTAGCTGTGATTAAAAAAGTTTTACAGCGGCGAAATGTCAAGCATTTCGGAAAAAGAGGTCCCAAAAATATTGCGCATTTTAGCGATCGGATATAAAAGAAAGGCAGAAATTTTGTTGATTTGCTCTGTTAATTTTGTGGATAATCACATCTTTCGACAATCAGTTTCGAAAAAAAAAAAGTGGGGGTTTAGTGGATTAGCGGTGAAATAACTGCTTATTTTGCAATCGTTAAAAATTAAAAGTTAGAAAGAGGGGGGGGGACGTATTTTACGTATTTTCTTAACCAGCTGCAGACTAGTTCCAACAATATATTTCAACAATATATCATTAAAAATATCGCTCCCCCCCTTCCCCTCCTCAAGCAATGGCTCACAAAAAGTACAATTTTTATGAATGGACTATAAAAAATGACTTCATTGAATTCAACGGTCAAAAACAGTTCAAAAAATGTTCTTTTCAAAATAGTTTATTCATAAAAACTGACGAACTTAAATCACATTTCACAAAAATTGGACAAATTCAAAATATTCCTCTGAAACTCTTGAGAGAATTAGTTATTCTGTAATCTGCGAACGAATTTCTGAAAATGTCCCATGCAAATTTAAAGGCAAGTGGCAAGTAACTATAAGTTCCAATATTCAGGTCTAGCACAAGATGTCTAATCCTTGCTCTGATTTTGTGCTTTTAAAAATAAAAATAATATTATGATAATCTTTAATACATAGGATTTAAATTTAATAATTATTTACATTTATTTCAGGTCATCCCGGAGCACAACCCGACGTTGGCGATTTCATTCGCGATCGCCAGGACAAAGCCGACAATGACCTTAATGTACCACCTTTTGATGATTTACGTAATTATGCTTATGAAGGCGGCGGAAGTTCTGCTGGTTCCCTCAGCTCTTTAGCTTCCTGTACAGACGATGATAACCATGACTTTGATTACCTGAATGGATGGGGACCACGCTTCCAGAAGCTCGCAGATATGTATGGCCAAGGAGAGAGTGAAGAGGAATGATAGAACTAACTAAATATAAACACTAATTTAAAAAGTATATCAGTTGCCAATCACATATGTCAAACATGGACTAGATAATGCAAACTACTTGAGTTTGTCCTCAACTGGTGATGCCTTTTTTGCAGAATTGGATTCTTCTAATAATCATTTAACTTGGAAACAAATCTATAACTTTCCATCATCGTTTACTGGTTGAAATTTCATCCTTTAACACTTCCCTCCATCCCCTCCCCCCCCCCCCAAAAAAAAAAAAAAAAATGAAAGCTAAAAAATAATTTTAATATTTGTTTTATGTTTCTATTATTCGAAACAGTCCATAGAATCGATTCTGAAGTTTTTTTTTTTTTTTTTTTTTGACAAATTATTTCTAAATCAACCTTTTTTTTTTTTTTTTTTAAACATTAGTGCAAACTTTGTTTTACAGGATTCTCCATATTTATTTATGTTTATTTGGTTTTCTGTTTTGGTATGCATAACTAATTGTGTGCCAAAGTATATCACTAACAGCTGAATCCCAATGCATTTAGAGCTCTCTCGTCTCCATTTTAGAGACAAATTCAAGTTTGACATGTGGTAGCTGTTTGCAGCCTTTGCTCCTGTGATGCCTTATTCAATGTTTGAACTCTATGAGCTGCAGCAAGTTTTTTTGATGCAGCCCTAATAGGAAATTTTTCATCATTTGTACTCAACACATTTCATTAATGTTGGAAGATGCCATATTCATCAAGGAACATACATATACTGCCAACTTTTTTTTTGTATAGATGCATATGTATTTTGTGTTGGACTATTACTTATATATATTTTTATTAGCTTTAGTCAACGTTTTCTTGTGGCCAGCAACTGCTCATATTTTTAATTTCATTTGATTTATTTTTGTGTATTCAGTTTTAAAAATTTATAAAGTGCTACTGTCTATCTTTTTTTATATAAGTGAATTGTTCATTTGGTTTAGTATATTACATTCTTTTTCTTTGAAAAAAGAAAACAAATTTTTAGAATTAAGTGACATTTCTATTTTGTATACTTTTCTGTTTTATGGAAAATGGTGTGGTCGAAAAAGCCCTTTTTTATATGATATAAACATCTGTATATATGTCTAATAAATTTAAAATATAAAAATTTTTTCATTTGAATTTGCTTTTTACTTCAGTGATGTGAAAAGTGAAGAAAATTCTTTAAATTTTTTTAATTAATAATATTCTTTAAAGGTTAAAATATATATATATATCAGTTTTTTACTTATTCTATTATTTATATTTTCTTTAAAATAGGTTTTTTTTTTTTTAATATCTATTAAATAATTTTCACATAAATTAAAGTGTTATTAGATATTTTGATGTAAAAAGTATTATATATTTAGTTTCATATAATTCACCTCAAATATTCATCTCAATTTTGTATAAAATATTCGTTTGAATCAATGGCTTTTTGAAATTTACTTTGTCAACAACTTTTGAAACATGTGATGTATAAATAAATATATATATACATGAAAGTGCAGCCAAAAAAATATCAAATTTATTTGTCTCAAGGTTAATTAAAAAAAAAAAAAAAAAAAAAAAAACTGCTATAATTTTATCTTAAAAATTTTGTTATATGTGCTTTTTTTCTATGTTTTTTTTTTTTTTTTTTTATCTTACATGTTGACTGTAGCACTCAGTTTTTTTTCATATTTATTTTTAATTTTTTTTAAACATTCTACTTCTGAACATGCATCCGTCCATACCTTGCACTTCTTCAATTACTTCTTAAAGCGTGTAAATGATTAGATTAAGTAAATTCTGAAGAACAAATTTTCAAAAATTTATTTAAAAATTGGAAGGGAAAAAGTGTGTACATATTCTGTGGTAGCTATTTATAATTTTTAATTCTTTGAACATTCCTTAATTAAAATTTATCCAAATCTTATTTTTCACCCAGTGCTTTTTTTAAACGACTGCCAAAGATTAAATATGAAATTTATTTATACAATACATAGATTTTTTTTTTTTTTTCTATAGCAACAGTTTTGATAAACATAATTTATAGTTTTCCAGGTAAAAGCCTTTTTTTTTTTCATCTTTATATTGCCATAAAAATTGTAAGTAATTTAAAGCTTTATAGTTTAGCAATCTCTCAGATACTATAATTTAGCAAAGATTGCTGTAAATGAAACATGTTTCAGTGTGTCATATATATCTTTATCAGGATGGAATACCTACAGTCACTTTAAGGGCCCTCTTCACTCACCACCACTGGAAGTCGAAAGTAATGCTATTCTATGGGAAATTTTTCTTTACAAATAACTTATTAACTAATACATATTTTTAAATTCTGTTTTCACATTCTGAAAATTCCCAGCTGTTAAATTGACGGACCTTTTTCAAAAAATTATTTTTTAAATTTTTTTAAATTTTACTTTGAAGCTGCAAAATACGAAATTTCAATATGTGAAATTTTTTCATTTTGCAGTTTCAAAATAAAATATTAAAAATTAAAAAAACACATTTTTAAAAAAGGTCTGTCATTTTAACAGATGGGCATTTTCTGAATGTGAAAACGGAATTTAAAAATATGTATTAGTTAATAAGTTATTTGTAAAGAAAATTTCCCCGTAGAATAACATTGGCTCGGGCTTCCGGCGACGGTAAGTGAAGAGCGCCGTTAAGGGTATAGTTATATGTATTTTGCATCAGTTTAGAGCCAGTTCACAAATTGTATATTAGAAGATAAGAGTTCAAAATTGTTTCTTTCTTATTTCAGATTTCTTAAGGATTGTAAAATTTTACCAGAGTAATGTATTCATTTCAAATATTGTTTTACAGTGTATCGAATGACTCTATACTTTATTTCAGTTAGTATACTTTGAAACTCAGCATAAAACATATCATTTAAATTTAGCTGTTCTTTTATAAATATTGTTTTCTTTAGATTTTTCTTCCAGTATATATATATATATATATATATATATATTAATAAAATTAGTACTGGGTGAAAAATTTGCTTTACATGGAATACTACTAATTCATAAGTTTTATAACTTATTAGATATGAATATTCCCATTTTTGCTTCAGGAAAGAGGAATTAAAATAAATAGTGTATCTTTTGTTTTCCTGAATGTATTTGTACAGTATTCATCTCTCTTCTCTTCTAAATAATCATGAACTATTAGCAAATATTCAAAAGCCATTGGTGGTGCTATATCTGTGTTTCCTAAAGTAAATCTGTTTAGAAACGGCACATGGAGGTAATATTTTTCATTTCTCTAGAATGGGGTTGCCACCTGTTGGTCACATTAAAACTGGATATATAAATAGGTAAAATTGGTTTAAGAATGAATTTATATTTCAAAGTTTAATTTTAATGGAAATGGGCAAGTTATCCTTTAAATATACAATATATCTCTACAGTCAAAACGAATACCTTGTAGTATTTTTTTTTTTTTTTTTTTTTAAGTATTGTCATTTATATCTAGAATGTTCTTTATGACATGTAAATCAGTGATTTTAGCCTGCCAACATATCATATAACAAATATGTAGAAAATCATATAAGTATGGAAAAACATTTCATATTTCAAGTTACAGTAGTTGTTTGTAAGTTAATAAAATAACAATACATTGCAATGATAAATAGACAACTTTATATGGAAGCACCATAAATTTGAAAAAAAAAAAAAAAAATGCAACAATTGTTTTAGGTTGAAATAATAGTACATTCTTTTATCAGGTTAACCAAGTTGGCATAAGTGCTGCTAACAAAAGTACCTACTCAGTTTCCCTTACAAAGTGTCATGTTATTATTTTGACCTGAAACAACTGTTAAGAGTTTTTTTTTTTTTATTTATGATGTTTGTATATGTTATTTATTTATTTTTCATTACTTTTCAATATCAATCTTCTGGTGCATTTTTTGACTGCAGCACATTAGAATTTATATCATAAGGTTTTTAATAATTTTTTTTTTTTTTCCATGGTAAAATAATAAATCAATATTCACAAATTTTGTTATCAACTATTGTGCAAAATATTTTCAGCTTTTTAAATAATTTTCTGCCATAGTTTTCCTACTTAAAACAGTAAACATCTTTTTAAATTTTGCAGTTATTTTTGCACACTTTATAACGGATATTTTTCACATTCGAGTTACTTTTATGCTTTAACATAATTTAGCATCTAACCAAATAAGTTTCTTCATTTTTATCTTCTGTGAGGCACTGTAAGTTTCTTGAGTGTTTAAAATATTCTGCCTAATTCAAGACAGGTGGCAACTCTAGTATAGGATTAACATTTAAAATATAAAGAAAAGAAAAAAAAAAAAAAAATAATAATTCATTCATTCATTTTTATTTATTTTTTAATAAGGGTGAAAATCTGAGAAAATACTGCTGTTCTTGTTATTTTACTTTTTTATATGTTCTTTGGTAAGCTAGAAGACCAAACTTCTTCTTTTTTTTTTTTTTTAAATAAGAAGACAGGAAAATATTTTGCTTTATTTATTTTAATTATTTGTGTAATAAAATTCTAAAATCTTACATTCTTAATTAGAGATAGGTGGCAACCCTGTATAAGATATCATTTAAAATATGGGAGTGAATAAATAAATAAAAGAAATGCATTCATTCATTTTTTAAAAATGTAAGATTGAAGGAAACACTGCAGTGCTTTTCCTTTTCATACTCTGTAGTAAGTTAAATCAGACTGTCTTATTATTTAAAAGAGAAAAAATTAATAAACACCGTGTTCTAAAATTTAATTCTTTTTTTTTTTTTTTTTTTTTAATCGGATGGCAATCCTAATATAGGAATATTATTGAAAGTGTGTGTGTGTATATATATATATATAAGCACATTCATTTATTTTTCAAAAGAGGAAAGATTGAGGAAGTACTGCAGTGTTTTTCTTTTTTATATTCTGCTTGGTAAACCAATGAGCAGACTGTCTTCTTACTTAAAGAAGGAAATATTTCACTTTTTTTTAATAATGTGTCTGTGTAAAATAATTCTTAAATTAAGTAATGTATTGTTAAAAATGAGTTTTAAATGTGTTTTTGTGCTTTAGTTGTATGTGTTTTTTTATATTTAATCTGTAATGTGTTTTCTTTGAGAAAGGGGTTTTATCTTTTACATTCCTCTGACTATGATACTATAACAGAAGGTATGTTTATGTTTTATACTTTAATTTGATAATTATATTTAGTTAAAAAAAAATCACAGAATAAAAAGTGTTATTGAAAATTATTAAAATAAATTATAAAAAAAAACTTATTTTTCAGCTTTGTAGGAGTTAATGTAGCCACTTTCGCGAGTGGATTTCCTCCTTCATCAGCACACTCCCTATTGGTCTGGGCTGCCAGTCTTACCACTAGGGAGTGTGCTGATGAAGGAGGGGATCCCCTCACGAAAGCAGTTACAGACTCCTATAAAGCTGTAAAGTAAGCTTTTTATAACTTAATTTAGTTTAACTATGCTTTGTGTAAACAATTTAAGTTATAAAATATTTTTCAAAAGTAAAAGTCATTTTTCTTGGTATTATAATAAATTTTAATTTCTGGGTAGATTAATTAAAAATAAGTTAAATTCTGTGATGTTTTCTGATATTACTTTTTGGGAGATTATATGTATCAGATAATAATAATTATAAAATAAACTTTTTTTTCTCTCTCTCTATCTGAAAAATGTAGCAGCTATTTTAAATTTCTTTCATGTATTGCACAATTGAAAGTTTTATATTATTATTTAAAGTTATTGCTATGTCATACATAAAAAAAATTATATCAAATGCTTTTTTGTAATTTGTATTTAATATTGTGTATAAAATATTATTCTGTGTGAAGAAGGGAAAATGTTGTAAAAAAAAAAATGTAAGAGTGTCAAATTTTATCCAGAATTATTCTTCATTGTAAAGATTCCTTTATCTTTCATACTATGTATGAAAGCCTAACATAAGTATAAAAAAATGTGCACAATTCAATACTGCATTAAAAATAAATCTATGATAGGTTTTATTTTTGAATGCAAATGGCTGATTGTAATACTTCTGTTTTAGAGTCAGTACGCTTAAAATCCTCTTGGATCATTCTTGTATCATCTTTTACAGATCTCTGTTTATTTTTTTCTTACTGAATATTTTTCAAGAATTTTTATCTGTGAAGAAAATACTGTGGAAAATCATCTATGTTTTTAAGTAGTTTCCATCTTATGTAATTTTTTGATATTTTATGATTTAATAAAAACTGAATTGTAAAAAAAAAGTTGTTGCTTTCATTTTTACTGCCCTCCAACTTTTTGGAAAAGTGTTTTTATTTTAATAAATACATTAGCGTAATAAAAGCTAAGATTTTTAAAGTATTTTATTTCAGCTTGTCTGTCTATGCTCTCATTTATTATATAAATACTTTTAGAATACAAACTAATACACATTCTTGAGATTGACTATAGCAAGTTTCCTGTTTTAAAATTTTATTAATAGCACTACACAATTTTCTACAACAACTTATAAAAGAATTCTTACAGTACATTAATGTGTATGAGAAATTTCATATTAGTATGAGAAGTCTTGTAAGGGGTTACCACCATCCTCATACACAAATATATCATTATTAAATAAGGTATATAATATGTGTGTGTGTGTGTATATATATGTAACGACAGGGATGTAAGATGGCGAGATGTCCATCAGGCACACAATAAACAACTTGTCCAACTTGAGTGAAACCTCAAGTTGGACACCCCTATAAGTAGGACACCCCTCTAAGTTGGACACTTTTTCTCGGAACGGAATGTATCCATTAACATTATGTCTAACCCCTATAAGTTGGACACCTCTCAAAGTTGGACACTTTTTCTTGGAACCGTAGGTGTCCAACTTAGAGAGGTTTTACTGTACTAGGAAATCTTCAATGAAACTGCTTTATTTTATCAATATGGCAAAGTTGTGACGACATGGCAAGGCAATGGGACGTCATGGCAAGGCAAGGTCTATCTCCAGAATTTTCTGTGATCGCCGTATGGGATTTTACGCTTCTCAGAGTACTCTGTTCGGGAAAACTATCACTCATTTGTAATTCCCTAACAGAATGACTAGTCAAGGGTCAGTGAGTCTGGAGAAGTCATGGAATAATCAAGGAATTTCTTGTAGAATGGGGGAATTTTGACAAATTTTGTGGAAATAAGTTATATTTGAAAGCTCATTATATTGCTAAATTATTCGCTAATTTTATGAAATTTTATGGGAAATAAACAGTATAAGTCAGGGAAAATGGTGAAAAATGGTCATGGAAAAGCCAGAAAAATTTTGAAAAATTTCTAATATTAGCCACTCTGATTAAGGAGGAAAATATTCTCTTCAATTCTTCAACAGTTATACATTTTAAATTTTAGACCACCATAGGCAAATTTTGTGAATTAGAATGATTTTATTTTCCATCCAACAGGAATAAACCATATTACTGTACCTTTTAAAGGAACTGAATTGTGATTACCCCACACCCCCATCCCTCCAAAAAATTAATAATAAAATAAGTAAATAAATAGCCTTTAAAAAAAAAAAATAATTTAAAAGGTTTTTTCTACGAGAAAAACAGGGACCATATGCCGAATGATAATGAAAATTTTCAAGAAAAAATAAGTTTATACGAGTATATCCTGCCTTGGTCACAGTGATAGCCGTGTGTTGGTTAGAAGGAGGCCAGATGAACGCCTGCTAGCGACCTGTCTGCGGCCTAGACACACAGGGCCTACTCCTGGAGTTATGGTTTGGGGAGCAATTTCGTATGACAGCAGGAGCACTCTCGTGGTTATCCCACGCACCCTGACTGCAAATTTGTACGTCAGTCTAGTGATACAACCTGTTGTGCTGCCATTCATGAACAGCATTCAAGGGGGTGTTTTCCAACAGGATAACGCTCGCCCTCATACCGCTGTTGTAACCCAACATGCTCTACAGAGTGTCGACATGTTGCCTTCGCCTGCTAGATCACCAGATCTTTCTCCAATCGAGCACGTATGGGACATCATTGGACGACAACTCCAGCGTCATCCACAACCAGCATTAACCGTCCCTGCATTGACCGCCCAAGTGCAACAGGCATGGAACTCCATCCCACAAACTGATATCCGACACCTGTACGACACAATGCATGCATGTTTGCATGCTTGCATTCAAAATTCTGGCGGTTACACCGGTTACTAATGTACCAGCATTTCACATTTGAAATGGCTCTTCTCGCCAATGGCTCTACCTGTGATCTTGAAACTTTAATCCATTAAATATGTTACCTAGACAAATGTATTGCTGAAATTTCATTACTGTACAATAATTTTTTCTTGGTGTTGGGATTTTTTTTCCCATCAGTGTATATTACCCATTTGTGTCTAATAGGTAAAAAATTAAACCATATTTCTATCTTTTCTGGAACATCCTGTATATGTAGTCTATATATAAATGTGGAATTTGGTGTACAAATAAACACTCTTGACAGATTCAAATGAAAATTGACACATATACTTTAGGAGCTTATTGCACTATTAAAAAAATCGCTACGCCCTCCCAGGAAGAAAAAAGAACAGGCTAGGCTGGACAATTTTGGAAATGCTTGAGCTAGAAACTTCGTATACATATATACACTACTATCACTAAGTCATACATGATGAAAAACCTTCGATTTTAGATGTTTTGTCAAATATTTAGAAGAACACTTGATGAATTATCTTGAATTTTTGGTCATGTAAAGAACAGGTACTTTTCATCTTTTAGCAAACATTTTGCCCCAAGGCAAAGACAGACGAATAAAATGTAAAAGAAAAACTGACAATTTGATACAGTTTTCAGGAAACCTTGACATATCAAATTAAACAGAATATAAAAATCTTAAGGCTGTACATTAGCCAGATTATCTCTTTCGTTTTTTCCCATGTTATCCAATGGGATTTTCGTTGCTTTCTTTTATAAGAATATCTCATTCAACAATGAAGTTTTTGAAATTCTGTTTTTTGAATATTACTCTTTGAATCTCTCGCCTTTTTAGCTTAGTAAGCAACTTTTTTGGGAAAAAAAAAAATTCAACAATATTTTGAAGATTTGATTTGCATAATAGACTCAGTAGAAATACTATGGATGAAATTCTGTCTATGACAAAATTTTAGTACTACAGGACTACTTATATTTGTATTTTAACACCCTTAAAAAAAAAAAAGTAATAATAGAGGGCGCTCAGTAAAATTCCTAAACACGTAGTCAAATAATGTATTGATTTTTAATTTCAAATCTAATATTATTAAATAACTTAATAAAATTTGAATGCTTAATTGTACAGTATCTTCCCCTAATTACTTAATACTCATTTACTAAATATTTTAATTAGTAAAATAATCTTTATAAAAATTTCGTATTTATTATTAATAATTAGCAGTTTCAGTTGCTATAGAACAAAACATAATATTTAAAAAACTATAAACCAATTATTCGATATTTAAATTATACTCAAAATTCATCACAGATTAATTAATATTAATCCATTAATTTCTCAAAAACATAATATCAATATACTCATCTTATAAATCGGAAAATAACACACATTTTAAATAAATTTCACAGTTTTAGTCAAAATATCTGAAAACACTAGTCTAAATAATCAGGAAACAATCAGCCAAGACCCGTTTTCTCTGTGGTCAGAGTGCACAGCTACAAGCCTGAAGGTTGTGAGTTCGATCCTCACCGATGGGAAGTGAAAGAAAAATTATATGTATGAAAGTTTTCACGGATTTCACAAAATATTTTAAGATAGAGTAAGAAATTAAATGGTAAGATTGGATATTGGCAGGCATTTTTGAAGTGGAACACTCTATACATTGGTAACGACGCAAAATGGTAGATTGAAAGAAATAATCCTGTCGTACTAAAAAAAAAAAATCTATATATATTTCATTAAGTAAATTTACGACTCAATTTTCAAGTTTTAAGTTTCAATCTCTAAATGTAATATTTATTTTTTCCCTACTCGCACCGCTCACCAACCCCCGAAGGAGGCTTCGCCTCCTCCCCGACTCACTTTACTTATTAACACATGCAGAACTCTACCTACCTATTCGCTGCTTTCTTTCACTGAAAAGGAATATTAATAGTGCATATTACAAGACAAAAACAGAAAATTATTATGGAAATCCTCATATTCAATGTCAAATTGAAATATATAATATTTATACCATATATATATATTTAATAGAAAGAAAATCATAATATCTAGACCATTTTGCATTACAGCTTTAGTATATGACCCTTTTTATTTCTTTTTTGCAACCTTAAATTCGCACCACGGTACCTCAGTCGGTAGAGCGCCAAGCTCGTAATTGGAAGATTGTAGGTTCGGTTCTCGAGCCGACCAAAGACCGTCGTGTACTCTAATGGTGGCTGGTGCACATAAAATATGTCGTGGCCAGTGGCGTAACTAGCCAAAGTGCCGCCCGGGGCGGATGTTGATTTTGTCGCCCCTTAAAATGTCTAAAAATACTTTAAAATGCCATAAACTGGATAATGCAGGTATATATGTAGGTATTTATACTAAAAAATGAATATGTCTTTTCATTTGTGCATCTGTCTGTGGAACTATAGTGTATGTAAACATTCAAACATCGCAGAACAATAATATTTGGCGATCAGGGATATCGGAGAATAGTGGAGAATGCAACATAAAAAGAAAAATTATAACTTTGTTAAATGTTTAATGCAAACTTTGAAATTTTCATATTTGATGCTTTTTTGTGAGACTTCTATACGACATATGTTTCAAATTTCAGAAACTTCTATTATATTTAAAATATTTTTTAATGCAACTCACTCAGTCACGTATTACAGACATTTTAACGAAATACATTTTAAAATATTTTCATCAAAGCATTGGCAAAAATTTTCAGTGTATTATCCATACATTACATTGGGGCTGCTGTTTAATGCAACACGATCAGTTGGGTGCACCAGCAAACGGATGTCTGCTCTGTCAGCAAACAGATTGTATGTGTCTGACTCGGATAAAAAGTTCTGCAAGTATCTGTAAACGGGAGTTTTCCGCATTTTGAAAGTTTAGAGGTCACGAATAGCTTGATGATTTTTGCCATGATCAGAACTGTTTAGAGCATTTGAAGCTTTTACTTTTGTTTTTATCTATAGTAAATAATTTTAATGATGCAACTTTTTTTTTTTTCTAGCAGTATATAAAACTGGTGTTTAATGTAACGAGTTACGGGCGCCAATAAGTGTTTGTTTGTATGGGGGGGGTGAAAGAATAACTTCTAAATGTTTGCCCACATTGAAGGCACCACAGGCGACTGCAAGTGGGAATTTGCCCCGATCAAAATTTTGAAAGATCGCTAATAAAATGGTCATGTTTACTTCAGTCGGGATTGTTTAGAGAAAAACATTGAATTGAAAGTGAAGCAGTCTAAACTGAGTAGAGATTTGCTACAGTCAGAATTTTCAGGCGTTGCGAACTAGTTGGTTGCCGAAAGCGATTAGTGCAAGAGAAAATAAAATGTGTGAACAATTCATTTTCCCAGATTTATATAACGAAGATGTGTGTAAAAACTATCTATTTGCGACTGGAATTTACGTGCCTTTCTCTTCGTAAACCCTTGAATTAACAGACCAAAATCATTTTTATCCATAAAGTATAAAATATTGCTCTGTAGGTAATATAAATATATAGTCAACCTTTTTCGGCTAATTCCAGATCTAGACCATAGGTAGATTTTGATGAGCTTTAATTCTGAAAAGGATTGTTGAACCAATCAACACTAATTGCATGAGCTATGAAGACTTTTAAAAGCATTACAATACTCGACAATGAATCAGTAAAACTAAAGTGCTGGATAAACTGAAGAACTTGAAAAGACAATTTTATATCTTCAGCATCATCAACAATTAAATAATTTTGAATCGCTCGCTTTTAATATCTTCACCAGAAGCATCTACATTAACAATTATAGTATTTATCTGTCAAATTGTACGAAATTAGAAAAGTGTATTCTTTTGAGTTATCATACTGTCTTTAGAATCTAGGGTCGATTTCTTCAACCAGTCTATCTGTCACTGAATCCTTTTATCCTCTTAGCTCAACCTCGTAAGATAAAGCGGTATCAACAAATTCTTTATTACTCATACCATTTCTTTATGCAAACATAAAGCTCTGGATTGATTATTATATTAAAACAAATTTTGGTTAAATAAATCAATGTATCACCTGCTGTTTTGTCTTTTTACTGTTGCCTAAGCACATGGATGTTCTAAAAAGTGATGTTCATATCATCTCACTAATATTGTTTATTTATGTGCACGGCAAAGGAAAATACAAAGGACTGAATGATAAAGATTTTGTGAATTTTCTAATTTCAAAAATTGACGTTACTGTTGTACCGTGTCATTCCATAAGTCATATAAATAGAAATTGTATATGTATAGTGCAAAAAATAAATAATATTAGTAAAATACTTTATTTGTAATATGCTTAAATCCATGAAGATGATTTAATTTAATGAATAAATATGTCCGGCCGATTACATCTAATTTTCAATTATAAATTCTTCATAGCGTTTGAATTTCTTCTGTGGAAGCACCATACACTTATTTTTTTATTCAGAGAGAGCTAAGATTATTTCTGTAATGCTATCTTAAATTTGATTTTAACAGCAAAATGTATAAAATCTATTATTTCCACAATCGTAACATGCTTAGATATTCGAATTTTAACACAAAAAATATTAATTATGCTAAAGTTTTAAATTAATAATAAAATTTTAAATTTAGGAAAGTTTGAAACAGGGTGCAGACAATGGAAAACTTTCCCCTGATTCTTCCACCAGGATTTTTCTGTCGGAAAATTTAGTAGTACGTTTGCACGATCAACTAAGTAAAAATTATCATTTAAATATACTGATGGAAGAATCGACGAAAAATTTTCGATTGTCGACAACCTGTTTAAAAAAAAAAAAAAAAAAAAAAAAAAAAAATCATGTTTTCCTAAATTTTTATTTTGCGAAGAATATCTTTCAAATAACTTTTCAAAATTCAACTTTCAATTTATAATGTAATTTCAGGGTGACAGGTATCGTGAACCTTCCCCTCCTCCCATCCACTTAATGGTACACCAGCAAACGAATATATTTTATTATTTCTTCAAGTTTTTTGTGGATACATTATTATTGATATATTAAGCCGTCGATATAACGGTAGAACCGCATTTTCGGAGCCAGGAACACTTCAGCTTAGGCCTCAATTTTCAAGACAAGGTTGCATTTTGAATCATTTTCTAATAGCATATTTTCAGCTGCAATGTCAACTGATATATAGAAGGTATATACGTGAAAATATTGCGAATGTTAAATATTTTAAGCTTTAAGTGCTCCCTGACAAATAACTCAGTTTGACTATTCGAAAATCATAAAGAATGTTCCTTTTATCATTCGATAATCATGAAAAATGCCTCTCCCCGAGTGAGACATTCTTCAGCGCTCTATTATTTTTACTACTAAGTAGCATATTGTCTATTACTCACAGGAAAAATTAATATTCTCAATCAAGAAAACGCATCTGTTAAACCAGGATTGTAAAATTGTACGTTAGCAAAAATTACCAATTCTTTAAAAACTAAATTTAAATAAAAAATGTTCCATGTGTTATAAAAAGACAGATCTGTGTAATCAGAAAACGGCCAAAACCAGAAGCAAACACATTGCAAACGTTCGATGAATATGCATCGCATACGTATATCTTATCGCTTTGTTATTCCAATCAAAAAGTTTATTTTTATAAGGCTACGTAAGAGAAGAATATTTATTATCATTTACAGACCTTATATTTGTGATTATAAAGTAAAAAAAAAAAAAAAAAAAAAAAAAACTCTTGTTTTCTGTTAGGTTTATCTTTTTTTAATTGATAATTAACAAGTCAAGGAGCAAGTAAACGTCTGAATTACTCCCCTGCCCTCCCTCCTGAAAGTCGGCTCCTTGGAGTTTCAGTAGTATCGGATTTACTTTACGGACATCGGTCACTTAATACCTCTTTCAATAAGTTTTCTCTAACAAACTCTGCAATACACTTACAGAAAAAAAAAAATCAAATTAAAGTTTTATGAAATAATTAATATATATAATGATCCTCATCTGTCATGAACGAATCCGGTTAGTACCGCTTCAAAACAGAAACTTTTGGCAGCCATTTTTTTTCCGTTTGTTTAATTCAACTTAGGAAACATACATATCATTTTCATACATGTTTTGTATCGCACATATTCTTATTTATTTGCTATAAAACCTTGTAAAACTATTCAGTCTTAATGTTTAAATGTCTAAATAAAATATAACGAATCACTGGCTATTATAAACATGAACCTATAAATAGAATTATGTAACTCACGGAGTAAAAAGACAGGAGAAGAAGGTAACGCTGAAATTTTGTGATGTTGTTTTCTAATGTTTACAGGGGGCGCCAGCGTGCAATCCTTCTTTCTCTCCAGCTTCCGCAATGTTATTCAATGGGGAAATGTCTCGTTTTAATTATTTTTTTAAAAATAATATCAAGCTGAAAAAATTTGGATTGAAAGCAAATTTCATTAAATAGAGTATTCTAACCAACATGTTTTTTTAAAGAGCCATTTTATACAAATTTTACTTTGAAAGAAAGCTTTTAAAAAATGACGATTCTTATGAACCGAAGCTAGCTAAAACAGACAATTGGGAGGAAGGAGAATGGATGAAATTTTGTAAAGAAAAAAAATAAACTTACTTTAGGTGCAGAAAACACGAACTCGGACTTTATTTTTCTCCTAGAGCTTTTTTTTTTCCTTATCACTATCATAGCCTGTTTTACAACTAGGAACGAAGCATTTATTTGAAACATCTGAATTATGCAGTTTTAAGAACTTACAAAGAAATTAAATTGCTTAAAATAAAAAATCTTAAATGTACTCCAGCAAAATTCTATTGAAAACAACAGTATATCCACGCCGAGGTAGGGAGGAATGACAAGTGGCGCCCTCAATATTTACCAAAAATTTAGATCACAGTTTCGTAGCTTTCTCCCATTGGACCTTCAACTCCTATTAATATTACTCCGTGATGTAACTTCATGATTATAAACAATGCAAAACCAAATAAAAACAAACCAAAACTGTTGCCATTCAGAAAATACAAATTCCAAATGGACAACTTTTTAATTCCGAATGAACGACTCTTCGACTGTTTCATTAAAAAAACGCTTAAAATATTTCTAAAACATATTAAAGCCTTAAAAATCTTAAAATATTTGTAAAAACGCATTAAAGCCTTTAAATATTTTTATCAAACTTCATTGTTTCTTTACATTGTAAGGTATGATTGGCGTCGAGTTTAGTACGTAAATGCCGCCAGTTGATTTTAGTTTTGAAATTAGTGTAAAATGATAGTTGGGATAGAATGTCTGGTTGGGCAAGTAAAAGTCACCAGTTGAAATGAGTATTGAAAGTAGAGTAGTCTAAGGTGATAATGTCGAGTCAAGGTAAAATGTTCGGTTGAGAATGAGAAAGTCCCTAGCTGGATCCTGGATATTTTGGCGATGTTGTGGGTGAGATAGCTGGTTGGAGGTATCGAGTAGAGGTGAATTTGGGTTAGCATGGAGTGTCTGTAGTTATTGGATAGTTAGTTAGAAAATTTGAAAACAGGATCTACGATAGTCTTAAAAAAGAGAATTTTGGTAAAATGAAGTGAATCGTTTTTTCTTATTATGAGGACTTTAAATACGCAAGCGAAGTGATGACGTCACTTGCCGTTCGTGGATACAAGAAAAATATTTCCTATGTTAAACGCCCAATGGATTTTTTGTAAAAAATAATTAAAAATCGAGGGAAATTATTTCCCGATTTTAATCCCCATATTTAGGTTTAGATATGTATTAGTTATCATGTGCATGCGTTAGATTAAGTTGTTTTTGTTCTAAAATTGATAAAATTTGAATTTTAAATTTCAAAACTCTAGATAAAAAAAAAAAAAAAAACTTCCATATTCCATTGAAAACATAAACATTTCATTTCAAAGGATGATATTCACACAATAAATATCCAACTAATATACTAATTAAAAGGGAAATGATAAATATTCTATCATAATTTGAAGTGAAATTTGTTTTCAAATGTCAAAATAAAGTATCTGATATAAGATACTAATATGTTGCAGCGGAATAGATTTGATATCGGTCATCCTTGGCAGAAAAAAAAAATATATATATATATATATATATATCGCCAAATTATCTGGCGAATATAATTTAACTCCTTTCAAAAATCATGGTTATTTTAAAAACTTATATTAAGAGAGTAATGAATAATATGAAACAATATTTCTCACAATACATATTACGAAAATATACATCTGGCATGTATATTTTCGTAGTACGTTTTTGATCGCCAAATACAAAAACGCCAAGAACAATAGCGTTTTGAAATTTAAAATTAAAATTTTGTCAATTTGACAGCAAAATAACTCAATCTAACACATGCACATGATAACTAATACATATATATATACCCAAATATGGGGATTAAAATCGGGAAATAATTTTCCTCGATTTTTAATAATTTTTTACAAAAAATCCAATGGGCGAATAACATAGGAAATTATTTTCTTGCATCCACGGACGGTCAGTGGCGTCACACTTCGCTTGCGCATAGAGCACTTAATGGAACACTGGGATGTGTTGTTGCTGTTGTGTTGTCGGGCCTATATTTTTTGTCAACCAGCGGTTTTTTTATTGTCATTCATATTTATTGATCGGGTAGAATTTTTTTAATTTCAGAACGAAAATTATAAATATCGAAACACATTTGATTTATAAACAAAAATTGAAAATACATTTAAAGGATAACGTGGTAACCATTATGATCTAAACATTGTTTTCAAGATTTATCGTTCACATTCCGTCATTTTTGACGGGGTTATATACTAGTAAGATAATAAAAAGAATTTTTATAGAAAATATTTTCTATAAAAATATATCAAAAATTTTTATAGAATCTTTATAATTTCATAGAAAAATATTTTTCAAATTCAAGTTATATGTTTGAGATAGCATTGAAGTTGAATTTTCAGGTATACTTTTAATGGAAATTACCAAAATGCCGCCCCCAAAATCGTGCCGCCCGGGGCGGACCGCCCCCTCCGCCCCACCCTTGTTACGCCACTGGTCGTGGCCACAATATCCTCCGTGTTCCTATCAAAATTATACCTCTGGGGGCCACCGAAGCTGGGGCGCTATCCCCTTCGTGTAGGACCAAAACTGTGGTGGCATGTCTCCGGAACATCCGTAGGGGTGCGTTCCAGACCGTCGCCAATTATCCATAGCTCAGTAATGGTGCGACGTCAATCACAACCTACCTAATTATCTACCTACCTAAAACCATGGATCATATTTTAATTATCCCGTGCAAGAAGATTAATTTTCTAAAAGTAGAGAAAAAAAGTTGATATTTATTTTCTTTGTTTTTTTACATTCATGGTTTCGGGTCACGGTACTCTAGTTGGTAAAGCGCTGAGCACGTAATTGAAAGATTGCCGATTCGATACTTGAGTCGGCCAAAGACCGTCGTGTACACTAATGGTGGATGGTGCACATAAAATCTGTCGTGGTTGCAAGTTCCTCCCTGTTCCCATCCCCACTATACCTCTGGGGATCACCAAAGCGGAGGGGGATCCCCTCCGTGAAGGTTCAAAATTGTAATGACATGTCTCCGGAACATCTCTAAGGGTGCGTCCCAGACCGTCGCCAATTACCCATAGCGCAGTATTGGTGCGACATTAAATTCAACCATGGATCATATTTTAATTTTCTCGTGTAAAATGACTTCATGACAGAAGAACAACGTCACTGGGAGAAACTGTTTTCAAAATGGCAAATAGAGTACCTTCATAAACTTGTCGTTTTTAGTTAATAACTTCTTCAATTAAAATGATAGACATTTCTAAGCGGCTGAAATGTCTTCCTTGGAGTACTCGGAACTCATTGATACCTCTCGTGACACGAAGGAACGTGCCCTTCGTTAGAAGATGCTGTCGCAGAAAAAAAAAATTTGACGCCAGTGACAGTAACTTTTTTTTAATATGTAGAGAAAAATTGCTCACTAAGCTAAAAGGCAACATATTCAAAGAGTAATATTTAAAAAACAGAATTCGAAAAACATTTTTGAATGCGATATTTTTCTAAAACGAAGCCATGAAAATTCCATTGGATAACATGGGAAGGAAGAAAGAGGGGATCTAACTGATGTACAGCCTTAAATATCTGATGAAATATGAATATTATTAAATTTTAACTTTTCTTATTGCAAGCATTAGCAAAATTTATTTCCCACAATTTATTACCCAAATCATTGAGCTATTTATATGAAAATCCCTAGCAAATATAGTGAAAATTGAAAAAGTTTAACTAAATTTTAATTCCTCGCCGGCTAACTAGCATAGGTAGGTTCTTCAGTTTCCCCATTATATATATGTTTTCATACATTTCTAGTAAAAGACATATATTCATGTTAAGAAAAAAGAATTTGACCAAACGCTCGACACGGGTCAGACTAAAATATCCGAACCTAATAGTCCACCACACTATCATCCCAACTGACACTTAATAGATTACCCACTGTTCAGTTCGATGCAGTTCTAATTTAACTTATTTTATCGGAGTCATTTTCATAGTTTCGTTTCCATGCAACTTCATACAAATAATTTTAATACAACTATTCCTGTAATGCAAATTTATATGAAATATTGCTCTATTCTGCTATGATGAGAAAAATCTTAACCCTTAAATGCCGAGAGTTGCCTTTCGGCAACATCCCCAATTTTGTCTTCTAAAATATTATTAGAATAATATTGAAGCTCTAATGCTTGTTGTTTGCCAATTGGCAACAAATTGCTTTTTAGCTGTAAATCGTAGTTAAAAAAAAAAAAAAAAAAAAAAAAATGATTTTTAAAAGTATTTTTCCCGTGATTTATTTAAGAGAGGAAAGAAATAAAAGATTTTTAAATTGCTTGAAAATTAATCAAGCATTTAAGGATTAATTTTGAATAACTTATGAAATTTTCAAATAGGGAATATTTGTAATCAATGATGTTCAAGCCAGTATCATAACTGATATTTTAAAAGTATATCTTACATCATTAGGGTAAAAATATCCCTCAAAATGGATATTTATGAGAAATTTTGTCCTATTCTGCCATGTTAAGAAAATCGTAAATTTCGAATAACTTATGTATTTTTTAAATTAGAATATTCATAGTCAATAATTTCCTGCTAGTATTTTAAATGATATTATAAAAGTAGTCTGACACCTTTACGATGACAATACGCTTAAAAATGGATGTTTGTGCGAAAATTTGCCTTATTTTGCCATGTTAAGAAATCGTAAATTTCAGAAAACTTATGAAACTTCCAAAATTGAATTTTTATAGTAATATTTATGCCAGCATCATAACTGAGATTTTAAAGCAGGTCTGACATCTTTACAGTAACAGTATTCCTTCTAATGCATATTTAACAGAAAATTTGACCTATTCTCCCATGTTAAGAAAATCGTATATTTCTAACAACTTACGAAATTTTTAAATTAGAATGTTGCAAATCAGCAGGTTTTTGCCATTGTCATAAGTAATATTTTAAAACTGGCCCTACTTCTCTGTGATTATTTGATTTTAGGTTATCATGTATACACACCCTGCGGAAGAACAGCTTATCAAATTTGTTTTCGGATTCAATTTTCGCGAATAGTTTCCATATCTATAATATGATGAGGATTTTTTTTTTTTTTTTTTTTTTAAGAGAGGGAAAATTTAGGAAAAGAAAAAGCCAAGCTACAAGAGCTTTTACCCAAATTTTCATTTTAATCAGGTTAATGCTAATATAGACGATTGTAAACAATTTATAATACACCTAGACTGCCCTGACCTCTTTTTAAAACTTTTCAATCGCTCAACAGGTGGAGTTGTTATTCCATTTTTCTCATAGTTTTTAATACCATAGTATCAGACAAAATTTCGTATAAATGTATACAATGCGAATTATTTTTAACTTTTCAATGAAATATATATATATAATGAAAGAAATATGATGGAAAATAAACAGATGATCAAATTGCCGTAACAAACAAAAGCCCAATAGATTAATATAGTATAAAAAATATACATATCTGTGTGTTTTTCCGTGTGGTTTGTAGGGGATCTCTTCTACCCTAAGCGAGGGGAAGTAGTATCATTGAATGGTATGAATTTTCAATATAGGTGTCGTTCCTTTAATGAATGTTTTGTTATTATTATTATTAAGTAAATGCTAAAATTTTACTTTTTTATTTTCAACATTTAGTGTTATTGTTTCTTCCCCCCCCCCTCTCTCTCTCTCTCTTTTTTAGTGTTTTAATGTTGTTAAGTCTCTTTTGAGACGAAAATCATCCGCATGCATCATGGGACAACAATTTTAAAAATTCTAATTTGTATTGCGCGAATTATTAAAAGAAACTCAAGAAGAAAATTTTGTGATGGCCACAACATATTGATATATTTTTTTTCCCTCTGTAATCTTTAGATAATAACTGGTTGAGCGGTTCAAAAAAAGGTCTATATATAGAAACATATCTGAAATACTTATTTAAACATAAGATGAAACTAAACATACCATATACATTGAAATTAATTTTTAGCAGCAGTGAGTTCATTACAAGCACAGTAACACATAATGAATCAACCTAGGAAATCAAAATAGTTATTCTAAGTGAGGATAATGCAGACTTACCAAGCTGTATAAATTAAAAATTAAAATAGAAATACATTAATAACAACACATTTAAAAAGAACTTATTTATAACGAAAAGCTTATACCTTAATTTTTAAATTACTAACAACATTCATTAAGAAATAAAAAATGACACATTAACGATTTTTTTAATGCTATAAAATCAGCACTCAACTTACGAAACTAGTTTATAAATTAACAGACGACAAAATGAAAACTGACTAAAATTAATTAGTTATATAAACAAAGTCTTCGAGCACTCTCCTGTTATTGAAAACGTTCTAAATATAGCTAATGAAATAAAATATAAATATGGATTCGTTCTGTACAACTTCGTGTGTGTTTATAAAAATTTGGGGATCAGAAGAAAAAGAAGTCGAAATAGAATATATTTAATTAAAATAGAAATATAAGGAAGATAATTAGCTATAAAAAAAATAAAAAAAAAAAGTTAAACATTAAAAGTTAGATAAAATTAATATTATGGTTAAGGATTGTTATATCTTTAGGATTTTATTCACTCAAAACAAACAAAGTTTTTATAAATACAAAATAAGGTTTTCGAGACTGATTGTTATTTATTTTAATTTTCTTAGTCTTTTCACATACCCGTTAATTCTAAAGCATATATCTTTCAAAGATCATTCTGATAAGGAAAAAATCATCTGCATAAATAAATTAGCATGTTATATAGTTATATATATATATTTATATAAAATTCTTTTGAGAATGAAAAAAACACTAAAAGGTTTTTTAAAAAGTCAGAATATCATTTTCTTCAACCTTAAGTTATTTTATAGGCAACCCTTCTCTTCTTTAATTATATCTCATTCTTGAGGACCATTAATGAAACATTTGAAGCATAAAAAGCAAACTTAATTTAATGGAAAAATAAAATTATTGTTATTATAATTTTTCAAGTTCACTAATGCGTGATTAATGTATGGGTAATACGGCTTGCAATCGTATCTATTTCCTATGAAATTCAATAAAAGATTCATGTGTTTTTATAAGAGACAAATAATCGAGAATGGTTGATGTTGATTTTAATCTCCTTACTATCTTTTCACATATCCGACCCGCTAAGTCTAAAATATACGAGTTTCCTTTCTTTTAAATAATTTAATTTACTTCAGACATTTAATCTAACAGTACATAATTGTGTTAATTCTTATTCTTTTCTATTTCCTTGTAAAAGAAAAAAGTTCTACGCACATTACTTTTACGCACCTTACCAAACCAATATAACCTATATCTGATTTATTTTAAATAATGTAACATTAGTAAAAGGAACTTTAAGTAATTTAAGTCAATATAAAGTAGTATATAAGAATTCTTCTTAGTATGGTTGTACAAGAACTGTAAGTCCTATACTCATAAAAATATACACAGCTGTTTCATCATCGAAAATAAAGGCAAAAATCTTTTCATATACTTAACAAAAAATATTTAAAATAACATGTTTAGAAAAGTCTTTTAAAAACATTTTACATTAATACAACAATAGAAGTAGCAGGTTAATAGGCTGTGAAATGCATATTTTAGATGTCATCTAAATGACACTGGAAATATTTTATTTAAACAAAACCTCATTAAAATCATTTTACATGAATAATTTTAATTTTAAATTTTGCTACTCTAGTTCCACTGTACCCCCAAATAGTATTTTTAAATCAAAAGTCAAAAAGTTGCACAAAATTTATTAATAGAGTAAAGAACATTACATGCATGCAATTGAGAAAGTCTTAGCTTTAAATTAATACAATGATATTGATTATAGGATAATAATTTTGTCTTTGAAATCCTAAAAAGTAAAACTTGCCTAATTTTTCCAAAAGTTATAGTGGAATCAATAACTGCTGCAATTTGAAATATGACAGTGACTAGTTTCCGTAGTGTTGCCATAGAAGTTAACTAAATTATGGCATATTTTTCTAATTTTTGAGTATTGGAATCGTAGAAAAATACATGTTGCTCCTCTTTATCCCCCCTTCCCTCTACTGTGCAACCGCGAAAAGATGGCATGCGACCTTGGAATAGTCCATTTTGAAGAAGGGGCGGCCGAATGAAATGCAAATTGTGCTTGGCGGCAGTTCTTTTCGCCAAACAATTCTTTGACTTACCAGCTCCTTTGGCACGTATACGAGCAGTCAAAGTGTCTATTGTTGCTAATTAAATAGAAAATTGCTAAATTTTTGTCAATTTAAATATTGTTTTAATTATTTCTTATAATTTTTTTATCAGATATGCAGAAAATCGATAAAACAAAATAGCTTTAAACATTGCTTATAATTTGTGTTCACATGTATGTTTATTTCTAGTATTTAAATTAACTGAATCCCTAAAATTTATTCGTTTAGCTTTTAACTTCTCGAAGTATACGTAAAACAGTTCCTTTTAATTTTTTTTTTTTTTTGTAAATATTCACTATCATAATTAGTTCAATTATTTAAATCTAAAAATATATCATCATTGAATGTTTTGTAAATATTAACTATCGTGATTAATTAAATTTCTTCCTTTCTACTTTTATTACAACCATTATATGATTATGTCATGTTATTTAATGACAATTACAATAATTTAATGTTTATTTTATCAAAACTGTAATGGTATTAATCATGGTTTCTTTTATTTTATACATTGTAGAAATAAACTTTTTTAAAGTTTAATTAAGTTACTTCTTTCATCCCTTTCTGCTGATAATGATTGTACTTAAAAATTACTTCTCGGAAGCCATTAAGATTATTTTAAAAAATCAAAATTTCTTTTTGAATGTTATTTGATCGCCGAAACTTTAAAATTTGTAAACAATAGCACCTCCGAGCACTTCTTTTAAATAGTAATTAAAAATACCTTTAAACATTAAGTTTATCAACAACTTCAAACTATAATTTCACACTAAGAATGGGGCTAACAACGCCAAATCTGGAAGCCACTCTACTCTATGTTACCATGGAAACACAACCTCTCACCTTATTTCTTTAATGGAATCGTCTGAAAACATGTGATTCGCGTGCCAAGTTATCGCGGTTGTACAATACATCATTGTGAAATTAGCGAAAATAAATAAATTCTGAAAATCTGAAAAGGAATAGATATACCAAAATCCCACGAAACTTTTTACGATTATAATTTTTCTTTACACAGTATGTCCGGAATGAAAAAGTTAATTACGTTCAGCATACTCAAACACCAATAAAAAGCCCTTTAAACATTCAGAATATCTTTTTTTCCCAATCTTTAACTATTTTAAAGCTCACCACTTTTATTAAATCTCGTTTTCAAAAGTTATTAATAAAACTCACAGGACATATAAATCAAACTTAATTTACTGGAAACGTAAAATTGCTAGATCTTTTCATCCCATCCCATCCCTTACTACGCGATTAAAATCGACGGTGTGCAATCGTATATACTATATCTTTCACTGAAATTCGGTAAAACATTCACGTCTAGAGACAGTAATCAACTCTGGTTGAGATTGGTTTTATTTCCTTACTATCTTTCTCACATACTGCTCCACGCATAATTTCTTTCAGAATTGAGATTGTATTGTTAGAGAAATTATTAAAAGGTAGTCTAAATTAAAATGAACATGTATTCCCCTCCCTCCTCTCCCCCCTAAAAAAAAAAAAAAAAAAAAAGTTATCTCTTAGTTTTCAGAATATTTTTATTTTTATTTGTTCAATAATTAAAAACGATATTATAGTCAATTAGTGAAAGCAGAAGTGATATTTCCATAGGACGTATAAAACACACAAGGCTTAATTTATCGAAAGAGTATAAAAGTATTTAGCTGTTTAATTGTTTTATTAGCTAAATTAAACGATTATTTCTATACTTAACGTAAGATTTTATTATAAAAATTCCAAGCATAAAATATCTAATAAAAAATGCAAAAAAAAAAAAAAAAAAAAAAAAAGTGGTGGTGGTGGAATGGAAGAGCATTCATGTAAGGATCAAGGCCGATTGTCTACACTAGGGGCTAAGTCTGGATGAGATGTCCTTTGTAAGGTCTTCCTAAGTGCTCCTAGTCCGTATTCAGTAGCGTCTCGGATAAGTCACAGAATTTTTTGAGTGACTACACATGGCTAGATTAGATCGATGAGCGTGACTGCAATTCGAACACGACCTTTCGTCTACCAGCTTCGAGAGTGGAATCTCTCGGTGACTGGTAAGTGCTAGGAGGAAGGAGGAAGACAGTTTGAGATAGACGTTTTGATTAAATATGTAAATAAATTAAAATCTAAGTCTTTTTCTCTTTCTCACGACATTCACTTAATTATTACAAAATTCTAAAAATGTGCAGTTTGTTTTCGAAACTTAAATTTGATAAGAATTTTAGAACATCCGATGAATTTTGCAGACATTAAATTACTTTTTAGTATTAATAACTTTAAAATCAAAACACATTCTGAAACAAAGTTAATAAAACTCACAAGACTGAAGGTTTAATTTATTGAAAAAATATTTAGCCGATTAATTACTTTATTATCTGAGTTGATAACGGATATATTGTAAACTTTAAATAAGAATTTTTTTTATATAAAAATAGGAAACATGTACAAAGAAAAAAAAATGTTTAGATTATTATATAAACTAGCGGGCTACGTCTGCTTTGCTGGGCACTATATTTAAAGGAATTTTCAACAGAATTGGATCAGTATTTATTTTTTACATCGCATTATAAATAAAAACTTAAAAAAAAAAAAAAAAAAAAAATGAAATTCGAGTACCCCGCCTCCTACGGCAGCTCATTTTCCCGCCCGTATTGCATCGGGTCCAGGTTCCCACTGTCTGCAGAAAGGTCTTTTCCAGGCACTTCAATCTGGGTATTTATCGACAACATGTGAATCTTCCGTTATTTAAAAACTACGATTTTAAAAATGACTGTATCTCAGCATCTATTATATATTTTAGTTTTTGAACCATGTGTTTTATAGCCCCCTTTATTTACACTATATTACGGTCGACCAATATAACAAAATAAAATAAAAAGTAGATTTTCTTTTAAAAGGAATTAAATACATGAAAAACAAATACATTTAAACCAGTTTAATCCTTTCTACTATTTACTACCATTTTTTCCTCAATAAATATTATAAACAAATAAATAAATAAAAGTATTTTTATTTTAAAGGAATTAATTTAAAATGAAAAATAAAAAGTTGTTATACTATACAAATTATACATAAACATAATATATATATATATATATATATATAACCATATATATATATATGTAACCACCTTTAAATGAATGTACTAAATAAAAAATAAATTGCGTAATAGCCGTTTTTAAGATACGCAGACGATTGCAATGGAAGAATAAATTCATGAAAAATGAAACATAAAAGCCAATATTTAAAATTGAAAAAAATAAATTAATTAATAAATAAAAATAAAAAAGTTCAAATTCGAAAAAATCTTGATGAGGTGCACATCTACAAGGTCCCAGGTACCCGTCTACTAACATGTTAAGAGAAAAGAATCTGACTGATCGCTCGACACGGTGACAGACTGAAATGCCCATCCTAATAGGCTACCAACATTTTAGTTCGATACATTTACCTTATCTTAATTTACCAATTTTATCGAGGTCAGTTTCGCATTTTAGTTTTCATGTTACTCCATGCTATTTTCAATGCAATGATCCCAATAATGTAAGTTTGTGTGAAATATTGTTCTATTTTGTTATGTTAAGAAAATCTTACTCTAACTTGAAAATTTCGAATAACGTTCGAAATTTTCAAGTTAGAATATTCGTAACCAATGATGTTCAAGTTCAAACCAGTATCATAAATGATATTTCAAAAGTAGTCTGACATCTTTACTATGAAAATATCCCTCAAAAGGGACGTTTAAGTCAAATTTTGCCCTGCTCTACCGTGTTAAGAAATTCGTAAATTTCGAATAACTTGCGAAACAGAATATTTATTTTTTATGATGTTAGCATTACAATAGATATTTAAAAGCTGGTGTAACATCTTTACGATAAAAATATTTCTTTTAATACACATTTAAGGGGGCTCTATACATATCGTCTCCGATAGTCAAAGCCGCTGTTAATCTATGGGGAATTTTGCCCCGTTATAACCTATTAACTAATGTATATTTTTAAATTTCTTTTTCACATTCAGATATCTCACAAAAGTTAAACTGATTATAGGTTTCTAAAAATTAATTTTCTTAATTTTTAATATTTCTTTTTTAAGTTTAAAAATGCAAAATTTTATGTTGTGAAAATTCGCAATCTACAAATTTAAAATAAAATATTAAAAATCTGGAGTGACTCCACTCGACTTTCTGAACATTTTTCGATTAACGGTTTTATAGTAATAGCAAAGTAAAAGAGAAGTCATTAAATAAACAAAAGAGAAAATTATAATAGGGTGTTTCATTATTTTTCTCTATACAATATGTTGTTTAATTCAACATTGTTGCACTTTAAATAACTTGTGCCCATAGATCATAATGATAAAGAATATTTCGGTGTGTCTCTGTAAAACTCTATAAGGGCTAAATTCACCAAAATCTATACATTTCGTGTGACAGTGACCTATAACATGTATATAAATTTTCAGCTCAATCGGATAAGGCATTTAAACGCTATCGCACTTAAAATAATTTGAGCCCATAAGCCATAATGATAAAGAACTTGTCGTTGTATCCCGCAAAAAGAAAAAAAAAAAAAAAAATCTGGAGTGACTCCACTCGACTTTCCGAACATTGAGTAATTAACAGTTTTGTAGATAAAGTAAAGAAAGAGGAGTTGTTAAACAAACAAAAGAGAGTAAACCATAAGACTATTTTTCTCCAAATAATTACACGATGTTTTATTTAACGCTACTGAACTTTGAGCCCATAGATCATAATGATAAAGAATTTTTCGTTGTGTCCCTGTAAAAACCTATAAATGCTAGATTCACCAAAATGCTTATAGTTAGTGCAACAGTTATTTATAATATTCATATAAATTTTCAACTCAATTGAATGAAGCGTTTAGATGCTATCGCACTTTTTAAAAATTTGGTCCCATTGGCCATAATGATAAAGAATTTTTCTTTGTGTCCCTGTAAAAAAACTGTAAGTGCTAAATTCACCAAAATCTATACAGTTGGTGCAACTGTAACCTATAACATGTGCACAAATTTTTTGCTCAGAGGAATAAGGCGTTTAGACGCTATTGCACTTTTAAGTAGTGTTCGGAAAGTAAAAATTATAAGTACTAGATTTTCTTAAGTCCAGGAAGTTTGTGTGACGGTGACCCATAACATGTATATAAAATTTTCAAATCATTTGATTAAGGCGTTTAGGCGGTGTCGCACTTTAAATAATTTAAACGCATAGGCCATAACGATAAATAATTTTTCCTTGTGTTCCTGTAAAAATATATAAGTGCTAGAGCTACCAAAATATATACAGTTCGTTCGATAGGGACCTATAATATGCGTATAAATTTTCATTTATATGAATAAGATGTTTATACACTATCGTACTTTAAATAATTTGAGCTTGTAGACCATAATGACAAAGAATTTTTTGTTGTGTCACTGTAAAAAAAAACAAAACATACGTGTTAGATTCACCAAAATCTATACTGTTTGGATGGCGGTGTTTAAGTTTATTTGAATAAGGCGCTGTAGACACTATCGAACTTGAAATAATATGAGTCCATTAGCCATAATGATAAAGAATTTTTCTTTCTATCCCTGTAAAAATCTATTCGTGCTAGAGTCACCAAAATTTGTACAGATCGTGAGATGGGGACTTTCAAAATGTATATAAGTTTTCAGCTTAACCGGATAAGGCATTTAGATGCTATCACACTTTAAATAACTTGAGTCCATAGACCATAATACTAAAGAAATTTTCTTTGTGTCCTTACAAAAAAACTATAAATGCTAGATTCCCCAAATAGGGTTCATTCTACGGTGACCTAAAATATATGCATCAAATTTTAATTCATTTGAACAAAAGGTTTAGACGTTATCGTGTTTACTCTCACACATACTCATGAAAATATATATGCATCACAGTAAAAATAGCAAAAATGAACTCTGATAACCTCAAAATGTATAGATACACCAAAATCACAAAAAATGATTTTTGCGATGATTACATTACTTTTCTTACCTAGTTATGTTCGGAAAGTTAAAAAAAAAAATCATCAATTTTTAGAAAGTTTTAATTCGTTTAATGAGGGCTTTTTAAAGACTGATCTGACTTCTTTGCGACCATTTGTTGTTGAGATATTGTCTAATGAACTAATACACTAACAGACACCCTACCCCTACAGACGGACACAATATCATTTTGTTATTTTCGGATGTAAACGTGTAAAAGCTGAGGACTAAGATTTTCCCGATTTTCTAAGTTCCTCTTACTTATAGTATGATTGGGTACTTAAAATATATGCCGCGTTTAGCTTTCTCGAAATTGAAATGAATAAAAATTTTACCACAGCTGATCGAGACATTTAAATTACTTAAAATGTTAATTAACTTTTAAATCAAAACTAATTGTTAAACAAAGTTAAATAAAATCGCAAGACGCAATGCTTAATTTATTGAAAAAGTTAAGTTGTTGAATATATTCCCTTCGTTTTACGATTTACATAATCAAAGTTAGCAGAGCAAAATCCTACTCATTTATCAAAGTAATTCAGTAAAACGTTCACGTCCCAAGCTTAGTAATCGACACTGGTTAGGATTACTCTAGTGCTATCTTTTCTATTTTATTGCTCTCCCATAATTTTCAGAGTCGTTTAAACATTCCCGTATAATTTCTTCTTGAATGGGGTTAACGCCATCTGAGTAAATATTAAACGCAGCCGCTGTTTGTGATGCAATGGAATATTTATCCAATCTAATCATCGCAGCTATGGTTGAACGATAGAGAACGTTTAAATAAATAAATAAATAAATAAAATGATATGATGTTGCACTCGCACGACTTTCTCTCATCCTGAAATTCATTACTATAAAAGTAGAGGGGAGATTAAGGGGTAAAATAATGAGTACTATTATATAAACCTACGTTAAAAATAATTCGAACTAGGGTTCGGAACAAATTTATTTTGCAAATAAATCTGTGTGAGGGGGTGGGGGAGGAGTTACCGCCCTCCTAAATCCCTCGTTTCAATATTACCTACATTTAAATAGAATTCAAAACCAGTTTTTAATATTTTAATTTCCCTCCAATTTATACACATAAATTTCACCTGCTGTATTTCTTGAAACCTATCAGTTTGTTTAATCTTTTCAAGTAAGAACATTATGTTAACATCAAAATACAACATTTGAAATGCCTGAAATTATTTGTTTTTAAGTTACTTTGATAAAAGACATAGACAAAGATTAAACGTTAAAAAACTGACTTCAGTATCCAGGAAACCGCAAAACGTGTAAATATACAAAAAACAAGAAATGGATATTTAGCTTTAAAAAATATTTTATTTACCGTATGGGTTTGATGAATTAATTTTAATTCCTGAGCAGTTTTCCTGAACAGGATAAAATATTATAGTAAAGAATTTTCACTAATTGCATTCTGTAAAAAAGAATGTTTTCGCTTACCTAATTATGGCAGCCCTGTATATCTTCTAAAAATTATGCACAAACCATATGGTGCGCATAAATATAATTCTATATTAATAACACTCAGCACAACCTGAAATACACTCCCATAAATTTTCAAGTATTTCCCCACTATACATTCTAGTTTTTTGTGTAGCCCTGTAAACAACCGATGGAGGATTTTCATACCATATTCTACATGAAACCTGCTTTTACGCATATAAGAAATATATATTCATTTCTTTTGGTTTAGTACATTCATTAGATGTTAAATTCTACTTACCTGCATTCCCCTCGTAGAGTTAATGTATTTGAATTCTCTTGGATGTACCTGTATATATACGAACCATTTGCTTAATCACAACGAAAAGTTTAGTGTAGCATCCCTGTATGATACAGATTTAGGATGCGAGTTTGAATTTCTTGCTGCTATTTGTTCTTGAGATATGCTGATGACAGACACACAAACAGATCAATCGCTAAAAACATGTTTTTCTTGTTCAGAGGACCTTAAAACGTATAAATATAACAAAAACTCACTTTCGAAAAATGGACCCCAAAGCAATACTTTCTCTAATATGTATATATATCGTTAAGAGAAAGCAAAAATAAATAAATAAATAAATAATAATAATGATAACAAAACTATGTCTATTATTTTGAAGCTAAATCGGTCTGTACAGTTTTTTTTTTTTTTTAGCACGACAGGACTATTTTTTTTCAGATAGCGATTTTGCGTTGTTTCCGTTTATTGTACTACACCTTGATTTTTTTTTTTTTTTAATTTAATTAATATTTAATTTAAAGAAATTAAAAATGCCTGTGGAGCATGAAATCTAATGGTAATGGATAATTTAATTAAATTTAATTTAAAGAGATATCAATGATATAGGAAAAACTACTTTAGTCATTTCATTTCTAGTAATAAATAGAACGGAAAACGGACAATTCTACCCGGAGGCATTTTGTATAGTTAGAACAATTAAAAAATGTTTTACCTTTTTAACCTCATTACGCATAAGTTAATAAATATTTAAAATAAAATCGAAAAAAAAAGGTGCTAAAGCAATGGAACAGCTTGGACCTCTTGGCGAAATTTGAAAGTTGGCACCAAAGTAACTCGGATGTTTCTCGCCAAGATATTTATTTATAAAATTGCGATATCCATTTTAATTCATCGCCAAAAAGACAATAAAATAAAATAAATGAAAACCATCAAGAAATCTAATGCCAAAGTAATTTTAAGAAATGAATATAGTAACCAATGCTAGGGATTTTTTTTTTAAAGGAAGAATTTCCGTTGGTGCATTATATACATTCCAACAAAGTTTTATTTTTAGTAATAGGTAGTGTTCACGATTACAATATTACCTTTAATCCGTTCAGTCAAGAAAAGATTTTACTTTTGACAAAAAAGCATTTCTAAAATAATAATAATAATCAGGGACTGCCCAAAACACGGCTCTACGCCTGCATGCCTCCGGCAAAGGGCCGCGGCGGCGGAATACACGAAATTTATAAATGAATCGTTTTTTTTTTCTTCCCTTAAACGGGCAAAATTAAGCTTCTTATTTTTCTTGTGTTTTATCTTATTTTATATTTATTTATTTACTTTCAAAGTTATAAAATCGGCTTTAAAAACTAATATTTAGCAGCATATTCAAATTACTAATATATACATATAAACCCTAAGCCTGTTTTCGTTTTCTAAGTAATAAATATAAAATTCTGCACAAAACAGAGTTTAATTCAGTATGATAGGCCTTATTTTAATCAATTCTTCCATACAAAGGCACACAGTAGTGTGTTTCATTATATATTATATAGCATCGGTCGCGTTATTATATTCATCATATTCATTTATATACTTTTCAAAGCTATAAAATCGGCTTTAAAAACTAATATTTAAGATCTTACTCTTTCTTTTGCCAATAATTTGCTCAATTTTTACTCTATTCAAATGAATTTTTGACCTAAGTTGCCAAATATATCTAGCTTTCAACCAATGTAATAATAAATTTATATTTTTCAGGCATGCACAGTAAACAAAATATTTACTGCAAATTATACTCATATTTCAGAGAAAACATAGGTGTGCATTTTATTTTTCAGTATAATGTTTCCATAATGCATTGTCAATTTTTCTTCAATTTTTGAAAAATTTGTTGAAATCTATTCTTATTAGGAGCAAAAAACTTGTAATAATAATAATAATAATAATTATTATTATTATCATTATTATTATTTTTGGAAAGCATTTTATATCTGTCTAAATAATCTTGCTATTTCCACAAAAAAAGCATACGAATACTGTACGTAGTAAGTGAAATCGTATTAAAATTGCAAGTCATTTGTAGCTTTTTATGATACAGGGTAATCCAAAATATTTTTGCTTTTTTCAATTTGTGATTAGTTCCTTAATTGCACTCGTTACTAAATCGATAGTGGAAAATGTGAGTTTATAAATCTGTACTGATAAGTATAAAGGATTTAAGTCCATATTCTTGATTTTTCAGGAGACGAAAAATAGTTAAACTAACTAAAAACAAATCAGGAGAATCGATTAGGAAAAAGGGATTTCGTTGACTTATACCCTTTATACCATTCAGTGATTGTCAGCCTTCATTTAATAATGGAAAAAAGTTGAATTAAATATTTTATACCATAAATGAATGGTAAATTTCTGACTTGAACCTTTTTTTACCAATGGATTTTCTCAAAGACTAAATGACACAGACTTAAATCATTTATACCAATCGATTGAGAATTTTTTTCTGAGTCTGACTATGTACTTAACATAAAATCGACATATTTGGACTTAAATCCTTTATACTTATCAGTACAGAAATGTTCTTTGCATGTCTGAAGTTCAAAGCCATTTCTTCCAGTATTTTTTCAGAAAATAGAATAAATGTTTAATATATATATATATATATATACATAATAATTTGATCATCCACTGTGATACGCTGAATATAACACTGAAAACATTTAGGATGTGAAAATTCTAAATATAACTTGTTGATAATCGATAAGGGGAAAACACATCTTTCCTATATTTTTCAAATAATATGTATATCTTTACATGTAAACGCATATTTATACACACATATTACTCACACGTACAGATATGATACACTGAATATTATATGAAAAGCTTTTACGACGCGAAAAATCTCAAATGAAATTTGTTTCTAGTCAATAAAGAGAAAATATAAAAATTTCCAAATATTTGAAATGAATTAAACACATCGACACTCAAAAGTAACTGTCGAAAGGACAGGAAATTTATTGTTTTAAAACTAAGATTATATAACTACCAAACCTATGAGAAATTTTCGCGCTTTATTTCTTTTCTTATTTAGCTTTTAAAATTTAAAACTTATACCAATTTCACCATCTAATTAAAATTTTAATTCATCTGAAGCCAAATTATTATTAGAATCAAATTAATGTTGTGCGATAGTGAAGCCAAAATCATCCAAAGAAAGGTTTCAAATTAAAATTCATGTTTGAGAACCCAGTTTTCATACTTCCCGAGGCAAGTATAGATTGAGTATATGACCCCTATGACGACTTTGAAATTTTTGTCGCCATTTTGGTAATCTCTCTTTTTTTTTTTTCTTTTATTCATTTTTGCATACTCTTTGTTTAAAAAAAATAAAAAATAAATAAATAAATAAATAACATAGCATCTATTCCTATTAATATTTTTATTATTGCGTTTATGAATAATTTTATGACAATTGTTCATATTTTGTTTACATCTTTAAAGTATTGCTAAGTTTAAAATTACTCTTGCAAAGATTGTAAAGATGCATCATTTAAAAATACATTTAAAAAAAAAAAAAAAAAAAAATGACCTCATCAGACAAATGTCATCATTTTTCTGATTAGATCATTGAACTGAGTCCTCGTTCTTAAATATTGTCCATGGATAAATATACATATATATATATTTTTTTTTTATCCTCGCGTATTTTATTAATTTTGTCACTATCGCATCGTTTCGACAAAGTTTCATCGTAACTGGTCCACGGTTCATATTTTGTTTACATCTTTAAAGTATTGCTAAGTTTAAAATTACTCTTGCAAAGATTGTAAAGATGTAACATTTAAAAATACATTTAAAAAAAAAAAAAAAAAAAAAAAAAAAAAGATCTCATCAGACAAATGCCGTCATTTTTCTGATTAGATCATTGAACTGAGTCCTCGTTCTTTAATATTGCCCATGGATAAATATACATATACATATATATATATATATATATATATTTATCCTTGCGTATTTTATTAATTTTGTCACTATCGTATCATTTCGACAAAGTTTCATCGTAACTGGTCCACGGTTCATATTTTGTTTACATCTTTAAAGTATTGCTAAGTTTAAAATTACTCTTGCAGAAATTGTAAAGATGCAGCATTTGAAAAGACATTAAAAAACAAAAAAAAAAAAAAAAAAAAGATCTCATCAAACAAATGCCGTCATTTTTCTGATTAGATAATTATACTGAGTCCTCGTTCTTAAATATTGCCTATGGATAAAAATACATATATATATTTATCCTCGCGTATTCTATAAATTTTGTCACTATCGTATCGTTTCGACAAAATTTCATCATAACTGGTTCACGCTTGAAAAATATTTATAGACATTAAACGTACAAATAGCAAATCCATCTGTAAGACTGCGTAGTTATGCGCACAGCAGATGGATATTTTTATCCTATACATGGCTATCGACGAACTAACTTAGTTGATGTTGATACAGTGTTATTCACATTTTAAACCAATGAACGCTGGTTTGAATCACGTCCCGCTCTTCTAAAAAAGTCTTTCTATCAAAAATCTCTGAGTGTGTACAGAAGCTTTTTAAATATTTGGACATACTTTTACTTTTTTTCAATTTGCTTGTTATGCTTATTTTATTTTATTTATTTATTTATTTATTTTTTTTGTCTCCATATTATTAAGCAACATTATTAACTAACTAATCAGGATTTTTCTCATATTTCATTTCATATCCTCAATTTCTCTTAATTACAATCTTGTGAATCTATACTTAACATATGAATTGCTATTTCATGCATTACTGCTTTATTTGTATAATCTATATAATACATATGGTCAACGTTACTATTTTGTAATTGTTTTGTATAGCACTGTGTTGTGAGAGGGGTGGGGTCTACCCTCTGCTTGTTTTATTCACCAACTCCCTCGGAATCCTCGCTCACGACTTGTCCCGGTAGCGTATCTCCGAACTGTTGGCGCACGCAGAACAAATTCACAATTTTTCGCCAGAGAATGCGATTTTCGCCAAATCTGGAAGTGCAAAGAGAAACTTCACGCCGCTTAACCTGTATAAATAAACATCCGGCGTTTTTCTTTCTTTCTTTTTTTGTTATTAATTTTTTTTCTTCTGATTATTAATGTAGGATTTAAATCGCAAAACGAAACATATCTTGAAATTAAGAAATAGTTATCCGAATAGAGAAGTAGATAATAATAATGGTAATATATTAGCATTGAGATCCGATTTCATGTATAAGGCCAAAAAGTTTGTAAAAATTGTTCAAACAAATTACAAATTCTTAGTAAAATGCATGAAAAATGTTCATAAGTCCAAATCAGTAGTACGCCATTTTACATTTCAACTATTTTTATTGTCATTTTGTATTTAAATTTTTAAAATGTATGACTTTATAAAATATCTCTCTTACGATGCAGTGCTTGAATTTTCATAAATTATCACCTTATATTTATCTATTATGTATTTTTAAAGAGCATCTTAATCATAATAAAATAGATATTTCGTGTTAAATTTTATGGTTGAAATTCATAAAATTTTCTATGTATAATTTCCTCCTCGGACATGTTCATTTCTCATTCTTTACCCACCCCCCAACCCCAACCCCAACATACAAAGTTATAAAATAAAACGTTAAACATTTTATTAATGCTATTCTATTTGTTTTTCAGTAATCATAAACAATCTAACTTAATATGTTATACAAATCAAAGTAATAATGATGCGCATAACCATTTTCATCCTATATTTATTGTTACTAATTTCTATTGAGAGCGAAATGTATTCATATTAAAAGGAATGAGTATGATAGAACACTCAACACAGTCGCATACTGAAATGCCGCACCTCATATGCTACCCTCTATCCGATTCGATAAATTTGATTTATCGTAATTAAATGACTAATTTTATTAGGATTGTTTTCGTACATTAATTTCCAACACAACTGATCCCCATATTGCAAGTTCGTGGGAAGTATTGGCCTAATTTGTCAAATGAAGGAAACACAATATTTAATTACTAAAGTTTTAAATTAAAATGTTCATATTTAATGAAGTGTATTAAAAAATATATTTTAAAATATTAGTCTGACATGTTTACGACAAAATATTGGCATAATGGACGTTTAAACGAAATTTTGCTCTATTTTGCCATGTTAAAAAGAAAACGTAAATTTTGAATAACATGTGAAGTTTACAACTTACATTGTTCCAAAGCAATATTGTCATTGTCCTTATCAATGACATAAGTGATATTTAAAAACTGATGCATCCATTTTACAAACTCAATATCTGTAATACACACAGACAAGTCACATAAACCAACCACTAAAAACATAATTTTTGGATTCAGGAAACCTCAAAACATATAAATGTAACAAAAATTCAATTTCGAAAACGTGATCCGAAAACAATACTTTCGCGACCTTTTACGGATAAGATAAAGTAAATTAGAATAAGAGAATAATTTTAAATTAATTAAACTTTAATTGCATTTATTACATTGATTTTTATTTATAAAAAGAAATGCTTTTATTTAATTTGGGGTAGACCTGTATATTTACTATATATTTTACAAACACAATATAGTGTACTAATTTAGCACAGAATTTAAAACACATAGCACGACATGAAATGACCTTTCAGCAATTCCATTGTATGAAAATATCTAAATTCTTTTGTGGGGTTCTGTGTAAACTTCTAATAAAGGATATACATTCTACATTGTATACGAAACATTTTTTCATGCACATAAAATAAATGTTCAATTTTTTTTTTTTTTTTGTTTCATCCAAAAATATTAAATTGTATTTACCAGAAAATTCACACATAGACTTAATGAATTTGAATTCTTTTCTTAGTCACTGCACACGAATTACTTAATATTTCATCCGAGTCCCAATATCTATTCTTGAGGTATGGTGATAATAAACACACAGACACACACATTCAGGCAACCGCTAAAAACCTAATTTTTTGTTTCATGATATTTAAGCAAATGTAGCAAAAACTCAATTTCGAAAATCTGAATCAAAAATAAAACTTTTCTTACAATATATGGGTAAAATAAACTAAATAATGATGCGTAATAATGATAATCTGGTGTGTAACTCACACGACTTTCTTTTTCACCCTGCATTTCAATATTATAATGACAGATTGCACATTAAAGCTTAAGATCAATAGCGTAAGAATGTAAAGTTTAATGTACTTTTCAAATAATCTAAAATAGGTTTAGAAACAATTTTATTTGACGAAGAGAAAGTAAATAAAAATAATAATAAAAATAATAATAAAACAGAATAAAATAAAATAAAATAAATGTATTTCAAGGATAATTTTAAAAGCTTTAAAATCACAATATTACAAATATACTTCTTCATTAATCTTGATAAAATAAATTTAAAGGGTTTTCTAATAAATTTTGGCATTAAATTATATTATCTAAAAATAACGATACAAAGACTCCATTGACACATTTTTAACAATTATGATTCAGGGAGCCTCAAAACGTGTATATATAACAAAAATTCAATTTCGAAAATTTGACCCCAAAACAATACTTTCTCTACCATATATGTTGGTAAGAGAAAGTAAAATAAATAAATAAATAAATAAATGTATTTCAAGAACAATTTTAAAAGCTTTAAAATTAGAATATTACAATTTTATTTCTTCATTAATCTTGCTAAATTAAATTTAAAGGGTGGAAGATTTCTAATAAATTTTTGCATTAAATATATTATTTAAGAATTACGATACTAAAACTCCACTGACACATTTTTAATAGTTTATTCTCTTGGGAAAAAAAAAAAAAAAAAAAAAAAAGAAAAAAAAAAGATTGCTCGAATCCTTAACGAATCATGAATGAAGTGGAAAGAAGGGTTGCTTTGCGACAGAGAGGGTTTTGGCGCGAGCTACAAAAATTCGCCAGGTTGACCTGTATGCGCCAACATTTCGGAGATACGCGTCCCGGTAACTAAACTCTGTAGAGACTTCGACCTCTTATATCCACAAATATCTATGCAAAAATTTACAACCAAATGTTATTTTAATTGTTACATATCACAACTATAGTTTCTGTCTAGCTATAATTCTTTTAACTTTTTAATGACTTATGAGTAACTGTACACACATGTACGATATCACAAAATAATATTAAATTTGATCAAATGTCATTTTCTATCTGTATTCGATAGCAATTTCCATGTCCGTGCGAATTATATTAGGAACAGCATCAGCAATAATACTTTACTATAGGTTTATGAAAGAGGATTGTCGTATTAAAAGAAAGAAAAAAAGAAGAAGAAAAAAAAAACGGGCGTCATCAAATTCTATTTTCGCAGCTATACGACTTTGAAAATAGTTTAAACTTAATTCAATTAAGTAAAGAAAAAAAAAATCATATAAAATAGTCTAATTTAAATAGTTGGATAAAATATGTCGTAAATTAAGTAAAATATCTTTGTCTGTGTCTCACAAAAATTTCAGAGAATTATTTTAAGTAGTTTTCGAGATATATGAATTTAAGAACAAAAGAAATCTAAATGCAGGGTACCTATGTTTGGAAAAAAAAAAATCATAAAAATATAATAATAATAAAAAATAAAATCTTTCTTTGAACTTGGCATTTTGTACTTTTTAAATGTATTTTTTGTAGATAATATATAACAAAAGTAGCATCGCTTGTGCTCGCATAACAATTCCCTATAGTTTTAACATAAGAAATTATTCCTACGGTAGATATTACCAGTACCGGATCTACATTTTTAAAAGGGGGGTGCAGACTTCCAATTTGCCGCCCTCTAAGCAAAATTTTTTAACAAATAAAATACTAAGACTTTTACAAATTATTCATTTTAGTTATAAAATTATATGTAATTCTAAAGGTTTATTTTCCTCGACTTTATTTCAGTTAAAATGTCATAATTGAGATTGTTGGCTATTTCACTCTCCCAAGGAAACATTCAAAAGGTGTCGTCTTCAAAAAATATTGAAAAAAAAAAAAAAATGTTATTCTACTCTTCATAAAACAACAGAAAGTGGAAAAATTATCAGCTGAAATGAATTACAGCGACCACAAAAAAATTACCAAAATTAAGCGTATTTGGTCATTTCACACTGTTAGGCGATTGGTTTTGAGTACTTGGTGGAGAAGGAAAACACGGTTCTGTTCATACACAGCAATCTCGGTGCTAGCGAACTTATCACCTAACAGCGCTAAATCGTCAAAAATGCTTAATTTTGATAATTTTTTGTGGTCACTATAATTCATTTCAGCCGATAATGTTTTCACTTTCTGGTGTTTTATGAAGAGTAGAATCACATATGCTTTTTTCACTATTTTTTGAAGACGACACCTTTTGAATGTTTCCTTGTCAGTCGAAAATATTGCCAATTCCGAAAAGTGTTTTTGGGACATTGTGGAACATTATCTTTAATGAGTTTCATTTTTCTGAAGCTTCTTTTACACGAAACAGAAGTTGTAGGCAGAGTTGCATAAATTCTGAAAACTATGCTTATGTTAAAAAATGCATTCAGCAAATCGTTTTTACACATAACTTCCAATAAATAAACAGGTTGTAATTCATAAATATTTGTCAATAAAAGTGGTCTTTGTTCTTTGAAAACTTCAGGTTCGGAAAAGCGTTTTTCTGAATTCAAGCCCTTGACATATTTAAGAGCCAAATTGAGTCTATATATTTTTAAAAAATCTGTTATAGTCATTTTTATCAATGCTTCGTCAGTCAAAAATACAAAATAATAATTTATTTTCCTCGCATTGTCAAGTCTGTGATTAATTTCGACTAAAATTCGATCTAATATAGCATTTGTTGGTTGTAGTGTTTCTGTTTCAAGTGTCTGCAACTGCAACTCGTCGTCGACTAATTCGCCAGGCATCTTTTCCTTTCGGTACTCTACGTTCTTTAACTCTTTGAGGGGAATGAAAAATTTCCAATTTAAAATGAAATGCCACCAGAATTCACCAACAATATTAGAAGCAAGAAAATAAATGAAGTTATTCCACTAAGTTATAAAAGCAAAATTAAAAAAAAAAAAAAAAATCCGGGGCCAGTTTTTGCATTTGAGAATTAAAATTTGCGTTTTCATTATGCCAACAGCACCTTTGTTAGGGTTAATGGTTGTATCTGTGACATCAACTCGGCAACGGCAGTAGCTTTTTTAAACCATTTATCAAATCCAGTATTACGAAATCTTTTAATGTATTTTCCAACCCTTCCATAAAAGCAACTGATCTCGTTAAAACAATATCAATTGTCAGTTTTTTGTATTCCTTTACTGACACAGTTGAACACTTTCAAAACATGATTCTATATGTCTAAGTATAAAATAAATTTAAAATTCCTTGCCTCATTTCGTAGACGTTTTCATCCTGAATTTGCCTTGGTGATTTGTCCCCATCTTTTAGCTCTATCGAAGCATCACAAACTTCTTTAGGCTTATTTTCAAACCGATAACAGCTTCTCCTTTCGCAGACCATCATGTCTGACCCTTTGACGTTATTCTTTGTGTGTTTTTAGCACTTTGTAACAACATTGGAAATGGTTTATGGCATAGATTTGTCTATTTGCGCTCTATCTCCGGTAAATATTCATGGAATTCTCTGATACTGATTATATGTTATTCAAGTTTACTATGAAATGTTCCCCATTGAAAATGGAATAAATACCACCATTGGTTTGTGTGCAGTGACACACGAAAGAATTCCAAAGCATTGTGTTCTATGAGAGGTATTTCTATAAACCATATTTCAATACATTTATTTTGCACAAATCGTATTGAAATAGACATTTATTATTCCTATGCACAAAAATTACTTTCTATAAAATATCTCCTTATATTATTAAAATCTGTACGCATCTGTCTGTCTGTCTGTCTTTCTGTCTGTCTGCCTTTCTGTCTGTCTGTCTGTGAGAAATGCCTTGTCATAGCTAAAGCTCCGGCGCTAATGGTCGCATCGACTCGAAACCGGTGTCGACAGACGCAGAATTTCTTCATCTCGACATCGCGATATTTCGCTAAGCGATGCGACCCTAATTCGTGGAGATATTAATTAAAATGTCGACCCATGTCTACTGAAAAATGACCCAGAATTCATGATTAAATGCTTGAAAAGCGACATTTTTACGGAAAAAGTGGAAAATAAATTAGAAATATCAGTCGTATTGTTACAAAGAAGATACCATTGGAAAGGGCTTTTTTTTCTCAATCCGATGGTGTAAACGGCTCATCGATCGGACAATTAGATTTTTTTAAATTAACTAAACTAAAAAAAATTGTGGCAACAAATCACAAGCATTTTAACTTGGCAGACGATCTTGAACGGAAAGAAAAAACATCTGGTGTTTAATGAGGTCAAGTGTTTTTGTCATGTTTTTGTACTGCGATTAAAAATTGCAATTTTCTATTTTCTTCAATTTTTCAAAATTCGCACATTTCAATTAGTATACAATCTTAACACCACAAAACAAACTTGCAGTTAAAATTTCATCGATTTTGGTGAATAAACAAAAGATTTACATTTTAATTGCAAATTAAATTTTATCTTTACACGCCTGATATTTTATCTGTCGAAAGAGGATGCCAGTTTCAAAACGACACAAATACACTTAAGGTAAAAATATTTCTTTTTACTTCCATTAACCGACAACCGTAGATAATGGAATTCGAAATTTCACTTGACTTACACGTTTTGAGGTGTCATGGCGCTGTAATAATTTAAAATTTCAATATTTAAAATTGTAATTACGTTTAAATTTTTTTTTTTAATGTATCATTCGATGCACCTTTTAAAGTACGGTTACATTATCGAAAGGGGAATTCGAGATTTCACCCGATTTAGACGTTTTGAGGTCTCCTGATTAGGTTTTCTTTTGCATAGCAATAGTGGAATTCGAGATTTCAGCTTATTTACACGTTTTGAGGTCTCCTGAATGGGTTTTCTTTTGTATCTCAGCTACTAATTAAAGTGTCGAAAGTGGAATTAGAGATTTCACCTGATTTACACGTTACGTTTTGAGGTATCCTGAATGGGTTTCTCTTTTGTCTCAGTTACTAATTAAAAAAATTTCATAAGTAATGCATCATTTGAAAGCTTTGTTGAGTTGGAATCGAACAGTAGATTACAGAAATTTCTACCGCCAGATGGCGCTGTAATATTTTTAAATTACAATATTTCTATTTCTAATCATGATTATTTTTTTTTAATGCGCTATTCGATACACATTTTAAAGTACTTTTACATTATTGAAAATGAATTCAAGATTTCACCAGATTTACAAGTTTTGAGATCTCCTGAATCAGTTTTCTTTTGTATCTCAACTACTAATTAAAATAATTTCATAAGTAATACATCATTAGAAAGCTTTGTTGATTTGGGATCGAACAGTGGAATACATAAATTTCTACCGCCAGATGGCGCTGTAATATTTTCAAATTTCAATATTTCAATTTCTAATCATGATTAAATAATTTTTAATACATCATTCGAAAGATATTTTAAAGTTCTTTTATATTATCGAAAGTTTTCAGCAGATTTCACGTTTTGAGGCGTCCTGATTAGGTGTTCTTTTGCATCTCAGCTAATTGAGTAAGACCGTTCAAAATTGGTATACGTAGGTTTATTAGAAGGGGCTGAAAGGGTGGGGATGAAATAGGCGTACAACGCGCGCGTATCCCCTAACTTGTGCGTGCGCAGCGCGCACGGGACTGCGCTGCCGAAGGCAGTGGGGACCCGGTCCGACTTTTTAACCGAGGGTGACTCGGCATCGACTGCCACGTCCCCCACTGCAGAGGAACTCTTGCAATCCATAAAAGAATCCCTTTCGAACAATATAAAAAACCTTGTAGAAGGGAAGACAGATCTTGAGACTTATAAAACAGAATCTCTCAAACATGTCAAAGTAACACCAGTCAACAACCACCTTTCCTTGTTGGACAAAATTATCAGATCTCTTACAGCCTCATTAGAACTTTTGGCAGATCCACCATCAATCCCTTTATCTAACAAACAAGATCCCTTCATAATTTCTACACAACAACAGCTAATCCAAGCAACGGAACAAATCCTGAAATCCTCAATTTCCAACATAATAGAATCAAACGCAACCTCATCACTTGTATTGGAAGGTCAACATCTCCAACCTGCAAGAAATCAATCATCATCCTACGAAACCAACTTCCCACCACTTCCTGCAAGAGACCAGCGAGAAAACTTAAGAGTAATAGTTCATCCCCTCGATGGTACCAACAAAACAGATATTTCAAAAGCATTACGCAAAACAGCGCAATCCAATGAATTTCACACACAAATAAAAAATATCAAGGAAACGAAGAACAATAACCTAATTTATAACTTTAACAATCAAGCAAACATGGAAAACTTCGTCAAGCTTCTCAGAAACTCCGAGATCTACGGCACAAAAGTAGAACTGATAAATCCAGCCCCCAAAAGGGAAAAACTACTGCTTATGAATGTGCCCACAGACATAAGTGAGGAAGACCTTATGAAAGGACTGTTAACAGAACTTGATATAAACAGCAATGACCTCAACATTCTCAAACCAATTAATAGCAGATCAAAAGACACTCAACACTGGCTCCTGGAGGGAGACAAAGCCCTCGTCAATTTTCTCATTGCAAAAAGATCGCTCACCATCCTGTATACCAAAATTGCAGTACGGCAATATATCAACATCGCACGCTGCACACGCTGCCAAGCATTCAATCATACAAAGTCAAACTGCTCATCACACGTTGAGGCATGCGCAAAGTGTGCAGGACCTCATCACACAGACAATTGCACATCAGATCGCAGTGCCTGTATAAACTGCAGAAGGCACAGCATTAACGAAGATAGACATTACGCATTCGCTGCTACCTGCCCCATCTACAAGAAAAAGAAAGACCAACTCTTAAGCTCCTATTACAACAACACAAGAGGATCATCATCACCACTTGCCCAATCTATTCACCCGCCACCAACATCAAGCTACATCTCTCGCCCGCAAGCATCAGTCACGACATCTACACACTCTCATCAGCCCAAAACATCCGTCAGCAGGACAGCCAACACAGATTTCAGCAACAATCTAACTCCACCACCTTCGCTACCACCATACTTTTATCAGCATTTCCCACTCCCATTCAACCAACAATTTCAGGACTATTTCATGAACTCGAACTATCATGGCAGGGACTATACATATTGATTCACAACCAACTCAATCACAAAAGGTAAGTCAGCAGCTTTCAAATGATGCTAATGATAACAATAATACAAATTCCATTAACTTCCTGCAAATTAATTTAAATAAGAGTGAGGCTGCCATAGAAAATCTGATAAAATATGTAGACACAAATAAAATCGACATTATCTTAATGCAAGACCCTAATATAAAATATCAAAAAATTACCCATCTCCCACAAGGCTGGGCCTCCTTCCTCTCTAAAAATCTTAATGCTGCAATAGTTGTAGTAAATCCGCTATTTTACAGTATATTAATAGAGAAATTCCAAAACTCAGTGTTCATCAATTTAACAACAAATCAAGGAAATTTAACTTTAGGATCACAATACTCCCCACCGAGATCTCACGAGGAGCTGGAAAATGATCTTCAAGAATGGACAGCTAAATTCAACACTCTGGATAAATTTTTAATTGGGGGGGACTTCAATGCTCACTTAAGATCCATGCATTACACTAGAAATGACGCCAGGGGCCTTGTTATTCAAAATCTCCTAGCAACATGCAATTTAACAATCATCAATGATCCATCAAACGAATACACATTTAACATACACAATTCTTACGGTAATCCTGACTTGACACTTTGTGGCCCAGGGATCCTCCCTTTCGTCGACACATGGTTTGCAGATCATGATAATGATTCACAAAGCGACCATGTTTACATTAGATTCAAATTAAACTTAAAACCAGAGAAAAAATATGACTTCAGATACAACACCAAATACACGAATTTCAAAAACTTTAATAACAACTTTAAAACACATCAAGTAACACTACTGGATTCCCTTAGGCGCGCACATGATTATGAGAAATTAAACGAATGGACTAATGAATTAATACACATAATAACCTCAACAATGAATGCCACATTGCGAAAAAGAAAATTAGAATACAAAGTTAATGTTACCTGGTTCACATCATCCCTCAAAATTCAGAGAAACAAAGTTAACGCCCTATACAAAAGATCAAAGAAAAACCCTGATAACGAGCAATACAAGTTAATTTACAAAAGAGAAAGAGCGAGGTACAGGAAGAACTTGTTAAAGGCGAAAAAGGATTCCTGGGTTACATTCTGTCAAAAACACAAAGAAACATTTGGGAAAATATTTAAAATTATCAGGGGAAAAAATCTCAAACATACTGATTTAGTATACACACAACTCTCAACATCCAATATTGCAGATACTTACATAGAAGTTATTAACACACTCATAGAATCTCACTACCCGTCATTACAAAGAACACTTCACAGCACACAAATTTTAACTAATGACTTTAATAACGATGAAAAAATTCACCTAAAAGAATTACACTACTGCACTAACTCACTACCACCAAACAAGGCCCCTGGGGTTGATTTAATAGATTCAAAATTACTAAAAAATCTTGTCAAAAATTACCCGTCTCTCTTTATAACTTTCTTCAATAAATGTTTCTCACTAGGGTCCTTTCCAACGATCCTGAAGAGAGGTCTAGTCATCTTCTTTTCAAAGAAAAACAAAGATCACACAAATCCCAACTCCTATAGGCCTATCACTCTTCTGCCCACATTAGGCAAACTAATAGAAAAAATCATAAAAAATAGAATTATGACAGCTCTGGAGAACTCAAAATTTTTTGACGAATCACAACATGGTTTTCGAGAAGGAAGGGGCACCATCTCAGCGATCAAAAAATTCAAACAACTAAAATCAGAAATTCAGGAGAAATTCAAATATTGTTGTGCAGTCTCTTTCGACATTCAAGGGGCTTTCGACTCCCTGGATTGGGGGCTTCTCACTGAAATCATTGGGGCCTTACCCATTCAAAACTACTTAAAATTAATCCTGTTAGACTTCATCAGAGATAGGGTCTGTGGAGTGAAGATCGCGGGGTCGATCCAATGTCGGGATGTCGGGAGGGGGTGCCCTCAAGGGTCTTGCCTTGGACCGATGATGTGGCTTTTCGTCGCAGACCGGATCCTCAAACAATTCAAACTTCATGATAATAACATAATAGCCTACGCAGATGATTTTATAATTTTGGTTGGAGAAGACACCAGGGCCAAACTAGAAAATAAAACGAACGATTTAATCAACATCTTTAATAACATTTGCAATAATTTAAAACTTAAACTCTCAACGAACAAAACGACCTCAATAGTTTTTGGCACTGGGGTTTTCGTTTCTAGAACACCAATTTTTAAATTGAACAATAAAAGCATTCCTGTTAAAAATACTCTTCAATACTTAGGCCTAACAATTGACAAATCATTTTCCTGGATCCCTCATCTACAAGCTATAAGAGAAAAAATTTTAAACAGCACTAGTGGCCTATCATATCTAAGAAATAGAGATAGGGGTCTTCAATCAGACATCTTAAAAATCTGGTATCTAACAGTTTTTCAAAAACAGATTGAGTATGGCTTCGAGATTTGGTGGGAGGACCTAAATTACCACGGGGTACGAAACCTCAAGTCTGCACAACGTCTCGCTCTCTTGAGCGTTATCAAACCCTTCAAAAGCATTTCAAGTGACGCCCTTTGTGTCCTGGCTGGTGTCCCTCCGATCACGATCTACATAGCAAACAAATTCAGACAATATAACATTCTCCATGGAACCTCATCTATACAAATACAAAATACAAATATTTCAAAAGAAAATTTAATGCTTCCCATCCCTACCTTCACTTTTCCGAACTACTATAAACATAACAAAATTAAAATAATAGAGAACCCACCATCTTCAGAGCTACAAATTTATACAGACGGATCAAAAATGCCTGGCGGGACCTCATGCGCTTTTGTAGTCTACTACAAAAACAATATTATTCACACATATCAAATTAAACTTCACCACCTAAATTCAATTTTTCAGGCTGAGCTCTTGGCAGTAATACAGGCAATTAAATGGCTCATAAATTCATCCTACAAAAATTTAAACCCGATAATATTCACAGATAATCAATCAACAATTAAAATCCTAAATCAACCATATCCAAAATACGAACTTATTAGAGAACTATATGAAAGCATAGATCAATACAAAGAGCAAATAATCCTAACTTGGACAAAGGCGCATGTGGGAACGGCAGGCAACGAAATGGCAGATTCACTTGCAAAACAGGTTATTTCACAAAACATCTTCGATGAACAGATCTCTCTTCCTCTTCCAGCTTCACTAGTAAAATCATCCATTAATAATAAAATTATCACAGATTGGCAAAGAGAATGGGGGCACAGCGATAAGGGTAGGGATACGTTTTCAGTCCTTAATAACGTAAGCAAAAGTTTTATCAGTCCAAATAAAATAGTTACATATTTTATCTCAGGCCATGGCAGCTTCCCTACATTTCTACACAAAATTAAAGTATTAACATCAGATAAATGCAAATGTAACAACAGTAAAATAGGATCCCCTTTTCATTATCTCTTTGAAAAATGCAATTTAATCCCAATTAATTTCAGATTCAACAGAAACCACACAATTCGTAAAAACATGCAAACAGTTCTTTTAAACACAAACAACTACAATAAATTAAAAGATATCTACAACATTCTAATTCAAAACTTTTCCACCATCAAATATAAGATTTAGCATCGTTCACTGGCAGCTGGCTTGCCCTTTTTTTTTTTTTTTTTTTTTTTTTGGTTTTAATATGTGTTTGATCCAAAATTTGTAAAAAATTTGATTTCTAAATAAATTAGGGAACTCTTCCACTTTGATCCCCGGGCCTGTCGCCCGGGATGCGGAATCGCTAGATAGTGGCAGTCAGGTTCGCCTGCCTGCCTAAGATGCATTTTTCCCCTGCGGGTAGATGTGTCTTTCCCGTGGTCACTATTGAACTCAGTGGCGACGGTAAATACATGTCTATGGCACTAAATCGTGAGATGTGCCGCTCCATGGTGGAAGTTTTCCTTTCCTTTTTAACCGATGAGAAATAATTTTTTTTAATTTTCTTTTGCGCGCACGGGTCTGCGCTGCCGAAGGCAGTGGGGACCCGGTGTGATTTTTTACCCGATCAGAAATGATTTTTTTTAGGGGGCACGAAGTGTCAGGGAAGGAATGCGGGCGTGCAGCGCATGTATTCTTTAACTTGTGCGCGCTTAGCGCGCACGGGACTTCTCTGCCGAAAGCATTGGGGACCCGGGCCGACTTTGTACCCCATGAGAAATGATTTTTTTTCTTTTCTTTTCTTAAGAATAAAAATTTGACTTGAGAAGAAATATTTGCGCGCAGCGCACATATACCTTCGCACGTGCGCGCGCAGCGCGCATGGGTCTGCGCTTCCGAAGGCAGTGGGGACCCGGTGTGAGTTTTTACCCGATCAGAAATGATTTTTTCTTGGGGGGGGGCACGAAGGGTCAGGGAAGGAATACGCGCGCGCAGCGCGTGTATCCTTTAACTTGTGCACGCGCAGCGCGCACGGGACTGCGCTGCCGAAGACAGTGGGGATCCGGGACGACATTTTACCCGATCAGAAATGATTTTTTTTTAAATTTCTTTTCTTAAGACTAAAAGTTACTGTTAGTGATTCATTAATTATAGTTATTCATTTGAAAATACTGACCCGCTAGCGGGCGAAGCTCGCTAGTAGTATGATTAACATTAGAAAAAAAAAAAAAAAAGAAAAAGGCCACACAAAAATATTCAGATAAATTAAGAATTATGACTGAAATTTGCTGCAATTGCAGTTTCGCATTGTTTTAGCATTTTCCACTTTAATCAACGCTTAAGAATGATTATGATTTGTATTAGTCTATCTGTCTGTCCCTCTAACCACCTCCAGCGTCCGTAAATATCTTCAGAATTCCTTTAAAATGATCACTCTTAAAAAAATCTTTTAGAGTTCACTATGGGTTATTCACCATTTAAAATGGTATTAGTAGCGCAGCTGGTTTGTGTACAGGAACACTCAAAAGAATGTCATTGCCTTGCGTTTTATGATAGGGATTTTTACTGCGCAAATTATAATTAAATTGAAATTCGTTATTAAGATAAAAGAGTTTTTTTTTTTTTTTTTTTGTCAGAATATGAAATGTTTGGCGATAAGATTTACAGAGCTACACTGAAATATTCAGATACGTTATACAACAGGATACTGCTGGTGTTTCATTTTTCATTTGTATTAAGCGTTTTAACACTTTATAACAATGTTTAAGGGTGAATATCAGTTCAATTAGTCTATGCGTCTGTCTTTCTTCCATTCCGTCTGAAGGCTGTGTGACCAAGCAGCGAAAGTGCATTGACGATTAAAGGATGTAACAGTTAGAAAGTTAATAATCTATGGGAACCGCATGTGATTTTTCGTTCTTGTTTTATAATGTCACAGCGTAAACTAGATGAAACAAAAAAGTTGTAAATTCTTTGAACAGCTAACTCCACATAGACGTTTAGCCACGGAGCAGAAAAAATTCATGTACACCAACAAGTTTAAGGAAATGGGCAATGCACGGTGAAAAGCAGCGTATTATTATTATTGTGATTATTATTCTGGCTTGGACGCATCTGTACGCTCCTGACGTATTTGAATTATCGTAGGACTGACCATGACAGTCCCTATTGGATAACTTATCGTCCTATAACTTTTAAGAAATTATGTTCGCCATGCATTTGCCACTTTTATCATGAACTTCAATGAAATCAATAAATCTCTCGAAAATTTTACATTCTCCGAAACTTTCGAAGAAAACTATAGGAAACCTAGAACATTTTTATTCTTTTATATTTTACAGAATTTCGAATACCAATTTCCGCTCACATTTCGTGCTAAGGATTTTTAACGATCGATATACAGCCCTGAATAAGGCAAGTTTTGGAGAAAACCACGGATAAGTCAGACACAAATTTTTATATAGAAATGTTTATATTTATTAATGTTTTTATCTCAGCTCCTAATTAACATAATTTCATAAGTAATGTATCATTTTAAAACTTATTTGAACTGGAAAAAAAAAGTAGTGATCCCAAATCTCTGCTTCCAGATGACACTTTAATATTTTAAAATTTCAATATCTCCAATTCTAATTATGATTAAATTATTTATAATACATCATTTGAAATATATATTATTGGAGATTTTTAAACTGATATAAGCCATTAAATTCTGTGCGGGAGTTTCAGCACAAACCCCAGAAGATGTAGAATACCTTTATTCCAATGTATCCATTTCTAATAATGATTAAATTACTTATAATATATCATTTGAAATATATTTTGCAGTAATTTTATTGCGAGCTTTTAAACTGATATAAGCTATTAAATTCAGTACGGGAGTTTCAGAGAAAACCGCAGAAAACCCTGAACATCTATATTCTTTTTTATTTTGCAGATTTTCGAATTCCGATACTCCACTCACATTTCTTATTAAGGATTTTCAACGTTATTTTGCCCTCAATTAAGCAAGTTTCGGAGAAAACCACGGAAAAGTCAGACAATTCTTTTTATAACAATCTTTATATTACTTTTCTATCCCAGCTTCTAATTAACAGAATTCCATAAGTAATATATCATTTTTAAAGTTATTTGAATTGGAATTGAAGAGTACTTGTTGTAAATCTCTGTTGCCAGATGGCTCTTTGATATTTTTAATAATTCAATATCACCAATTACGATTAAATTATTTGAGAGTAGATTAAGAGACCGTAGGCCGCACCGGGTTGGGGATTTGCCAGATCAGAATTTTCAATGTTCCTTTACACAGTGAGCGAATAGACTGTTTCAAATCATGACACGTAAAGGGGCGCTTTATTCGTAACAGAGCAGACATTTGCTACAGTTAATGTTTCCAAAGATATTTGCACAATGAGCGAGCAAGCTGTTGTAAGTTCTAAAACGGGGATAAGGCGCCGCAGTCCCCACCGAGCGGGAATTTGCTACAGTTAGAATTTTCAAAGATGAAATTTTTCACGTGGTAAGCGAACAGACTGTTTCAGATACTGAAACGGGAAGGGGCCGCCGCAGGCGCTACCGAGCGGAAATTTACTACAATTAAAATTTTCAATAAAGCTATTTACAGTCGGTAACAAAAGTGTCCGGACACTAGCAAAAATTCCTATGTAAAAAAACAAAGTACGCTTCACACGGTTTTGTTAAATAAATCCTTGTCGAATCCTCTTCTTAGTCAGTGTAAGAACATAATTGGATAAGGATTTATTTAACAAAACCGTATGGAGTGTACTTTTTTACATAGGAATTTTTGCTAGTGTTCGGACACTTTTGCTACCGACTGTACGCTATATGTCAATAAGCTCTTGTAGGTCCAGAAACGGAAAAAAGGCGACGCAGGCTCCACCTAATGGGGGTTTCATACAGTCGGATTTTTCAAGGATGGTGAACCAGCTTGTCGCTGAAGGCGGCTAGTTAATAATAAACTAGTATTTTTAGTAGAGACTCGGAGAAAGAAATAATTAGTGGCCAAATATAGAATAACGAGGAATTGCTTTCCACCTATACTTTTCATTTTACATGGATAAATCAACTGCTGCTGCTGCCATGCCACCTCTCACATATCGCACCCGCAAAGATACGTATATCGTCCTCATTTAGATTTTAATGCTCACTCACTCGTGCGCGTCGTGCGCTCATAAGTAATATTACGTTTTCAGATTTTCACTCTGTTTTGGTCATACGTCTCGTGTGAGGAGAGGAGAGGAGGGCGTTAGGTTGCTCTGAGCTTGTTACAGGCGATGTACTACGAAATGGTCTGGAAATCGGGTCCAGCATAGTACAAATAGCGAGACTAGCTGGACCTGGTGGCTGCCGCCCCTCAGTCTTCGCCGCCCGGGGCAAGTGCCCCCTCCCGCCCTAGATCCGAGCCTGGATATTATTTCTATAAAATTCAAAAATTCAAACTATATAACAAAATGCAACCAACATCGTAGCTTTCTTTATTCTATTCTATTTCTTAAAGCAATTTTATAGATACCACACGCACCACATTAACTTTAAATTTTACATCTACTTTTTAAGATAGCACGATTACGTTTTATATCAAAATTAAATCATTAAATTCATTTTTTTACTTATTTTTATTTCATTTTGCACGCGCACTTTTTATTTCCTAATTCAAAATTATTAAAAAAAAAAAAAAAAACTTTTTCGATAGTGTTTGTTTCGATACTGATTATTATTAATTTTCTTTTCTTTTCTATCCAAAAAAAAAAAAAAAATGATGAAAATCTGGCAAAAGCAGAATTTAGTTTAGGACGGAGGAATATTAGTTTTTTTTTTTTTTTTTTTTTTTTTTTCAAATTATAACATCGCTTTCAGATTATTCAATTATATTTTCGATAAATTTTAGATTTCGATAAATGTCCAACTATCGAAAAATGACACCGCAAAAATCCCAGATTGAGACTAATAGTCCTCAGTACTAAAAAAAAAAAAAAAAAATCTCAAAATAACAAAAATAATAATAATAAACAGTTGCATACTGCATACCACAATCATATGTAGTATATCTTAACAAACCGTGATGAATTTGTCATAAATAGTTTTTGAGTCTAACTTTTATAACTGAAATGCTTTGCCTTATTTCAACATAAAATAACAGTTAAAATAATGCTTTGATATGTAGACGATTTGCCACCGCATGCTTATCGCACATTTCTGCAAAACACTGCTAAATCTTTGTTCTTATGTGAAACAGTTTTTACTGTGCAAACCAAGAAAGCGATAAATTAAAAAACGGCAGCGGTAGTAATTATTATTATTATAATTACTTCATTATTTTTATTTATTATTTTTTAAGAATAGAAAGATTTAATTAAATCTCTTTTTAGAAAAGCGTTGATAAAATTCCCCAATCACTGTATCTCGAACTTAATCGACTAAGAAATATTGAAATTATTTTTTGGGGGGAGAAGTGTCAAGTACTTGATTAGAACCAATAGTTCACTTGTCATTTATTAAAACTGTGAAGACTGTTCATGTTCCTCATCAATAATCGACACTAATTTAAAATTACTCCTCAAATAGTTTTCCCATTTTATTAACCTCCTATTATTTTTCAGCCCAGTCGAAATGTACGATGATAATTACTTCCACAAAAGATTAAGACTCCAGAGTAAATATTAAGAACAGCCCCTATGTTTATTATTCTCCTCACTAATCATCGTCATTATGAAGGAAATAATTGGAGAGGGTGCAATTCAAACAATTCCCACCAACAAATAATATTGAAAAATTATCACGATTGTTTCTGAAACATTCAACCTCCGGATGAAGATTCCCAGGAGTTCCCTGTGTTAATATTTGACATTACAACAATTCTAAAGGAGGTGATTTAGCGAAATAGAATATTTCAGAGCAAAAATGATACGCTGCATATGATATGGGAAGCATTTACGATGCGAAATTTCCAATTAAAATTTGCCTGTAAATAATAAAGGAGAAATAAATAATCTCTAAAAAATAAAGAGTTAAATTGAACACGTGTCATTTGTATTAAATATATTTAAAACACTTTAAATACACGTAAATATAAATTTATTTAAAAGATGTTAATTTTTTTTTTTTTTCTTTTTTTAATCCAAAGCTTTTCGCTTTAATAATAAAGCATCATCAGGGATTTATGATTCGTTTCCACTGCGCAGTTTCCACTGCGAATCATAAATCCCTGATGATGCTTTATTATTAAAGCGAAAAGCTTTGGATAAAAAAAAAAAAAAAAAAAAACATCTTTTAAATAAATTTATATTTACGTGTATTTAAAGTGTTTTAAATATATTTAAAGGAGAAATACATATTTCCAAAAAATTTTAAATAAACTATTTTTAAAATGCATAAAATTTTGGAATAAGACATTTTGCCACTGAAGAGTAATAATGGAATAGGCCAAAAGTTTAAGAAAAATTTAAAATTCTGAGGGATACTGGCTTTTAAAAATCTGGCGTAACATTCCCATTGCTTTCTTTTACTCGGTATTTTAATTAAAACAATACTTTATTAACAGCCGGATATTCTAATTTAACATAGCAGTGAAGGTGAAATCTATTGCATTCATAGTTATCTCGAATATTGTGTACAAGTTAGTAAAACAATCCCATCCATTATGTGCAAGAGAAAATAATGCATTCGACTCATTTTGGATAACCCTGTATAATTTCACAAATTGTATATATACCACAAAATGTAAACTTTAAGGCGATGAATAAATGGACGATGTGATAAATCAACAAAACTGCTTGCTTAAATTAATAAAATAATTTTGTTTATTTAAAGAAATATCGATGAAATTGTTTGGTTTAAACAACAAAATAGTTTGGTCCTGGTTAACAAATTTTTATTGAGACTGTAACAACGAAAGAATTTGGTTGATTTAACAAAATTTCTGATTCTTAAATTTGCATTGAAACTTCTTTTAACCATATTTAAAATTAAGAAGTTTTACTTGGCAGCTTCACGAGGCTTTCGTCGCGGATCCGCGACATCATCAAGAGCAGCTTCACATGATGATGGAAACGATTACACTAAATTTCATCTTTTCCCTCGTCCTTTGGTCTTAGTAGATGGCGCCATTACATGCAAGAGAAAAGAATACATTCGACTCATTTTGGGTAACCCTGTATAATTTCACAAATTGTAGTAGATTGCGCCATTTACGGTTTATGCTCAGTATCGGTACGTTCGTGTTACAGCTGCGTCAATTTTTAAAAATTTCTATAACTTCGCTTTGTAGGGCACGATGAAGAAGATGAAATTTAGTTTCATCGTTTTCATCGTCATGTGAAACTTCTCCTGATGAAGTCGCGGATACGCCACGAAAGCCTCGTAAAGCTTCCAAGTAATCCTCTTAATTTTAAATAAATAATAAATAATAAATAAATAAATAAATAAAAATATTTGAAATAAAAAGAGGAATAAAATTACTCTTAATTTTGAACAAAATTATTGTTGTTTCAACAAAGCTTTCTTTTTTCTGTGTAGTAGTTTATAGTACGCATAGTGTCGTAGTGTCAATTCATCTTACAGTTTCATATCACTGGGCTAAAGTAAATTATAATGTACGTAAAGGCCCTCTCCATATTGCATCCCAGCAGATATATGACACAAGTAAAAAAGTGACAGTTTTGAGTTTATGTAATTGAAAAATGCATATGAAGTGCCCCCAACCAACATGCGCTAAAAGTGTCACATCTCTATTTCAGAATTTATTCACTTGAGAAAGAGTTGTGTCAGTTTTATCATAGGCTAGTCAATGCTCGTTATCTTTAGGTTGATATTTCTCAAATACTCCATTTTTGAATTGTGTTCCTTAGGGGTGCGATATTTTCTTTAGCAGGGGTAAAATTACTTAACATGAAAAAAAAAAAAAAAAAAAAAAAAAACATGAAAACTGCTACGTGTACGCAGAATGAATGGCGGGGGAAACTTATTTATGTTAAATCATATGTCTATTATTAATCATTTTTATCTATACTTATAAAAAGGGATATTTGCAGAATTTTTAATACATTATAAAGAAAAAAAAAATAAATAAACATTGAAATTTCTATAAAAACAAAATAATTTAACATGAGATCTAGAAATAACAAAATTTTGAAAAACCATGAACTCAGGAGTAGCCCTTAAAAATTTTCGTACCTGCTCTTACTCTACTCTGTGCCTATTAACTGGTGACAATTTCTTCTCATTAGTGATGATGTACTCCTCACGTAATAGATTAAAAGTATACCCTGACAGCACTCTCTCTCCTCAGTACATCCTGAGGATTAAAATACATCCAATGGACGTTCTGGGATGTACTAGGGATAAGCGTGCTGTTAGGTTAGAGTGTATCTTCCCTATTGTGATATATAAAATATATGTCTATTTTTATATACAGAAATCATACACATTATAAGTTTAATGACTTCCATTAATTCGTTTTGTAATAACCATTTTTAAATGTGTTTAGAGTAGTGAAAAGATAAGAAGAAATTTTCCCTACGGTAAACCGTGTAAACTAAGTTTTTTCCCGAATTCCCACACTCAATTCAAGAGATATTAGTTTTTTACTTATAGCCATAGTTTCCAGCTAATTTCATCTAAAATTAGCTGGAACAAAAATTCACGTCCCATTGTAAGATCAATATCTAAGCAATTAAAGCTGAAATAAAAGTTTTTCAAACAGATGTATATTTTATGCAACGAGAACAATATTGGTGGTACACTACAATTATTTATTAAAGAAAGAAGATATTAAAATGAGAATTTTTTATCATTAAATCATTTATCATTAAAATATTTTATCATTAAATCATATCATTTAATTAGCTGTCATTTTTATCAGACTTATTTACTCATGTTCAAAAGACTGAATTAACCAATGCCACAAATCGAGAAATAATTATATGACTTTTCTAATGAGAAGCCTTCTTCAGTGTCTCTTAATTCGCCTTTTACTCTCGATTAATTCTATAGAAATTATTATCTCAACGAACAAATCGTTCATCGCTTACGTAATAGTTGCACTGCGAATAGTTATTCAACAGGATGGAATCCCTGATGTTGGATTAAACGGATTCGTAATTTAAGAAAGATTATAAATGCACTTTTGACAAATGGTGCTTATTGGCTTAATAGAGTCATATTTTAGGGCTTAATAGAATTTTATTAACATCTAATTAAACAGAATAATATGATACAGAATTTAAATATATATAAGAAAATATAGGGAACATTTATTTCTTTTGAAAAAAAAAAAAAAAAAAATATATATATATATATATATTAAGACGTCTTTTATGCAATAGAAAGTGTTAATAAATAGAGGTGACATATGAATTACAAATATGAGGTTGCTTTTAATACATTGCTTTATTATCGAAAAATTATAATAATTACTGTAATGATTCATATTTCTAATTTAATCAATATTCAAGTACCCATTTTTTTTAAAAAGAAGATATCAGTATATATAATCGTTTCATCTGTCATTCATTAGCCACCAAGGACTCAGAAAATTTTATGAAAAAGCACCACAATGTGATAAATGGAGCTCACAGTTCACAAAACTTTACGTTTTTTACACATTTCTGTAACAAGCAGATAGAAGATAGATGTAATTTTACACGGAAAGAATATATTAAACTGGACAAAACCTGTTGAGGCAGCCAGGAAAAGTATAAAAGCATCAAAGTATATGGCTGAACGTAAAGCATTTAAAAATGAGGAACACATATTTTGAATATTCGGGAAATACATTCTTTGCATAGCGTGAATTATATGATGGCCATTGGCCACACAATATCTTAAAATTTTCAACAGAAAGAATTTCTGAAGTGTGTTGAAAAAATGATCAGTCTTACGAACAATCCACCAACAGAAATAAATATCGAAATTGCTTATGCTCTATTTATTAGGAATATCTCTCACGAAAAATTTTTAGAGAAAATTTAAACAAATTTTCTGTTTCCTGAAAAGACGATTTTTAGCAATTCTTAGCGAGAATTTTTGCTTTTTCACTGACTACACTGCTCGGCATGAAAATTGCCTCTGACACCATTTCAGCATATTTTTATGTAAAATGACCTCCTGAATCCGCATATGAGGCCCATTTCGCCCTATCACCCACAGTCTTTTAGGCATAGCTCCCTATTTTTACAATTTTTTCAGTGATTTTATGGCTATAAATTTGACTTTTAGGAGGGGAGAGGATTATTTTAACCGTTAAATATCTTCTGAGGGGCTACAGCGTTGGAAAATTGTAAAACATGGACATTTGCGACAAGGGAAATTTTTGGGTAGTGGAGGGGGGGGGGGGATTTGCCACTGAAATTATGCATGACATATCTTATATTTTTTTAATCTGTTATTAATGTTATTTTTTAAATTTGATATTTTTTTGTTTTTAGGTGTTAAACGAATTATTTTTCATTCTTCAAATCAAATTCATGGTCATAATTATCGAACAGGGAAAGAAATTGAGGGAAGGGGTGGTCTTTCTAGAAAACGGTGGGTGACTGGGCGAAATGGGAGTCATATTCGGATTCAGGAGGTGATTTTACTTAAGAATTAGCAAAAATGGTTGCAAACCTCGAATTTTTTTTTTTTTTGCAGAGCAGTGCTATTAAATTGTGTACTATTCTCTATTTATGTTAATTTATTTGAAATAAGCAAAAAATATACAAAAATATATTTTTATCTTGTAGCCTATAAGTCGAATAGTGTAAAGTAACACTGAGAAGCTTAATTATCTAGGAAAAAGGAAATCTGTGTTTTAAAATAACGCAATGCTAATATGAACAACTCAACACAGGATGCAAAACCAAAAAATTCATTGTGTAGCATCATACAGTCGTATGAAGATACAAAGGGAGACATTTTGAATGCTTGGGGATAATATGGAAAATATTTTCTTTTTCAAAGCAAGAATTATAGGAGCACAACACGGTATCTTAAATTTTGAGAAGAATGAATGTGTAAAGTGTGTTAGCCCATTAACCGACAAAACCAGATTATTATTATCATTTTTAAATATAAATAATTACATTAATTATTTTGATCATATATATATATATATATAAAATCATGAAAATTGGTCTTACCTTACTAAAAATAGAGTGTTGCATTTGCGCAACTTCAGCGGAATAAGAGATTAAGAGTATGAATTGAATACAAATAAATATGTTTATTTATAATGAATATATTTTTTGTAGAGTGGAGCATAAAACAGCAAAAATTACAGATGGTTTTGAAGGTAATTATTTTATTATGAACATTTTATTTATTATTTTCTTTAACAAATTACGTAAACTCATTGAAGTATGAAAAATTTCATAAAGCTATGGTTTGAAAAATGCTTCAAGTTGAAATTCATTTTTAAATATAAAATTATTTTTTAGATGAAATTTTTTTATAAAATAAACACCTACTGTTTTCTTACTTAAAAACAATAGTTAATACAAAGTATGTTTTTTAGTTAACTATTAAAACGTATTTATTTCTGGTGCTGCGTGAACGCAACACCAGCTGGTAAAGGATTAAAAAAAAAAAAAAAAAACTATTAATGTTATGAACAAGCCAATAACGAAAATATATATTCGTGAAATCACGATTTCAAAAATATTTATATAATCCTGTTTATAAAGAAAGAGGTGCATCCGTTTGCATTTATAAAATATTTACAATCAAATGTAAAAAAAAAAAAAGTTTGATTAAATATGAAAAATTTATCTTCTTTAAGGAAAAATATATCCCTCCCCCCCCCCCCTCCTGATGATAATCTTTATTTCTATATGATAAAATTTAAAACTTCCCATTTCTTCCCTTACTCATTAAAAATATTAAAACTCTATAAATCTATATAAGAGTTTCTGATATTAAATTGACTCGGAAAAATACAGCCTATGCATTTTCCATAAATTTTCGAACAATTAATGTAGATCAAATTTTGAGAATGCTATTATTAAATCCTCCTCATAAAGACAAAGCTCGTGTCATCCTCTTCTCGGCTCACGAATATATAAATTATTACATTAGGCAATTAAAGATAATTTTATAAACACAAACAGGTGTACACAATGAATTTTGAACTTATCGCATCCAATCAAGAAAAGTGAAACAATTCAAAAATGTAGTATACGAGAAAAAACAACTTAAAGATAATGATAAAGCACTGATTAGCCTAAAATAAAACTGACACAAATGCCTATCAGGAGGTTAAATTGAGAGATAGAGATGTGTGATACTTTTCACACTTATTTTTTCAATTACATAAATTCAAAATTGTCATTTTTTTTAATTGTGCCACTTTTCTTGCATTGATGCAATATGATATCCATGATGAAATTTAGAAAAACCCTTCAATATGAAATACTATCATAACACAATACGTCAGAAAAAATCCATGATTTCAAATTCATTATTTTATCACATAAATGTTAACAGAAAAAAAAAAAAAAAAAAAAAAAAAAGAAAGAAAGAAAAAGAAAAGAAATGAAACGTTGAGGAATACATATGTATTATGTATATAACAGAAACAATACCACTGAATGAGCTGGCAGCGAAACAATGGAGTTTGTTTGATTAACTCTTTTCCAATAATAGACAAAAACTCTTCTATCTACAAGATTATAATACGTTTTGCAATGCCGAAAGTGGAAAATAAAGTTTGCAGCTACAGCATAACAAACAAGAAGCGTATTTTCTTTTCCGAAATTTCCATTGAGACTGATTCTCAAAATTGAAAGAAAACACAAGAAACTTAAAAGAAAAAATTTACCGAATTCACTATTTGTTTAAAATGAAATGATTCATTCTATGGTTTTCCAAAAATTAATGTTTCGATGCAGTACGTATCAAAGGGAAACGTTATTTATCAAAAGGTAAAAAATATGTTGAAGAAATAAATTAAGAAGATAAAACTTTTTTTTTTTTTTTTTTTAACATGAGAATTATAGAGTTTTCGAAAACTTTTCTATTCTGCTTCATTTCTTAAATATATTGATGTTAGGCATAAACTATCTGCCCTCAGCTATCACTTAAAATCGAAAACTATGTAGATATCTCAATCAATTTCTTAAAATTATTTAAAGTTATTATAAATCTGAATATATATATATATATATGTATAATAAATATTAAATTGTTTCAAGTATTTAAATTTAAGGATTATTATCATTTTAAACAATTACTATGATCAATTTATATATATATATATATATATATATATATATTTAAAATTTTTTAAATAAGACATATAAAAAAAGAGATACAATCTCTTATCCCTTTTTCCTATCTCATACATAACATCTATTCTGATATCGGCGAAAAGATAAATATTGAATGGAAATGTTCAGCTGGTGCATCCGAATTGAAAATCTTCAAAAAAGCTTTTTCTTATTTCCTCTACAGTTCAGAAAAAAATTCCCTAAGAAAATGGTCTAGAAATAGCCACTTTTCAGCCTGCTGGACAATAATGACATAGTATCTGCAGAGTTCGAAAAAGTCGCCCGAGTAGAGAGATGAAAAATAAGAAATATAAATAAATATAAAGGGTAGGGTGATGCTAGGAGTACGAGAATCTAAAAGTGTCATGTGAGCAACCATGGAAGAAGATAAGTGTAAATCAATGAAAGCATCCGCTTATGAGAAAATGATTGATTTGTCGATGGGTGAAAAGAAACGAGAAAATTATACTACAAGCTAGCTAAAAACAACTTTGAGTGCTACAGGAGTTTGTACTGACAGGAGTTTCTGGCGATTATGAAATAGTTGACTGAATTCCAATTTTACATGAACTTCATGAATTTTAAAAGTTTTCTCATTTTCAATTCCTACTATTAGTTCACACTCTCCCTATATATATCTTGTACAAATCTTGCAATCGATTTTTAACTAACTTCCCGACAAGCTAGAAATTTGAAACTTTCAGGATTGCTCAGAACACGGTGAGAACAGAATACTTTGAAGTCCGATTTTCGAAAATTTTATTAGTTTTCTTATAATTAATTAAAATATGAAAATAATAACATTCTAATAGCGTTAAAATAGCCATTAAAATTTTAGCTATAATTTAATTGTTGCCAAAAAAAAAAAAAAATTACAAGTTCATTTTCTTTCGACATAAAAATAAATACATTTAATTAAACGTGAACATTAAAAAATTATAAAAAGTTAAATTATGCATCTCACAAAAATTGACGTCATTATTACTTTAAAAAATTTATGCACATTGATAAGGCTCTAGGATTCATCAGAAAATTTAAAATATGGTATATAAGAAGGTTTTTTTTTTTTATCTTACAGTTATTTTTATTTTATTTTGCACGCGCACTTCTTATTTTCCAATTCAAAATTATTAAAAAAAACTTTTTCGATAGTGTTTGTAAGTAGGAATTGACTTCAAAATATCAAGAATATGTATGGTGGTGAATTAACCCTTTGAAGCAGATTTCTCATCAAACATAATTTTTACACTTTTTTGATAGTTTTAAGTTATTTTGGATCTAAATAAGTGGAAAATGTTATAAGGTCATTGTGCCTAAATGCGATAAACCATAAATGCGACAAAGTTCTTCTACTGAAAATCTAAATGCTTAAATCACAAACTTTTAAATCATAATGGAACATACACATTTCAAGAACAGTTCGCGAAACTTTTCATTAAATTTTAAAGGTTTTTTCTAGTAGAATTTTCTTTTGCAGTAAACATCGTCCATTATGGCTTTCCGACGTCTTTTCCTAATTGCGATGAAAAATTTTCAAATAGTAACTGTAATTTTATCCTTTTATTTTTCAAGGTCAAATAACCACTGTTACGTCATGTGCTTGAATACCCTTTATACCTACCAGAAGAAAATTAAAAAAAAAATACTACATTTTTTTTTAAAGAGGGGTTTAAAATTTTTATCGCATTTAACGGTCTGTTTACACCATTTTCCTAAATGCGACAAATTTTATCCCTTAAATGCGGCGAAATTTACAGTTGATATATTAAGGGAAGTTTAAGCATTTTTTCCTTTTTAACACTTTCCAACAAGGTTTAAAAGTGACTTAGGCTTGTCTGTCCCTCTGTTCGTCTGTCTGTCTGTCTGTCTGTCCGCGCTCTAACTCTTGTAGGGACACCCGAAAGTATTCCAAAGCACTGTGTTCTATGAGAGGTATTGCTGTAAACCATATTTAATACCTTAACTGTATACAAATCTTAGTGAAATTGAATCATGTTATTCAAGTTCACTATCGGATGTTTCATATATAAAATGGAATAAATACCACCACTAGTTTGTACACAGGGACACTCGAAAGTACTCCAAAGCATTGCGTTCTATGAGAGGTATTTCTATAAACCAAATTTTAATACCGTTACTTTACACAAATCTTAATGAAATTGAAATATGTTATTCAAGTTCGCTATCGGATGTTTCCTATGTGAAATGGAGAAAATATTACCACTGTTTTGTGTACAGGGAGACTTGCAAGTATTGCGTTGTATGAGAGGTATTTCTGTAAACCAAATTTTAATAACTTTACTTTGCACAAATCTTAATGCAATTGAAATATGTTATTCATATGCAAAAAGGAATGTTTTTTATAAATACAGTATGATTAGTATTAATCTTACATGGCCACATAAAAATATTAATTTACATTATGAGCTATTAATAAAAATTTGCTGTAATTGCATTTTCTTTTACAATAAGCATTTTTAACACTTTCTAACAATTTTTAAGCGCGAATATGATTTTAATTTGGTTATCTTTCTGTCCGATTGTCTGTCTTTCTATCTGGCTCTCGTCCCGAGAGTTCTTAAATATTTTCAGAATTTTGAAAAATTGATATATGTTATTAAAGTTCACTATGGAATGTTTCCTATTTAAAATGCCATTAATATGTCCTACACAACGTGTTTGTGTACAGGGAACTTCCAATGCTTTGCGTTTTAGGACAGACATTATAAATCACATCTAAATAACTTTCTACTGTAAAAATTATAAATAAATTGAAATGTATTTTAATATTCTAAAATAATGTTTTGTATAGAATATGATATGATCAACCTTCAGATTTACAGGACTACACTAAAATATTCAAATACATTAAGGGAAGCAATTATAATCCAACGGCCTGATTTTCTTTTGCATTAAGCCTTTTTAACGTTCTTCAACGATGTCTGAGAGCGGTTTTAAATTGAATTAGTCAATATGTATATTTTTCTGTGCTTCTCTCCTTTGTTTGATAATGCAGGCAAAGAATATTAAAAGTTATACGATACAACAAGCACGTACAATTGGAGAATATTAATAACCAGTGCGTACTGCATGATTTTTCGTTCTTTTTTTTAACACTTTCCAGCAAGGTTGAAAAGTGTCAATGACTTCGGTTTGTCTGTCTGTCCGCAGTCGAACTCCTGTAAATTTTCATGGAATTTCTTGAAGCTGATATATCGTATTCAAGTTCACTATCGGATGTTCCCTATTGAAAATGGAGGGAATTCCTCTTCTGATTTGTCTACAGGGACACCCAAAATTTTCCAAAGCACTGTGTTCCATGATAGATATTTCTATAAACCGTATTTTGATACGTTTGCTTTAAACAAATTTTAATGAAATTGAAATATATCATTTAAGTCCACTGCCGGATGTTCCCCATGTAAATTGAAGTAAATACCATCACTGGTTTGTATACAAAGGGACATCCGAAAGTATTTAAAAGCATTGCGTTCTATGGAAGGTATTTCTAAGCACCAAATTTTAATGATTTTACTTTGCACAAGTCGTAAATATATATATATATATATATATTATTCATATGCACAAAAGAATGCCTTCCATAAAATACAATATTATTAGCATTATATTTACAAGGCCACACAAAAATATTCAGATACATTAAGAGGTATTGTTGGAAAATTGCTTGAATTGTATTTTCGTTTACAATAAGCGTTTTTATCACTTTCTAAATGTTTTTAACACTTTCCAATAAAGTTGAAAATTGTTAATGACTTAGGTTTGTCTGTCTGTCTGTCCGCGCTCTATCTCCCGTAAATATTCATGGAATCAGAGATACACATACACTACTCAGAAAAGAAGAGTTAAACACGGAGTTACACACTCTGTTATAAAAAGGCAAAGTTACACACACAATTACACACAAACTGTTAATAAAAATGCAGAGTTACACACACAATTACACACAAACTGTTAATAAAAATGCAGAGTTACACACACACTGTTAGCAAAAAATTTGTGGTACACACAGCGTTACACACATTGTCAAAAAAAAAAAAAGAGAGATTTACATACGGAGTTACACTCACTGTTAATAAAAAGGCGGAATTATACACAGCAAAAAATCAGTGATACACGCAAAGTTACACACATTGTTCAAAAAAAAAAAAAAAAAAAGAATTGAACATTGAATTACACACACTGCTAATAAAAAGGCAGGCTTATATACAGAGTTACATGCACTGTTAATAAAAAGGCACTGTTAATAAAGAGTTACACACAGAGTTACACACACAGAGTTAATAAGATGGCAGAGTTGCACACACACTTTTAGTTACGTACAGGGTTACACACACTGTTAGTTACACATAAGTAAAATTACACACGTTGTTTGCTAAAAATCAGCGATACACACAGTGTTACACACACAATGTTAAAAAAAAAAAAAACTGTTAATAAAAAACAAAATTACGCATGGAGTTACACACACTGTTATTAAGAAAGAAGAGCTACACACACACTGTTAATTGCATACAGGGTTGCACACACAGTGTCAGTTTCACATAGCGTTACGTACACTGTTAGAAAAGTTCAGCAATACACACAGAATTACACACACACTGTTAAAAAAAAAAGAAGAGTTACACACTGTTAACAAACAGCAGATTTACACACAAAGTTCCACACACTGTTAATATAAAGGAAGAGTTACACACACTGTAATAGGCAGAGTTGCACATAGAGTTACACAACATTTTATCTTGAAATAGTTATGTGGTATTAAGTATTTTATAAACTATAAAAAAAGAACGAAAAATCATGCATTACGCAATGATTATTAACACTTTCCAACTGCACGTAATTGTTGTATCTTATAACTTTGAAAGTTCTGGACCTACGTTATCACACAACAAACAAACAGTAGTTCTGAAAGGTATACAGACAGACTAATTGAATTCCTAATCATTCTTAAACACTGTTTGAAAGTGTTAAAAATGCTTAACACAAAAGAAACCGTCGCCCTTCGATTGTAATTCCAGTCCTTAATCTATCTGAAAATTTCAGTGTAGCCCTGTAAATTTGAAGGTTAACAAAATCATATTTTATACAAAACATTATTTTAGCAAATTAACAATAAATGCCAATTTCTTTATGATTTTACAGTTGAAAGTACAGTATGAAAGTTCTTTAAATGTAAATTATAAAAATGTATGTCCTAAAATGCAACGCATTGGCATTTTTTGCGCGTTCCTGTACATAAACATGTTGTACAGTACCTATTAATGCCCTTTTTATTTGGGAACATTCAATAGTGAATATGAACAACATATATATTTTTTTAAAAATTCAGAAAATATTTCCGGACGATAAGTGCGGTACACGGACAGATAGACAAATGGAGATTCGGGCACATAGATACAGAAATTGAAAACACGTTAAGACTTAAACAAGAAAGAAAAATCATGCAGTACCCATTGGTTAGTAACACCTTCCAACTGTACGTAATTGTTGTATCGAATAACTTTTAATATTCTTTGCCTACGTTGTGAGGTTGAGACGTCAGAACGTCACCACAGTTGTTTTAATTAAGCTGGATCCAGCAAAGTAGAAAGTGGGGACGGTTAAAATCTCTTCGTCGCCAGTGACTCAGCGAAAGTTGAGGTCGAGTTAGCTTTGTGTCAGCAGGGTGCTGCAATGAAATACTTAGATTTTGAATGTTAGATAAATTAGAAGTGATTTTAAAGGGACGGATTGAAATGAAGAGAGAGGAGGATGTAGGAAGAAGTATAAAATGGCCATGGTTTTAGCAGATGGGAGTGGATGTTGGAGGCTATTATAGTGGATGTCGGAGCATATTATATTGTGGATATTGTAGTATTATAGTGGATTGTTGAAAGTCTTACTTTGGCGAATATTGAGTAGTAGAAATTTAGAGGAGTGAGGAATAAGTCATGATGAGTGTTAGTACGAGTATTTGCTAGCGCTCGTGAAAGTGAATTTCGATATGTAGGGAATCCTCTGATCGAAAGTGAAGTCGCAGCAGTTACGAGTGCAACCGTCGCTACACCTTCAATTGCTTGCTGGGGTGAGATATTTAAGATAATCTAATTTAATTGTTGATATATATATTTTGATTGAGTAATACACTGACTGAGGTAGTTTAATTGCCAGGCCACCCTCCCCATTAATCTGCTCAAATAAACTTTAGTTATTGTTAATTCAAGTCTTGTGTTCGCTTACTTATCCATTTAGTGATCTAATTAAGTTAAGATGGAGTTTGCGTCAACGCAAACTTTACAACGTTATCACACAACAGACAGAAGGACTGAAAAATATACAGATAGACTAATTGATTTTAAAATTACTCTTAGGCATTTTATAAAGAGTTAAAAAGGCTTAACGCAAAATAAAATGCAGCCATTAAATTATAATTACAGCTTTTGATCTCTCTGAATATTTTAGTGTAGCCCTTTAAATCAGAAAGTTAATCATACCATATTCTATACAAAACATTATTTTAGAATATTAACAATACATTTCAATATTCTTATGATTTTTGCAGTAGAAAGACTTAACTTTCAAAAAATTCTGTCCTAAACCGTAATGCATTGGCATTTTTTTTTTTTGTTGTTGTTGTCCCTGTAAACAAATTAGTTGTACAGGACCTATTAATGTCGTTTTGAATGGGGAACATTCTATAGGGATAATGTTTATAAAAATAACACTCATAAAACACAATGCTTTCGAATGCTTTTGGGTGTCCCTGTACACAAACCAGAAGAGATATTCACTCCATTTTCAATATGGAACATCCGATAGTGAACATCAATAAAATATATCAGTTTCGAGAAATTCCATAAATATTTACAGGAGTTAGAGCGCGGGCAGACAGACGGACAGACAGATGGACAGATACACAAACTGAAATCATATTCACACTTAAAAATGTTAGAATGTGTTAAAAACGCTTAATGTAAACGAAAGTGCAATTCTAGAATTGTTTTATCAGTAGCTCTTAATATAAATGGATATTTTTGTGCCACCCTGTAAATCTAATGCTAATCATGCTATATTCTGTGCAAAGCATTCTTTTGTGCATATAAATAACATATTTCAATTTCCTAAAACTTCTTGGAAAGTAAAGTTATTAAAATTTGATTTATAGAAATATCTCTCATAGAACGCAATGCTTTGGAATACTTTTGAGTGTCCCTGTACATAAACCGATGGTGATATTTCCTCTATTTTATACAGAAAACATCCTATAGTAAACTTTAATAACATATTTCAATTTCATTAAGATATGTCTACAGTAAAGGTAAGAAAATATGGTTTGTAGAAATACCTCTCATAGAACACAATGCTTTGAAATACTTTCGGGTGTCCCTGTACACAAACTAGTAGAGGTATGAACTCCATTTTCAATAGGGAACGTCCAATAGTAATCCTGAATAATATATATCAGTTTCAAGAAATTCCATAAATATTTACGGGAGTTAGAGCTTGTACAGACAGGCGGACGGACAGACAGGCGGACGGACAGACAGACAAACCGAAGTCATAAACACTTTTCAACCTCGTTGGAAAGTGTTTATAACAGTTTTCAATCTTCTTTGGAAAGTGTTAATAACATTAAAGTAACTCCCATGCATTAAATGCATTATCGCATTTAGGGAGTTTGAATATCGCATTTAGGATATAGTACCTTAAATGCGACAAAAATTTCCTAAATGTGACGCTGGTATATAATTTCATAAATTACTGATATTTTTTTAATTTCTTGAAAAAAAAAAAATGACACAAAGCACTAGTTTAGAACTATGAGTATAATATTCAACATTTTTTTCTTTCTTTTCATAATTATTTGTTTACTAAAATGTCATAAGTTTCCTAAATGCGATAAACTTAACAAAAATCACGTCGCATTTAGGCACAATGACCTTATTTAAAATTTTAATTAATTTTGGTTCTAAAATATAAAGTGGGGCACCGGTGTCCCTTTCTGCGTTAAAGGTAAGTTCATCATGGGACACGGGCGTCCCATGAATAGATATTTTTACAAATTGCACTTATTTACAATTACTTAGATATAGGAAACATTTTTATTTTAGTAAAAAATTTACTCTGATAATCTAATACATTTTTTATAGTAACTATCAGACTCTCTTTTATAATAAAAAACTATCATATAATAATAATATTTGTAATAAGAGCGTCAAAAAATAAATAAGCAAAAGGGACACCGGTGTCCCATCTGCCTCAAAGAGTTAAGAGCTTAAAAATACAGACAGTCGGGCTTTGATGGGAAGTGTAAAAAATTAACGTGGTTAATTAAATTTAAAGTGATCTCTTTGGAAAAACGTTAATTAATTAATTAATCATATATATCGAATTGCGGTAACAAAAAAGGCACAAGTCACAATTGACAATTTTGTATTTGTCATTGAAAAATGTGTATGAAGTACCTTAGGATTCACAAAGCGTCACATCTCTGTCTCGAAAATTGTTCTTTTGAGAGTCAGTTGTATCAGTTTAATATCAATGCTAATCAATGATTTACCTGCTACAGTCGGTAACAAAAGTTCAGAACACTAGCAAAAATTCCTATATAAAAAAAGTACATTTACTGTTTTAAAAACAAAAACTATTTTATTTACGTGACAAACTTTAGTTAAAATACATTTAAAAAACAAAATATACATTTAAAAACATTTAAAATTTAGACGTTTCGAAACCCGTCCAGGTTTCATCATCAATATCACTACAACATTATCTGCAAGCATTACATTTATACAAAAGGAATTTATAGAAATATTGAATATTGAGGAGCCAGTGCGCATGCTTCATTGATAGTGTAGATATGGCTGGCAGTGTGCCAACTCTCAAGGAAAATACGTGATTTTTAATTATCATAGCGGGAATTTAGAACTTGTATATTATCGAAGTCAGGAGAGTATATTATCGAAGTCAATACTGTTTTGTTAAATAAATCCTTGTCGAATCACGTTCTTAGTCAGTCTAAGAACAGGATTCGACAAGGATTTGTTTAGCAAAACTGTATTAAGCGTATTTTTTTTATATAGGAATTTTTGCTAATGTTCGGACACTTTTGTTACCGACTGTACCTTTAAGTTGTTTTTTCTGAAATACTGCATTTTTGAGTTGTATCACTTTTCTTCCTTGGGTGCGATACATAAACACACACACACATATATAAATTTTATAACTGTACAGTTTAAACGGCCAGCTAAATTCTTAAACTCATAGAATTAAATTATGTAAATATATATATATGTATATTTTTACAGTTATATTTCCCGAAATAATTTAAAGATATTAGATCTGTAACGCTAAAAATGAAAAAAAAAAAAAAAAAAATTATATCCTCTTTCAAACTCAATTATAAATTAAATTCCAGTAAAACATTGAATGAAAATATTCAGCTTCTACATCCTAATTCAAAATCATCAAAAAGAATTTTTTTCCCTTTTTCCTTTTCAGACAATTTCCCAAGAAAACGGCCTAGAAGTAGCTACTCTTCTGCCTTCTGGTCAATAATGATATACTATTTGCCTTGTTCGGAAAGGGCCACGAATCGCGAGATGAAAGATGAAAATAAGAAAAATAAGTAGAAAATGTGGGGGGAGTGATGTGTACGAGAATTCAAACGTGTCGCGTGAACAAGCATGAAAAAATATAAATGTAAATCGATGATGGAAGTATCTTCTTATAAGAAAATGATTGATTTGTCCATGGGTCAAGAGAAACGAGAAAGTGTTCAGCTTTTAAGGTTCACCGAAATATAAAAATAATAGTAGAAGATTCCAAAATATATTTTCAGATATTATTGCATGGGAGTTGCATTTGGCAGATGACGACTATAAAAATATTTGACTGATTTCCAGTTTTACACGAACTTCATAATTTTTAAAGATTTCTGTTGCTCACACACTTTATCACAGTTAAATCACCTTTATCACTTTAAAAATACCACGTTCAATTCACTAAGAATATGTTCTATGACAGACATAATTAAAGTGTTCAAAAAGATTACGTAATTATGTTTAATTACATAGGAATTGTTTTATTACATATGATGTTATGAGGTCATATAAATATTTGTTAATTTAAATGAATGGAAGCACAAGAATAAGATTAGAAATAAACTGTATATATTTTTTAAATTCGAAGTTTTTAGAAATTGTTAAATTGGTAGTACGTTATTATAATGCAACATAAAGTAATACAATGTAATTTCAAGCTACTTATTAATTATATTGATAATATTTACTTTATTAAGCATATAAACTTTTACATTACATCAAATACCATTATAAAAATTTTTACATTGTACATCTTCATACATAGCTGCTAACTTATTTAATTTGTTCCAGAATGTTCTTAATACACGCCCTTAACACCTTATTGTTTGAACAGTAAATTTCTTCAATATATAATTAAGATTAAGTATGAAGAAAATTTCTCTACAAAGATTACGGTGTGAGAAAAGAGAGGGTGCTAACAACATTCTGTCTGGAAATCAATTAAAAAAGTTTGTAGCTATGTCTTCTACCATAAAAAATATAAATGTTTATAAATAAATAAAATAAAAAATAAAAAAATTTTAAGGCAATTTTATCTAATGAACTAAAAAGAAAGTTTTCGGTATAATTAGCATATGAAGTATATGGTATATAAAATAATTTGATTACTTTACCCATAAGATAAATTACAGTAAATGCCTACAAAACTTCCCGCATTTTACTTATCGTATGAAATATATACAAGATTTCTTGAAAATTCAGAATAATCTTTAACCGTTGATGAAAACACAGCACTGATAATGTGTACAGCAGGAAGCTAAAATTAATTTTAAAACGCTCCCCTGCATTGGATATTAGCTAAAACTCTGCTGATAAAAGTATTTAAGACATTCATAAAAAGCCACCACTTGAGAAGACTAATTTTTTAAAACTGGTTAAGTCATTAATATTAAGCTAAAACAACAAAGTGAATGGGTTCTTTAATACGATACGAAAATAAAACTTTTGTTCTTTATTTTACAGAGATGGAATTAATTTTTCTATAACTTGAGTAACAGTAGTGGCTTGAAATCTAGCCTCTAATTTGTAGTTTGTTTTATAATTGCTGGAGTACTTAGAACGCTAATTATGTCAAATTAATTCATGCCTCTAATTTAGTGGTTTGATGGTAATTAAAGGGGAAATTTCTTGAGATTTTTACACACGTTGTATTTCAAACTTATTAAGGAAATTAAACGTCTTTTAAATTAATGAGAAAATAAGCATTTAAAGTAAAACGATAAGAATTAATGGCATTCAGAAGAATGAAGATTTACTTATTTACTTTGTATCTTTTAACCACTTCCCGGCTTATCCTGAGCTTAGCTCGGGTAGGCGAACAAACGGGGCCTGGTCGTTTCCCCTGATTTAAAGGGGAGTGAGAGAAATTTGGTTTTTCCTTTACTGGTTGATTGCGCTGGTTCCCTCACATATCTTTCCCTATCTCTTCCCCTCCACTTCTTTTTCAAGATAACAAGAAATATTCATATACTTCTCAAAGGAATTAGAGCTATTTATCTATAGGAAACACGAATGCTAAAATTGGCAATTATGATTCCTTTAATTAAAAATTTCCATTTTCAGAAGCAAATTTTTTTTTTTCCAAATTCTGCAATTTTTTTTTTTTTTTTTAACAATAAAAGTTTATTTTCATACACCAATTTTAAATAAAGAAGTTAAACTTAATGAGCAAAAACTTTAACTTTTAAGGCAAAAATTAGGTTTCTAATAAAAAAATAAATTACTAGTACATTTAAAAGTCGTAACAAGCACATATTTTAAATCAGAGATATGAAAATTTCTGATTTTTCTAAAAACTTCTTTTACAGTTATAATATTACTAATTATATAAATTTGGGAACAACCATACTGCCTTATTATTGCCGTTTGAACTAGCATTGCTCAGGGGGAAAAATTATTATTAATAATAATAACTATTTTAATTAATCCGTCCCTTTTTTTTTATTATTAATGAAAGCAAACCTCTTTTCCACTTTTGCAATATAAATATATACATACATATGAAATTATAATATAGGTTTTCAGTCATATAAAAGGTGAAAATATGTAACAAAAATAACTAAAGAAAAACTTAAGAGAAAATTAATAAATGGAAAACAATTCATAAGTAAAACTTACTGCAAAAACGTAAAATAAATGATTTAAACTGTCAAAAAATGCCCCGTATGACTTGAGACATACGTGTGGGGTTAAAGCATGCTTTTAATTGATCAAAACTCTCCCCCAAGGCAGACAGTTTAATAAAAAAGCACATATATGGCTAAATTCAATATGGATAAGATAAAATGAATAAAATAATATGGAACAGACAAAAAAACTTATATGGATTAGGGAGAAAATTGATCAAACATTTACACAAACAGCAGTATTTCATAAGATCTCCAGCGAGACAACTAATCAAAATACGAAACCGTCGAAAATATATTAGACCGCCATCTATATTAAATTAAAGAAATTAAAACAATAAGTAACGTTATTATAGCAAAATTTAATCGAAAAATAAAGAATATTTAAAAAGGAAAATTAAAAGAATCATTTATATTTCAAATGTTTTAAAATATGTAAAAAATCTATAGGATAACCATTTTCAATAGCTCTATTAAAGAAATCCCGAATACCCTTAATTTTGTCATGATAATTAGAAGTTAATCTTTTGTTACGATTAAGATAGTTTAAAATGATATTTCTGTAGATAAGTTTACTAATATTAGAGCTCCAATGAATCAATTTAATCACATTAAAATCAAAATTATTTCTTTTATCAAAAATAGTTGTAATCATTTCATTATCTACAATATTTATATCCAAGTCCAAAAAATTTGCTTTTAAAGGATTAAAATTAGTACTAATGAGTTTTAAATAAGAAGGATATTTTTTTTTTTTTTTTTTAGTGTCATTATTAGTACTAGTAAAAGCAATCAGATAATCAATATATCTGTAAATTATACAGACATATATATACACTAGAGAATGAAGCTGTTATTACTTGAAATTTTAAATATGAAAGTACAGATTTTGGTAAAATTTTGAATTTGTGCTCATGAAATATTTTCTTTATTTACAGAGATGTAAAAGGTATGCCAAGCACATAGTATAAAATAATTGCAGAGTCACAAATTAAAACAGAAAACTTTTTGAATACACCATAAAAGATTAATATAGGTAACGTATTTCAAAATATTTCTTCATTAGGAAAGAAATGCCTTTTACCTTTATGAGATAAAATACGGAGTATGATTTTCTGTGCTTCTTTATAGAATAATAGTACGCATTTTTTGCCCGATGAAAAAAGACTTTTCTTCTCAAAACGTGCGCTTTTATTAATCATATATAATGCAGAAAATTTTCATTACAGTTCAGTTTTGTAAAGTTAATGTCAGATATATCAAACGCAATTGGAAGTTGTAAGACTTTAGTATTTGTGAGCACAGAAAAAATATATTTTGAAAATCTTCATTTGATATTTAGCAAAAGTAGGGAATACTTTTTTGTTAATTAGACAATTAACATTAATAAACAACAGTGTGTAAATTAACCAACGTTCAAAAAGTGGAAGGCTTGTGAAAATTAAATACGTAATATATAAGTAAAAACCCGGATATAATTATTTTCCTAAATTTCTATAAAGCTAAAGTAATAAAAACAAAATAATTTTTTATACCCTACCTTAAATTCCCACCAATAAGAAATATATGCCTATTTATGATAGGATATAATTGTAGAATGCAAGAGAAACAAATGAACAGTTGCCAAAGTTATCTACACTGTAAATACAAGTGTCTGAAATTCAGGCAAAATTGTGTCTGAAACGGGTGTTTAATTTTAAGACGCTAAAAAGTGTCTTAAAAGGCACATCGTTTCACACTCGAAACGTCTGAAATTCCACCACCTTTGATCCTGTCTGAAGTGAATATTTTTCATAAATAAAAAGATGCGTTTTATACTGTTTACCTGTGAGAAATAGATTTTAGAATCTCCTAGAGCATATATATTAATAATTTTTACAATAACAGTCCCCGTTGCCCCCGGCGGGAATCGAACTGACAACCTATGGATTCAAAGTCGAGTGGCTTCCCAATCAAGCCATCGGTGCTCACGGTGTACTCTGCTTGTATAACGAAATATATTCTAGTATCCGTAAAAAAAATTGAAGTTTTATGTCTTTGCAATAAAACTGTTCATAAGAAGTAAAGCTTAATACATATTATCTTAAATTTCATGTGTAGAGGTTTAGATTTTTTTTTTTTTTTAACTGGTATTTGCAGGAAAAAAACTATACACATGAAACCAAAAAAAAAAAAAAAAAAAAAAAAATGCTCTTTTACATTTTGAATCGTAGGGAAACATAAAATAATTTTTAAAACACGAAAAAAAAAAAAAAAAAAAAAAATCAATTATGCACAAATTGTTTAAGATTGTTTAGCTACGAATTCGCTTTCTTAGCTACAAGTTACATGCTTCGTTTATCTTAATATTTTTTTGATTTATTACATGTGAGAATTTTAAATAAAAATTATCTTTGTTTTTTAATTTTTAACAGAAAAAGATCCGCGTCTAAGTATTTTAAATAAGTTAACTACTTATATTACATAAAATAATGTCAAATTTATTTGTTTAAAAAAATGTTAAAACAGGATATGCATGCTGCTTAAAGTAGATTCCATATGGAAAATTTGTTAAGCAATACAAATGTCTGAATTTCTAAGTGTCTGAAATTTGTAATGTCTGAATTTTTAAGTGCATAAATTGTAAAATGTCTGAAATTTTATGTGTCTGAAAATGTTATATGTCTTAATTTCAGACCTATCGACCTTATTCAGACACTTATCTGAGCTCATTTATAAAAAAGACACTTACGTGTCTTAATTTAAGACAGCACATGCGTCTGAAATTTTGCATGCGTAAGTGTTTCAGACATTTATGTGTCTGAATTGACATTTCAGACACACTTCTGTCTGAATTTAAGACGCTTCTATTTACAGTATATAAATTAAAAAATATATATTCAAGATTCAAATGAAATATGAATTAATCCATAGTACTTATACTTTAATCATTAAATAATTATACATGGAAATGAAGCTTTATATAAAGCAATAGATATTCATATTGAAAAGTTAATGAGCTTTTCTGGGAGCCTGATATATACGTTACAAATATGAAACATACGTTACAAATATGAAACAAGTATAACAGAAATAAATAAATGATAAGAAGGAGCAAATAAATAATGAGAAGGATCAGAGGCCCCCTACGGCTATATCTATCTATCTATATATATATAAATATAAAAAGAAAGATGTATTTTATACTGCACAGTTATTTCAATCTATATATATAAAGGAACACTTCCTGAGTGAGTTAGTGAGTGAGGGGGTGATCTATCAACGCCTAGACCAAACCCCTGGACCTAGAAGCATGAAATTTTGTGACAATGTTCTTTCTATGACGTAGGCATCCACTAAGAAGCGATTTTACAAAATTCGCCCCCCAAGGGGGGGGGGGAGGGGGGGGCAAAACGTGATTTCACAAAATCCTTCATATCTCAAACAAAAAAAAACAGATATCCGTAAAATTTTTGCTTTAAAATATAGCTAATACAAATGTCAAAAAACTAATTTCTGGAATTTTCAAAATTCGGTCCCCAAGGGGGGCGGGGGGGGCAAAACGTGATTTCACATGCGTAAAAACGTGATTTCGCATAATCCTATATATCTCAAACAAAAAAATAGATATGCGTGAAGTTTTTGCTCTAAAATATAGCTGATGCAAATATCTAAAAACCAATTTCTGGAATTTTAGAAATTCAGCCCCCAGGTGGGGCAGCAGGGGGGGGGGAGAGGGGGGGAGAGGGGGGCAAAAAATAAAAAGAGAGTTAGATCGTTCAAAATTGGTATATAGAGGTTTTCGATACCTACAAATCGATTTCGGATATGACGTAGGCATCCACTAAGAAGCGATTTTACGAAATTCGCCCCCCAAGGGGGGGAGGGGGGGGCAAAACGTGATTTCACAAAATCCTTCATATCTCAAACAAAAAAACAGATATCCGTAAAATTTTTGCTTTAAAATATAGCTAATACAAATGTCAAAAAACCAATTTCTGGAATTTTCAAAATTCGGTCCCCAAGGGGGGCGGGGGGGCAAAACGTGATTTCACATGCGTAAAAACGTGATTTCGCATAATCCTATATATCTCAAACAAAAAAATAAATATGCGTGAAGTTTTTGCTCTAAAATATAGCTGATGCAAATATCTAAAAACCAATTTCTGGAATTTTAGAAATTCAGCCCCCAGGTGGGGCAGCAGGGGGGGGGGGAGAAGGGGGGGCAAAAAATAAAAAGAGAGTTAGATCGTTCAAAATTGGTATATAGAGGTTTTCGATACCTACAAATCGATTTCGGATATGACGTAGGCATCCACTAAGAAGCGATTTTACAAAATTCGCCCCCAAGGGGGGGGAGGGGGGGCAAAACGTGATTTCACAAACTCCTTCATATCTCAAACAAAAAAAAACAGATATCCGTAAAATTTTTGCTTTAAAATATAGCTAATACAAATGTCAAAAAACCAATTTCTGGAATTTTCAAAATTCGGTCCCCAAGGGGGGCGGGGGGGGGGCAAAACGTGATTTCACATGCGTAAAAACGTGATTTCGCATAATCCTATATATCTCAAACAAAAAAATAGATATGCGTGAAGTTTTTGCTCTAAAATATAGCTGATGCAAATATCTAAAAACCAATTTCTGGAATTTTAGAAATTCAGCCCCCAGGTGGGGCAGCAGGGGGGGGGGAGAGGGGGGGCAAAAAATAAAAAGAGAGTTAGATCGTTCAAAATTGGTATATAGAGGTTTTCGATACCTACAAATCGATTTCGGATATGACGTAGGCATCCACTAAGAAGCGATTTTACAAAATTCGCCCCCAAGGGGGGGAGGGGGGGGCAAAACGTGATTTCACAAAATCCTTCATATCTCAAACAAAAAAACAGATATCCGTAAAACTTTTGCTTTAAAATATAGCTAATACAAATGTCAAAAAACCAATTTCTGGAATTTTCAAAATTCGGTCCCCAAGGGGGGCGGGGGGGGGCAAAACGTGATTTCACATGCGTAAAAACGTGATTTCGCATAATCCTATATATCTCAAACAAAAAAATAGATATGCGTGAAGTTTTTGCTCTAAAATATAGCTGATGCAAATATCTAAAAACCAATTTCTGGAATTTTAGAAATTCAGCCCCCAGGTGGGGCAGCAGGGGGGGGGGAGAGGGGGGGGCAAAAAATAAAAAGAGAGTTAGATCGTTCAAAATTGGTATATAGAGGTTTTCGATACCTACAAATCGATTTCGGATACTTTCGAATTTGTAAAATTATTAGGAGGGGCGGGAAGGGGGGCGGCAACGGGGGGGGGCTATGGGGCAAAAACAAATAGAAATACAGTTAGGCCGTTCAAAATTGGTACAGTTAGGTTTTAGATGCCTGCAAGTCGAATGGGGATATTTTCGAAAGTGTAAAGTTATTAGGAGGGCCGGGAAGGGGGGGCAGAGGGGCAAAAAAAAAAGAAAATAGAGTTAGATCATTCAAAATTGGTACATAGAGGTTTCCCATACCTACAAATCGATTGCGGATATTTTCGAATTTTTAAAATTATTGGGAGGGGGGGGGGAGTAGAGCGGTAAAAAAATAAAAATAGAGATATATCGTTCAAAACTGGTGCATAGAGGTTTTTGATACTTACAAATCGATTGCGGATATTTTCAAATTTGTAAAATTATTAGGATAGACAGGAGGGGGGGCGAAGTGGGAAAATAATAGAAATAAGAGTTAGAGCATTTTGGGAATTTTTTCCGAAGGCAGTGAGTACCCGGTGCGACATTTTTCCTACTCAGATTTTGTTTCTCTTTTTTTTCATGTGATAAAAATTAATGCAATTTTGAGAATTCATTATAGTGATTCATTTAAAAATAGGGACCAGCGAAGCGGGCGTTGCCTGCTAGTTGAAGTATATTGTAACAATTTTATTACAAATTATTAACACTACTATATAATATTTAAGGATTTAAATAACTATTTTATCTTTAATATGAGGGCTATAACTGTAATTAATACATAACAAGCTTAAATTATTATCACAACAATTGTATTTTTTAAGAAGTAGAGTTATTGATGAAGGTGTTTAAGATAATATTTAAATTATTATATCAAATTAAAATTCATTTTAACGAGTGTCTTTCAATAACATAATCTGAAATGCTGTCTAACACAATTGTTGATATCCTATAATTGTATCTAACCTCATTTAAAAAAATAAATAAATAAATAAAATAAAAAATCTGCATTGTGGTCATAAATTTACTATGTAAATTAATTACATTTTTTCAAAGATATCTCGTTAATTTTTAATTTTCACTTGTTTATTATTATTATTTTAATTTACAGTAATTATTATCTTCATTTTAACTACAATAAGGTCTTGCAGAGATTTTGAAAAAGGTTAAGCGCCCATCAAACTGGTTTAAACGTCTCCACTTGCCTGTGGTGGACTCTGCTCCTTATTCTTTTTCTAGTAATTATTATTATTATTATTATTTTTTTTTTTTTGTGTTATAGTTTGTTTATATTTGTTACACATAACTTATCAATCAATATAGCAGATACAATTCATTAACTTTTTCAATATCGTCTGCCTTGTAAAAGTCTCTACTTCTAAATGTAAATATTTATTGATTAATTCAAGCCTTCTTTCCTTATATTTGATCACAATATTGATAAATTATATATATATATATATATATATTCAAACTTTCTCTTTTCTTTCACCACTAGTTGGTTATAAATAATTATTTATAGTGATAATTAAAAAACAAAAAGAAAAAAAGAAACACATTTGAAAGATTTTTTTTCTCTCCAACCCAGTTTTGAAGTTTTTATCGCAAATTATTCCAAACAAATATTTTATTTTAAAACTTAACCCATTCATGGTCACGCCAATTTTAATTTTTTCGTTTCGAAGACATTTTAGTCGGATGTGTTTTATAAATTTTTAAGTCATTAAATACTAATAATATTACAAATTTATCAGGAATACTGAGAAACTGATTGTTTTCTATTTAGCAAATTTGTAGCTATGAATAAATGATTCAGAAGTAAAAAACTCTGACCGTGTATACACGTTCATGACCATGAAAGGGTTAAAAATAAGAAAATTAAATATTCCCATTGTATTCCTTACAAAATCTTTACAAAATATCTTATTAATATTGTTAATACGAAAATAATAAATTTATATTCTAATATCATGACCTGATAAATCAATACTTGAATTTTTGGTAAAATAAAAATAGATAAATAAAAATAAAAGTGCAGCACATACACATATAAATAATTACGCTCAACATGAGGACCAGTTATGCAATATACATATGCAAATAAAACTGTTTTCTTCCGAGAGATTTAGAAGAGCTATAAATGAGCCACTTTTTTTTTTTTTTTTTTTTGTGTGTGTGTGTGTACTAGTTAAGTCACCTATAAGGGAATGAAGGACACCTCTCCCCCCACCTGTTCCCCAATACATGTCAATCATAAACATGGACACGGGAAGGGGGATCAGGGTAAACGACCTGTGCCTTCGAAAAAAGGGTGAGGGGAAACGACCCATTTTTTTCTGTCGAGATATCATACATCAGGGGAATCGGCCTACACCCAAATAATTAACCACGACATAACCAAATGTTATGTTAACCAAATAATTAACATGATCAGAGAGAGATTAAAATAAATAAATAATAAAAAGAAAAGAAAAGTTGGCACGAATTTCGCATAATAGCAGCAGCATGGCGGGTTAAATCAGTTTACCAGGCGCCCAACATTCACTATATCCTCTGCGAGACCATATGATAACACACACACACACAAAAAAAAGAAGTTAATTATCCAAATAAATATAAATAAATATATAAATAAAAATAAAATTTCAATAATAAATATATATATGCAAGCAAAATTAAAATTACTATACATAATCAAAACTAGTTACTAATGTTTAGCATATCACACTGTATTAAATTACGTTTTTTATACTATTAGGTGAAAATAAGGTAATGTTTTATAATTGTTGATACTTATAAACCAAATTCATATAACCTAACTCAATTATATATATTATATTTTAAAATAGTATAAATTATGTACAGTTACACTGAATGATGACCAACTCATTACTTATAAAATATATTCATACTATATCATCCAACTACAGATAGACCACACTTTATGTCAATACACCATTATCATGATAATTAACTTCAGTTTTTCTTATAAAAAGCAGTCATTCATTCCCGCCAGTAGGTAAGAAATGAGAGTTCACCATCAGGCGGCGGGTGCGTTGGTGCGCAGGCAAGCCGTGCGGGTGCCGCACCACCCCCTGAGGGGTCTAGATGAGTTGGTATTGACCTTGAGACGTCCTCTAACTTAATCGTGAAAGATGACGAGGGTATTAATGAGGAAATTTAATTTAAAAAAAATTAATCAGTGATTTATTGTAAAAGGTGACGATGGTTTTAAAACGATGTTTTCAGTAGAATGAAAAAAGTAGGATATTGTTTGTGACTCATTAGGAAATTAATTAGGAAATTAATTAGAAGGTTAATTAAGAAATTAATTAAGAAATTAATTATAAAATTTTAAAAATTGAGAAATAAAAAAGGAGTCGATGAAATATACGAATTTAAGGATGTGGATGTGGGTAGAGTATGCAAGAAAAAGAGAGGTTTGACTGGGGTTCGAACCCGGCACCTGGCAGTAAAAATATTTCCATAAGACAGTAGTTTTCGTGCGCGAAACCGCTGACCTATGGAAATATAGCCTGATGGTTCTATTTTAGGTATGAATGTGTGTGATTTTTCTATTATATGTCTGCACAGTTCTTTTTAAACTGTTCAAACATACATTTTTTGGAAACTCATTTGATGAGTTCCTTTTTTCTATGAAACCCTCAAAAGAGGATTTCTTATTTATTTATTTATTTATTTATTTATTTATTTATTTTTTTTTTTTTTTTTTTTTTTTTTTTTTTTTTTTAGGGGTCCCACCATCCACCCGCCGCACGTGTGCGACGCCCCAATTTTTTATGAACTTGAATCATCATTTTCTGATCTTCTAACTTTTCCGGGGTCTTCTAACTTTTCTAGAATCTTGCAACTTCGTTTTTTATCTTCTATGTTCCAGGTCTTCAAATTTTTAGGTTTTATAATTTTCACTGTAGGATGTTTTAGATCTTCTAATTTTCATTCTTTCAATTTTCAATCTTCTAATTTTTCATTCTGATCTTCTAATTTTTCTGTGATCTTGCAAGTTTTCATTCTTCTAATTTTCTTTCTTGTAAGTTTTCGATCTTCTAATTTTCATTCTTCTAATTATCCTTCTTGCAAGTTTTTGATCTTCATATTTTGAAATCTTCAGTTTTTTCTTTGATGTTTTAAAGGGGACCCACCATCCACCCGCCGCATGTATGCGACGCCCCAATTTTTATATGCACTTGAATCATCATCTCTTCTTATTTTCTAGGATCTTGCTACTTCATTTTCAATCTTCAAATTTTTCATTCTGATCTCCTAATTTTTCTGTAATCTTGCAACTTCATTTTCGTTCTTCTAATTTTCTTTGTTGTAAGTTTGAAAACTTTTTATTTTCAAATCTTCAGTTTTTTCTTTAATGTTTTAAAGGGGTCCCACCATCCACCCGCCGCATGTGTGCGACGCCCCAATTTTTTATGATCTTGTAACTTTTCTGAAATCTTGCATTTTTCAGATTTTTTTTCATTTTTCTTATTTTTACAATTTTTTTCATTTTTCTTATTTTTCAATTTTTCTTCATTTTTCTCATTTTTCAATTTTTCTTCATTTTTTCAATTTTCAATTTTTTTTCATTTTTTCATATTTTATAATTTTTTTTTTTTTTTTTTTTTTTTTTTTTAAGTTATTTTGTAATGCCCATAAGCCAAAGAAGAAATCCCATCATCCAAAATGTATCTTTTGTCATCAAAAGGAGTTAAAGAAATTTTATTTTGTTTGAATCTATATATTGTATGACATTCCTGCCCAATTCTCGTTTGCTCTGATATATTATATTTTAAATTATTGAGGCAATTAAGGTAATCTTGATGTTTAATTTTTTTCTTTACTGTTATTGTAGAAATCCCCTTCGCGGTTTTCTTTTCTCCATCTTCAGATTTAAGGCTATACATTTTGGCTTTGAGGCCTACAAATTCATGGATGAACCGCCCGTTTAACTCGTCTTTAAACTTTCCCAAAACTTTCTTGTTGTGCTGTGAATGAAGTGGATGGTCTGTGGGGTAATCGGATGTGTCAAAGATGTCTTGATGTTGTAGCATGTCTTGATAGATGTCAGGTGTGGTGATGTGGTAGGTGAGGGAGTCTGTGTCGGTGAAGAGGAGTTTAGCTTGATCTTGGAATGTTGGTTTTATGAAATCGTAGTGAAATCTGTACATGTGCAGTTTTGAAAGTTCCAGGATGGTAAAACCGATGTAAACGGGACGGTTCATCAAGATGGATTTTTTAACCCGCTCCACTGCCGCTAAATTTTCATCAAATATTTTAAAATTGGTGTAAAGAGGTGAGGCAACAATCTTTTCAGCTCTTATGGAGGAGTTTGTAAGTTCTATGGATCTTCGTTTTCTTAAATTTTCTATTGTTTTCCCGAACACAGCATTATTCAGGAGCTTGAAGAAGTTTTTCTCAAAGGCGGACTTGGATTCTTTTCGTTTTTCAGTATTGAAGGCTATGTAGGGTTTCAACCAGGGTGCTTGTTTGAATTTTAAAACTTTATGAATCTTGGTAAGAATTAGACCTTGTTGGAGATAATATTGGAGGTTTCTGTAATGGGTGACATATTAAATTTTATTGTAGAGATTAGGTGTGAGTTTCTTGGAAGGGTGGAATTTTTTATCTTGAAGCATGTGTATGGCAAATGGTGAGAGTATCTGTTCGGTGATGTGTAGATGTTCTGGTGCTAGTGGATAATCGTTATGTTTGTCGTGGAGATGCTGTGGATATTCCAAGTCCACCTCGAAGATGAAACCTTCTGCTGCGTCGGGTTGTAAGTTGAGGATTTTTTCTATGTTGAAGACTTCAGGGTCAGCCCACTGGAAGCCCCCATAAGGCAGGGGGTCTGACCCTGAATGTCCGTAAAGGTTATTTGCGTCCCAATACATAATGTATTGGGATAAAGCAGAGGGGTCGAAGTCTTGAGTTGTTGGGATATTGGATCTTGCGTGGCGGTGACTTATCATGGAAACCCCACCTCTTACACCTTTTTCTATGAAGAGGAGCATATTAATGTCGGTGAGTAGTTCGAGGTCTACCCCTGTCATTTTTAAACATGCCTGCCATGACAGACCGGGTGCTGTGAAGCAGTGAGTTGGATCTAAACCATAATATTTTAAGCAAAGTCTTCGAAAATTTTCGAAAACATCTGCTAACAGCAGCACGTCGGTCTTCACGTACAGGTCATGGTACTCCCCAAGATCTTGGATGTTAAAAGCCTCCCACACTTTAACTGCATGATCATAATCTTGTGAAGAGATATCTTCATCAGTCAAATCATTGTGGAAGGCCCTTGGGGGTGGCAGCTGTTTTTCACCGAAGGTGTTAAAGTCGGTGATATGACTATAGGGATAGACCCCTTTTCTTAAGAGGAGAGAGCAATCTATTGTAGGAGGAAAGTTTTCTTTAAGAAGATGAAATTGATCTGGATCTTGGTTCTGGACGAGTTTATCTAAAGATGAGGGGAGGAACTGAAGAGAGTCCAGGAAGATAAGTTGAATGGGACAGTTTTTCTTAGTTAATTTGAAGGCAATATATTTTTCTAATGTATTGGGGATGACTACTATGGTGTAGTCTTGCACTCTTCCAAGTTGAGTCATGAGGTGATGAGTATCGTAATTTTTACTATTGTGAAAAATGATGGGGATGGATTTGGGTTGTTTGTAATTGAGATTACAGCTATTGTGAGCCGCGCCACGAAAAGCTCCGGAAAGATGGTCGTGGTCGCGCACTCTGTTTTTATATAGTCTATTATTGCATATGGAGCATCTAGTTGCTTGCTGAAAAGCTCTCTCCTCATCTGGGGTTAATTGCATGGGAACTATTGAAGTTAATTTTCTGGCTATGTCTTCTTTTTCGTACAGGATGGCTTCTAAGAAGTGCCCAACGGCATCGTCACCCCTGTAAACTTGAATAGGTTTGTAAGATTTGCCGTCGGGCCCTACGATAAGATAGGCATAGCCACAAGGTATATGTTCAGATGTTTTTATGGTGAAGGAGGTGTTGTTATTGGGTGCGACAGTGGAGACGGGTTTTAAAATAGACTCGAAGTCTGCATAAATCACATAAGATTTTAGATGTTGCATGTGGATGGAGGTGAAAGAGAGAATATTATTGTCGGGCGATGGCACTTTAATTTGTTGGATGGAGTGATTTTTGCAATATTGGAGGTGGTCTTTTAAAAGGTCTTGTTTGGTAAATCTATGAAGGCATCGGTAGCAATAAAATGCTGCACCATTATGATTACTTAAGTGGCCCATTAATCTTGAGAAATTTTTTATATAAATGTAATGCTGATTCCCCTCAGAATCTTCCAATAATAATAAATTTATGACATCTTCATCCTCTCTAGGAGAAATGTAGAGAGGACAGATGTCTTCATCGGCATCATATATAAATATATTTATTCTTAAATTATTTAATTTTTCAATTTCTGGTATTTTATTATATGGAATTGGGCAGGGAATGTCATTTAAAATAATTTCATGCTCATATGGGTAATATTTATTTACTCTGTGTGGAAGATGTTTAAATTTATATTTATGGGCCAGAAGACACCATATGAGACATTTATTATCATTGAAATTTTGTATATTAATTAAGGCCTTCTTAGCTTTTAATTTCTGAGGGGTTGCTATGAAAGAGCCACCGCGAAGGGGTATGTATTTTGCCACTTTTAATTCAAGGCACTCAATCTTGTTGAAAATCCAGTCAGATCCCTGATTTTGAAAATCTTCAATATTATTTTCAATTTTTGTAAACATTATATTTATATTATTATTTAAGTTATCGGAGGTTAATTCTGTTATGCATTTGGATGAGAAGTAAAATGAGGCTCTCTCCTTAATTTCATCTCCATCCACCTTCACGAATTCTGCCTTCATCACCCCGTGCCATTTTATTGATTTTTTATCATTAATTTCGTTAGTTAGGATGTTAAAAATTTCATTGTGACTATTATTAGAAAAAATATTTATGCTACTTTCCTCCTCTGGTTCAGGATATAAATAGTAATTTTTAAAAACGTTGAGGGCTTGATTTATTTTTCTAATTCTATTATTATTAGTTATTTTCATTTTTTTAGATGTTTGGTCGCTACTACTAGCCGCGCTTCCATGGACAGTTCTTTGATGTTGTAACAAATTATATTTTGTGATAAATTTTAAATTGCATACCAAACATGAATGCTGAAGAGAATTTTTGTGGAATCTGTCGTGATGCCTTCTCAAATCATCTTTTCGGGTGAAGAGTTTATCACATTCATTGCAAGTAAATGAAGTTTGTCGCAGATGGATTCTTAAATGACATCCCAAGTCATCTTTTCGACCAAATTTTTTTCCACATTCTTCGCAATTAAATATTTTTTCATTTTCATGAGTTCTTCGATGCCTTTCCAAATGTTGTTTCAGTTTATACCCTCTACTACAAACTTCGCATTCAAAGGGTTTTTCATTAGAGTGGGAACGAAGATGTCTTGAAAGGTCATAATTTCTCGAAAAAACTTTCCCACAGACGGAACATGTCTGAAATAGACAAAAAACCCTATTTTAGTATTTTAATTATTTTTTCACTAACAAGTGTTTTTAATCTATCAAGATTTTTTCCTAACATTTTTCTAACTTAGAGGGGAATTAGTTTTTTTATCCACCTAACATTTTAAAAGTTAGAGGGAAATTCGTTTTTTCTTCTAACAAGATTTTTTTCTAACCTGCCTTTAGAGAGAATTTATTTTAAAACTTAGAGGGAAATTCGTTTTTTCTTCTAACAAGATTTTTTTCTAACCTGCCTTTAGAGAGAATTTATTTTAAAACTTAGAGGGAAATTCGTTTTTGAAAACCTAACATTTTTGAAAAGTAATGGAAAATTTTTTCCCACCTCATGCAAAAAATAAAAAATATACCTTCGATTTTGCAGTTGTCTCTTCCATGTCATCAGAACTATCGGTGTTCATCCCAACATCAGTAGGTATGGGCACGGTGTCGCTGCAGCTACTCTCACCTCCAGAAACTACTTGGATAGAATTCTAAAAAATAGCAAAAAGAAAAGAAAACAAGTTTTAATTATTTTGTCAAGTTTTTTCAAAAGATTTTTTTTTATTATAACTTTTTAATTTTATTTTAAGTCTATCTAATCAAGTTTTTTAATTACTTTAAAGAGTGAATTTAATTTGTATTCTAAGTAAAAATTTATTTTAAGTTTATCTAATCAAGTTTTTTAATTACTTTTAAGAGTGAATTTAATTTTTATTCTAAGTGAAAATGTATTTTTAGTTTATCTAAACTAGTTTTTTAATTACTTTAAAGAGAGAATTAAATTTTTAACAGAAATGAATCCTGAAAACTCAACTTTAACGCTAAAAAATTTTGAAACTAACATACTTGAGGTTCTGAAGAAGCTGATCTCGACATTGGTGGAGTTGGTTCTACAGCATTAATTCCAGATCCAGTCTGAACAACCTTGAGCAAAAAAGAAAAGAAAACATGTTTTTTAAAATATTGTATATTATTCAAACAGTTAAACAGAAAAAGTGAAATAATATGTACCATATGACTTTTCAGATGAAGTCTAAGCTCCCTCGTATTCAAAAAAGCACCTCCACAAACCGCGCAGCGTAGTGTTGGCTCTACAGGTGCTTCACTCAGATGTGAAGGGCCAGGCTCGTTGTTTACTGATGGTGTCTAAGAAAAAAGCATAAAAATATTTTAAGTCCAAATCGTATGCTGAAATTTTTCTTGAAAAATAAAAAAATGTATTTTTCTTACAGATTTTCGAAGAAGCGAGCGGTTAGCAAGTCCCTGGTTCGAGCGACGGACAGGATCGAAAGCTTTAAAACCGGGAGGTACTTTGATGGTTGATTCAGCGGATGATTCAATCTGAAATAAGGAAAAAAGAATATTTTGAGTATAAAAATCTATTTTAAAATATTCTACAAGTTTTTAAAGAAATTTTTTTTACCTCCATATCGCTATCTGTAAACTCCTCGTCCCAGTTAATTTCATTCGCCGAGTAGAGATCTTCTACTTGCGTAGATGATAATCCAAACGTTATATCAGCCTATAAAAAGGGGAAAATTGTGTTTTTACATATTTTATCAAAAATTTATATAAAAAATGCATAACCTTTTTTAATATTAATTGAAAATAAATGTTTTTATACGTACTGGAAAATCGTTAAATTCAGAATCCCAGAAGAAGTCCATTGCAAAATAATATTCAAGTAAAAAAAGTGATAAGTAAAAATAGAGAGATAGCAAGAGAAGGTTGTTCTCAGCACGAATTCTAAATTCAGAATGAGACGAACATCTCTGATTTTCCCCATCCCGGATGAGGGGAGGGTTACGTCAAAGGGGGAAAGGTTAAAAATTTGATCCTGCACTGTAGGTCGGGATGGGGACTGATGCAGGGGAAGATTCTCTCTACATGCACCCCCTTTTGTCAAAAAAGAGGGTTCATTTCAATTGTACATCCCCCACCTCATAAAATATCAGAGTTGGGTTGTAGACGTGACTTTGTGAACGAAATAAGATTTGATTCGGTTTAGATCTTGTTAGTGTGGGAAATACTTTTCACTTAACAGAAAATGTGAAATTCTTGTCAGATATTTTTTGAAAAAGAAGTTACTATCGTAAACATTTTGCTTCAAAGTGAAATAAATATTTGTATTTAAAGGGAATTTAATTTTTTAATAATTCTAAAACAAATTAATATTTTGTTTTTATCCCTCAAATAAATTACTTCATGTAAATTAAAATGTTCTTTCAAACAATTTTTAATTCTTAAGTAAGATTTTCCTCAAGTTTCACTTTATAGAAAAAGATAACAATTATTATAAATGAATTATTTTTCAAAAATTAATATATTCCTCATTATTATTTCTTTCTTATAATAATAAATAATTTATGAATTAATGTTTTTCTTTTATTTTTTCTCAAAAATAAGTTTTTTCCTAGAAAATAAAATTCGTAAAGAATCTTAATAAATAAGTTAATTATTTGTACTCTTTCAGACATATAAATATTTTTGTAAATTAATGTTTTCCAAGTAATTTTTTTCTTCCGATTAAATATATTCTTTTTTATCAAATAAGGTTTTATTTCTTTTTTTTTTTTCTTCTTTTCTCAAATAAGCTTTTCACCTACAAAATAAAATACATAAAGAATCTTAATAAGATTAAAAGAAAAACATAGATAGATTTTATATTGAAACAAAAAGTGATTTATTCAAACCATTTATACATTATTTGAGAAATATTTTTTCAAAATAAGTATGGAAATATTGCATTGTCAACTTATTAAAAAAGGATTCATTGAAATTACATAAACAATGTTTTGAAATAATGTTTTGAACAATTTTAAAAGTGTTCAAATGTAGCAAAACAGTTTCTTGAGAAAAGATATATTTATCAAAAGTGTTTAACATTAAACAGTCGTGATCGAACTGACAATCTATATTCAAATCACACCCGTTACATTCGAAAAATGTATTAATATTTGATTGAATTTCACTACAAATTGATGTTAGATAATGGTTTTGTGCTTCATCGAAAATCATATGTTCCTCACATTCAATTCTCTTGTTTGAAATTAAAGTTGGGATTTGTTTCACGAGAACACTTTCCATAAGGCAATGTGAAATCTGACTTTTCAATTCGATCAATCTGTTGATCTGATCTTTGAACAATTTTATACCATTCGACTTGAGATAAAAACCTGCATTATTTGTGTAAAACATTTGTTGCAACAAACACATGTCTTCATTCACAAACGCTGTTAACAGTTGGTTGTTTGATATAAAACTATCCTTCACAGAATTGAATTTAAACGAAGATATATTTTTTTGGAAATCCAGCCACGTTATCGGTGTTAATAAAACGCCCAATTTTGTAGGAAAACGATCACCAGTACTATTTTCTGTAAAATTACGAATGTGCACTCGTAAATTTTTTTCATTTTCCAAAATGATTTGCAAAAATGTACACCAACCTAAATCCCATTCCCCCAGAATAGGATTTGATTTCTGTCTATGTTGGAAAAATTTATCCAACCAGTCATTATTTGGAATTTCGCAAGACAGTTCACCACTAGTAGATTGTTCATTTTTAACACAAGAAAGTTCGTTATCACATTTTGAAGCTAATAGTTCAATAGAGGATGATTGTCCAATATTATCAGAGGGCGATTGTTCGTTTTTTTCACCACAAGACTGTCCACCATTATCAGGAGACGATTGTTCTAAGTCCAATCTAGGTCTTTTTAAAGGTCGAGAAACAGTAATAATATGACGAAAAGTAAGACTTATTCTTGCATTCTTTATCGAAGGGTCTACAGCAATACCGTGAGTGAAAAGTTCATTCGTAGGTTTAGCCATAGTGTATAAAGACCCATTGTCTAATTCAATCACTGTAGAAGGTGTGTTTGGCTTTTTAAATTCAATTTTCCTTGGTACACCAAAACTGAGGGCTGCGATAGGGAAAGTATCATCCAGACTGAATTCGTTATCTTTATGTTGGGAAATGTAACTTTGTCCGTTCGGATACAGATTTAATAAAACATAGTTGTAGGCACATCCAACATGCTTTTCGACGATATTTCTAAGTTCCATCATGATTGGGATCCAAGGTTGAGCAACAATTTGAGCACCGCTGAATGCATACACCAGGCCCTCGTCGCCAAATGCTAACATTTTTCGTTTCGGCATAACATCTTTTCCCCAAATGTTGAAGGTGGGAGTGTAAAACGGTAAAGTTTTCAACTCGTTAAAATAGTCATCAGCTTTTTCTTTCTCGATAAAGTTAGGATAATAACTGACATTAAGACCGTTTTCATAAAAGTGGATACTCATTTTGAAATAAAGTTTAGCACGATGAAAAAATACAACTTACAAAAGCGAGAACAGGAGGCAGAATGGATGTTACCCCCTCAACTCGTGACGTCAAACCCACGCCCGCAATTGTTCAAAAATAACCAATGACCAAGCTGTGACGTCAAACGCGGGAAATCAATAGTTGCCACACACCTTAAGACTGTTAAAGGTATGTCGTCTACCTGCACCTGGTACCTCCCAACCAACCTGTGTGGTCAACTGTGGGAACCCAATTGTTACCACATACCCTAAAGCTATTCAAGGAATGTCTTCTCCCCCACCACCCCTCTCAGGTCTTGTCCAAACTTGCACGTGTCTACATATTTTAATGAAAGAATGAGGAGACAGAAAATAATAAAAAATTAATTTTATTTAAGACTAATCCAAAATGGGTTTACATGGGATTGTTTTCGAACTTTAGGCGTTGACATAGGACGTGATAACAAATTTTTATTTTTAATGAAACTTTGAGGTACGTGCATTTCTTTGAGAACTTGTAACAATTCACCCTGTGCGTTAATAGGTACTTTTTTGTTTGTAGAAAAAATTAAATGAAAAAAGTCTGCAATATTAGAGTTCTGTATTTTTTTATTTTTAAAAGATACTATTCCTTTTTCATTCCACTCTAGTTTGTGGGGGCTCGTCTTAAGAAATTCTAGTAATTTCAAAGCTTGTTTTTTCATTCTTGAAGGTACTAAAGTTAAAGGAAGATGGTTATAATCAATTTCTTGTTTGATATGTTCAGGATTCACACTCTCTTGTGTTGGTGTGGGTTCTTGTTTCACAGAATCTTGTTTCACAGAATCTTGTTCGGGTTTTGCAGGTTGTTGCTCAACTTCTTCATCAGAACGTTGAATCCACGGTAGATTGTTTTCTTGTAAATTCATTTTTCTTTGCAATAATTCATAATAGCGTTGCACTTTTTCGTAATCTGGTAAGGAACTGTTTAATATTTTTAGCAAAGCTTTATCCAATTCACTTAGCTGCTTTTGAGAAGGTGTGTGTTTGTTCAACACCTCTTCAGGTACCAAAGCAAATTTTTTAGCGAATTCCATGGAAGAGTGTGCTGATGGCTGATATGGCAGCGGGGATTAAAATGTTTAAAAATCCACCTTGTTGAACAATCAGTTTCTTTTTAGTGAATAAGGATCCTTTTTTCGTTCCAATCTTTCGAAGAGTCGATTTATATTTCGCCAATGATCGTTTCTGAGTAGTAGAAAGAGGCACGTTTCCTTTTAAAACATTCAATGTACACTCGCAGATAGCTTTAACAGTACGATTAGGTAATTTTTTAAGAAAATGTTTCCGTAATTTATTGGGACATGAGCGAATCAATTCCAGGTCTCTAAGTTGTTCTCTTGACAAAGTCATGTTAGCAACTAACTCTTCACACACACTATTACTTTATTTATACTTGTATAAAAACTGGATTTGATTGGGTAGAATTTGTGTTCGCAATCTCATATCTTCATCCGTTTCATTTTTTAAATCGATAAACAAGTATGAGAAGGGTTTCTTTGTAGCATCTTCATACACTTCTTGAAAAAATTTAGATTTTTTAGGGTACAACTGCCTACCCAAATGCATAATTTGACTCATGTCGCGACGATTTTTAAACAGGAAAATGTACTGAGCATTTAAAGACACTGTTCTAATTTCACTCCCTTTTTGAAAAAAATTTTGGGTTAAAAAAACAACACTTAGATTTAAATGGTGACTACCTTTCGTGAATAACGAAGTCAAACGTTTATCGTTACTGCATTCGGCCATTAAATCATCTATCACAAACAAAGTATTACCATTCAAATAATCTTTATAATTTGATGGGAAACCTTCTACAAAAGAAACATCAGGTATTTCATCGTATAAAGTTTGATAAATACCATAAAACCAAACCACTTTGTCAATAGTAGGATGAAACATTTGTTCTTTAAAATGTAACAAATCTCTCATAAAAAAAGACTTGCCACATCCCGTTGGACCGGCAAGAATCATAGTGAAAGGGTGTTGTAGATGTGGAAACTCCATGATAAATGAACACAGACACAAAATGTATACAGTTTAAATAAGTGTTTATTGATAAAAATTAGCATACACACGAAATCTTTTGGCAACAAAATTATAGACTCGATGGTCGTTACAGATATTCTTGGTTACAAACATAGACAAAAATTCTTTCAGAGTTTTTCCTCTACATCTACAATATAAATAATAAACACAAAATTGACCACAAACGGCAGTTATAGCACTCTGAAGCATCAGAGGATTATAGTTCACATGTGAAAATCGAGATGCAAAGTTCATAATAGATCCTTTAAAAAAACCGGGGTCGTTTCCATACGAATCAAAGAATTCCACTTCATCATCAGATTGTATGAAAAAGGCTAACCAGTGGGTTCCGGGTTCAGACGAGTCATCTGTGTTACATACGAGGCAAGCTGGATAACGCACGACCACCTCGGGTAGATGATCACTTGGGAAAACATCTAAAAAATATTTTTTCGTAATTGTATCACTGGATAAAATATTCTTGATTTGCAGAGAATCCATTTTCATAATTTGGCAAAGTCACATAAAACGTGTCGGGACTTGGTAATTTCAATAATGTTTTCAAATTCTGCATACACAAACACAGAAATGGTGGATTGTAAAGCAGTGGAGAATTTTATCTCAATTCTAAAATTTCCTTGTTGTTGTAAGTTGAGGTGGGGACCGTCACACAAGTCAGGACTTAGATCGAAAGCATACAAAGTATGACCATTCACGAAATCTTCTCGTGAAATATAATTTCCAGCATCACGATTGAAACCAGAGAATAATCGATGATAAGCTCTTATATAGTTTTTATCCTCGAAATTCAATTCCAAAGGTTTGCTAGGAACAGGTTGACCGTCCATATACACACTTAAAAAGTTAACATTGTAGTGATGAAAGTAAAAAGGGTTTAAGTCATATTTACCACTCATGGCGGCATTATCTAACAATCCAATTATGACACGTTTTGGCATAGCACCCAAAAGAACATTATCTTGCATAAAAGACATACTTCCAGCAGGTATTGTATAAGTCTTGCATAAAACTCGATCAATGGGGTATTTTGCAGAATTTTTTTCCAAAGCTTTAGCATGCCCTAATAAAACTCCGGGGTTCACTTTCACTTTTCGAATAAACAGCGAGGCATGTTCTAACACGACGTTATATTTCTTTTCTTGTCCAGCCACTTGCTTTGCCATTAAACAAAACTGGGGAGTGCTTCGAATCATTTTAATTTTCAAATCCACCATATTCAGTAAAAGTCGATTCTGGTGAAAAATGTCACAGTGTAAAGGACCGATCATATCTAAAATTTTACTCGTCTTGGTGAGTTCATGTCTTTTCACCAATCCAGGGTTTTGGGGAGTAGCTTGTGTGGGATCGGATACAGTTAAATTTTCATCTTTGTAAAAACATTCACAGGTTAGTAAACTTTTTTTAGCATCTTCACCGAAATTCAACAAAGTTTCAATGTAGGCACGGTATGGATAGGTGTTACTCGAAGAAGATATTAATCTTTCGTTCAGACTCACATCGATTTGAGAAAACAATGCGTGAAAAAATAAATTAACAGGTGCAACAGGTTCTTTATCAGCCAGAGCGGTTCCGTCAGCATTCACAATTTTCACTTTTAGGTACATGTGCGAGGAGGATAAATCTATGTATTCTTCACCATTACCCGTAATGTTAAATTCCACAGGTCCCCCATCACGAATATTCGCGAGAGGGTGAAATTCGACGAAATGTCCTTTATCAATAGCTGTCTGTGTAGGTGGTATCAAAAACAAGTCCAGTTCAGATTTGACACAGGCGGGCGAATCTTTATGAATGAGACCCGACATGATTAAGCAAAAATATCGTGTGTCTTCGCTCTCTTCACTTTGGGACGAATGATGGTTTTATTACATCGCTTTCTCTTTTTATAGCGTTGTCCTGAACCAATCATTGTTTTCATTTTTGTAGCAGCTTTGTCGGTTAAATTTTTTCCAGCTTCTTTCAACCGACGTTTAGCAACATTTTTTATATCTTCACCTCGTGACAGGTCGTTCAACACATCAACACCTGTATGAAACAATTGTTTACCAACCGCCTTCGCACCCGATTTAAAAAGGGGTACTGCAGCTCGAAAAAGAGATCGAAACAGTCCACCTAATCCATATCCTTTTTGTAATGTAGAACCTTGGTAGTAGTTCAAACCACTACCTGACTGGTGAATGTAATAATCTTCAAAAGATTTCGCACAACACTTGTAAGGAACGAACATTATGAGAGGTACTTTTGTCTAAAATGAAGTTTCACGATCAACTGTCCACGCTCGAATGACACCAATCGTCCTGTGTGTGTCCTTATAACAGTTTCAATTGTTTGAAAGTTTTTCCTTGAAAGAGGGACATAGTGTGGTCTGTCAAACATTTCGTGAATCATATCACCATCTTTACCTTTCACAGTAATTACTCTAAGTAAAGGGGATACTATATGACCAACGATCTGAGGTTCTGCTATATCCGAATATATGTAAAGTAATTTTAAATCGAAATTCGGGTCAGCTTCTTTAATCCCTTCAAAGTATTTAAAAGGACTATCGCATATAGGATCCTCATTGTTAGCCAATTCGATCGGATAAAAGCCTAAAGTTTCGGCAAGTCCCGGTAATAACTTTATTCTAGCTGTTGGTTTTAATCCAATTTTCACTTTTCTAGTATGTTTGTTGTAGCTTATCTGAATTAAACCGTTGAAGTCTTGATAGTTCATCCATTTAATAATGTCTGAAGGGCTTTCAAAAAATCCAAAGGGGATTTTAGTTCTTTTCATCGTTCCAATACCTGCATCATATTCGTATTCATTTCCTCCGTCAAATATATTACTCCACATATGCGGATAAATCAATTCCACAAGTCCGACCTCCCATTCACCTTTCAGATCAAGAGGGGAAGGTAATCTCGTAATAAAATGTGAAATTTTATTTTCTGGGTAAAATTTCAAAGAACTGTCGGAAGGTAGCGTCACGTAGAAAGACATGTTGGTGAATGATTCTCAAAAGAAATGTCGATTCAATTTATAAATGAAATAAATTAGAAGCCAGTATCCATTGGTCGAATTTAGAAGGATATCCTTTATATTTCACTTTATACTCTAATCGCCCTTTTCTCATTCGCTTTTTTAAGATTTTTTCGATAGCAAAGTTCTCTTTAGGTTGAACTTTTTGAAGTTCTGCGTAAAATGTCCCTAAGATAGGTTCGTTCATCAAATCCTTGATCCGGTAGACGGGCGGTTCCCGTCGCACGCACTCGGTCACGACGAAGAGTTCTTCCGTCCAATTAGTTTCGTATCCTTTTTCAAAGGTTGATTTTTGTTTGGATACTCGAACTGTATCTCCCGGTTTAAACACGCAAGACTTTCTCTTTTCATTACCCATATCCCCGTACAGAGTAAACCACACGTCACTTTCATTTTCCGGAGTTACTTCGGCGGGCGCCCTTTTAATACTCGAATGATAAGTATGGTTATAACTATAAAGTAATTGATCTAACACGTCTAGGTAGCGGTAAGTACGACGACTGGTAAAATATTTCCACATTTTAGTTTTTAAAGTGCGGTTAAATCGTTCTACTACGGACGCTTTCGTGTTGTTAAAAGTTCTGAAAAATTTCACACCTTCCTCTTTGAGAAAATTTTGAAACTTGTTATTCAAAAACTCCCTTCCTGCATCCGTATTCAAACAGTTGGGTTTTCGTTCAGAGAAAATTTTTTTAAAAGCTTTCACAATCTCTTCACCTTTTTTAGATTTCAGAGGAACCGCCCACGCTTGTTTTGAGAGGATGTCTATACAAGTTAAAATGTAGCGAAATCCATCGTTAAACTTTTGAAGAGACGTCAGATCAGCTAAATCTGCTTGCCACTGTTGATCAATTCTGGATACTATGACACGGTTGGTGGGGAATTTTTTTCGAATCGGTTTGTGAAGTGAATATGCATCTATTCCTTGTAACCATTCTCGAATTTTTTTCTTTGATAACTTGCCGCGGGCAGCACGGTGTAAGGCATCTACACCTCCAAAACTTGCAACCGCTTTCGGGTCTCGATAAGCTTCCTCCATGGCAGCACGTATGTGAAGACATCACATTGAAAAGGATAAATTTCCCGTATCGTTTAAATTTAAAATAAAATCAACGTTAAACTTCCCACCTTCAGAAAAAATATAAAGAATCGAAAAGACAACACACATCACAAAATAAATGCAGAACACGAAAATCCCTTCCTCTCGGGACGGTAACATGACGAACACTAAATGATATTCAATCGAAAAATTCATATTTATATTTAAGATACAGTCATCAGGCTATATTTCCATAGGTCAGCGGTTTCGCGCACGAAAACTACTGTCTTATGGAAATATTTTTACTGCCAGGTGCCGGGTTCGAACCCCAGTCAAACCTCTCTTTTTCTTGCATACTCTACCCACATCCACATCCTTAAATTCAATAGATTTCTTATTTATCCCTCAATTTTTAAATTTATTTTTTAAATTTATTTCTTAATTAATTTCTTAATTAACCTCCTAATTAACCTCTTAATTAATTTCCTAATGAGTCACAAACAATATCCTACTTTTTACTTTATACCGCAAACATCGCTTTAAAACCATCGTCACCTTTTACAATAAATCACTCATTAAATTTTTTTAATTAATTTTCTTCATTAATACCCTCGTCATCTTTCACGATTAAGTTAGAGGACGTCTCAAGGTCAATACCAACTCATCTAGACCCCTCAGGGGGTGGTGCGGCACCCGCACGGCTTGCCTGCGCACCAACGCACCCGCCGTCTGACCTAGAACTCTCATTTCTTACCTACTCCCGCCTTGTATTCCCGTTGTATTTATTATTTAATTTGGAAGTTTTTGAAGGGGACACGGCATGTGCATAATACTTATTTACAGATAAATACATCCAAATAAAATACATAGATTTCTCAAAAAGAAACGTTATGTAGAGCAATCCTATACTGATTGTTGGAAATGAACAGAAATTATGTGCTGATAAGAAGAAAAAATCACAGCTATCCGGAAAAATAAAAGCTATTTTCAACACTATATTTGTTTGAATTAGGATTTCAAATATTCTATGCTGACACAAAATTAAGTAAGTTAACACAAATAATGCATTAATTTATTATAATCAATAAATTAATTTATTATAGTTGTTGTATGATTATGAAAATCTAGATAAGTTTTTAAATTTTAAATAACTCTTACACTAAATAATTTTTCATAATAAATTTATTTCACGAATAAAAACTTTGCAGATTAATACTATAAATTTCTCAAATATGAAAAAACTTGTTTTGAATCCAAATAATTAACCACGACATAATCAAATGTTACGTTAACCAAATAATTAACACGATCAGAGAGAGATTAAAATAAATAAATAAATAATAAAAATAATAGAAAAGTTGGCACGAATTTCGCATAATAGCAGCAGCATAGTCATGCCTACATAAATGATAAATTAATAAATATTACTATTAAAAGATTAGAAAAATCTGCAAGATACTCGTAAATGAAAAATTTTCAAATGTTTTATTCGTACTTATTACGAAACTAATATAGAATGCATAGAACTGGATAAACATCTTTTACATCGAACATTTTTTCATAATAAACATATTTGCCTTCAAACTATAAAGCCAATATTAGAGCAAATAATAAAAGGACTTATTAATATGCGAATTACAACGGCATCTAATCACATTGTTGAATGACCGAAAACACCCTAATTCAGTTCTAATTAAAACTTCGTTGATTCCCCCAACTTTCATACTGGATTAGGAGAACAAAAGCAAATTAAATACCGAACACACGGAATTACTCCATATCAAAAGACAGAGATATTAATTAATGTTATGAAAGTTTAATATCCGTAACTGCATTGTACTCGTCGATGATTGTATGTTCAGCCTATTGAATAATTTATTTGAAGTCTTCATTAAAAAGCTAAGTTCGAATAAATGGTAAAAGCTAAACAAAATACGAGCGAAATAAATGACTGTTGTTGCCATCAGGCTGTTAGAAAGGCAAATGCACTTCTGGGGAATTAATTGCATCTAACTGACAGGAACGAAATGAATGGATTGGATTATAAAAGACTCAAGGTGATGTATTCGGTAGAGCAAATGTGAAAAATATTTTGAAACTGAAGTAATTTTAGAAAGAAAACGGACACATTTTAACAATATATGCTAAGTAGTTATTAAAACTATTAAAATTAACGCTAATATTTTTTAGCTAAGCAGTTATTATTAAAATATTTTTATGTAATATAATTAAAAGTTTGCTACAAATTTTTTTTTTAAATTTGAATTTATGCTTTAAAAAAGCGTCATGTAAATAAATGAAGTGACAATTATTTCAATTATAACTGAAATTCTTATAAAATTCTTATAGATTGCAATAAAAAAGTGAATTATTAAAATTATTTATTTACAAAAATCTTTTATTTATAAAAGTGCCATGTTAAATTATCTTAACAGAAACTACTAAGAAACCTAATAATAAATTGTAATAGAACTATACTATCATTAAATTGTAGGTTTATACTATTAATGTTGACTATTAATGTTGTTATACTATTATTCGAAATGATGTGCCAAGACGCACTGGTGTGTCCTAGATTTCCGGATATACCTTGTAGCATTCCTGAGAAATATGTGTCCAGATAAAAAATAAAAATATATATGTCACAAATTATAACAGCTGAAATGTATGCGAAACAAGGTCAAAACTGTATCCTCTGCAAGACCATATGATAAAGAAAAAGTATAAAAATAAGAAAAAAAAAATGAAGTTAATTATTCAAATAAATATAAATAAATATATAAATAGAAATAAAATTTCAATTAAAAAAATATATATATGCAAGCAAAATTAAAATTAGTATACATAATCAAAACTAGTTAATAATGTTTAGCATATCACAATCTAATAAATTACGTATTTTTATACTATTAGGTGAAATAAGTTTATGTTTTATAGTTATTGATATTTATAAACCAAATTCATATAATCTAATTATATATGTTATATTTTAAAATAGTATAAATTATGTACAGTTATATTGAATGATGACCAACTCATTACTTATAAAATATATTCGTACTATATCATCCAAATACAGATAATACGCACTTTATGTCAATACACCATTATTATGATAATTAACTTCAGTTTTTCTTATAAAAAGCAGTCATTCATTCCCGCCTTGTATTCCCGTTGTATTTATTATTTAATTTGGAAGTTTTTGAAGGGAATATGGCATGTGCATAATACTTATTTATAGATAAATAATCCAAATAAAATACATAGATTTCTCAAAAAGAAACGTTATGTAGAGCAATACTATACTGATTGTTGGAAATGAACAGAAATTATGTGTTGATAAGAAGACAAAATCACAGCTATTCAAAAAAATAAAAGTTATTTTCAACACTATATTTGTTTGAATTAGGATTTCAAATATTCTATGCTCACACAAAATTAAGTGTAAAAAAAAGAGAATTTTTTTTATATTTTGATAAGAAAACAAGTTTGTCGTTCAAATACACTTCTAGCCCAAAGTATTACAAAATTTACGAACGATCTCTTTTTTCTTTTTATTTTCAATTAAAAAAATTATCTCTTGATGAAATGTTTTCAAACATTGGATAGGTATAAGAATATAGGGTCACGTTTTCTCAAGTTTTTCAGAGACGATTAGTGTACTGTACAATTTTCTGATGCATTTGTGTAACAATAGCAATTAATACACACACACGTACACACACACACACACATATATATATAAGCATTTATTTAAAAGCTTGAAAAAAAAAAAATCATCACGTTTTATATTTGCAAAACGCAGAGTTTTCAATGAAAATTATCGCCATTTTTAGATTCACTGAAATAATATTTTAAAATAATATACTATTATCGGAATAAAAATACATTAAATGTCTCATAAAATATGATTATTAATTTGAAAAATGTTTTAACTGTGCATGTGCGAACTTTTTTTTTTAATAGTTTAATAGTTAAATGAGTAGATTGCTCAGAAGAACTCTAAATTGCTTTTTAATTAATTGTTTTTCCAATGTTTATAAAAAGAAAGTTTTTTAGTTTTTTCTAAAAATGAAAAAAAAAAAAAAAAAAAAAAAAAAACCGATAATCTTATTTTAAATTATAATAGATTTATCAATTTAAGTATTAATTTTAAAGTTATTAAATTGCTTAATAGTTTAATTAAAGTTATTAAATTGAAAAATATTTATTTTGAAAATTCACACACCATAGTGGGTTACTTACCCACTATGAGGAGGGGGGGGGGGAGCAATGATTCTACATATTCAACATATTTTTTTTTCTTATTCTGGTTGACAATTTCTACTATAAATAAGAGCATATAATATTAATTTCGCCTTGATTAGTTAAAGATAATTTTCTTTGAGTGTATTAGAGCATTAACATACAGAAAGGTTGTATCAAAGAAGTTCACTGAGAGCTATTTCAATTTCATTGAAAGCATTGGCGAAACTAAACTGAGACTGACTGACTTAGCGTACAGCAGCTCCTTAAATACCCGCGTAGAAAAATGTAGAAAATTCCAGAAACTGGTCAGCCAATGAGGTTACAGCTTCCATATTTGGTATATCGATAATAAGGATTTTCTTACCAAGGTCGCCAAAAAAGTCGCCAAATCCTTTACCTGCCTTATTGGAGCTTTTTAATGCGTTTTTAAGGGAAAATTAGCTATTTTAACGTGAAAAAGAGCTAGCAGTACAGAAAATTGGCATTTTATCACTTGACTAAGCCTTTTTGAATAAATTTACATGAAAATAACTACAATTATTTACCAACTCGTAACAATAAAATACGTGTAATACTGGGTAATGGAAGTCGTGTGGTTGTTTGACACTAGATTTTTTATTCTTTTGAAACTCAGTTTAACTGAAATGGAAAACCCACTCATTCATCTTTTTAAGTCAGATTCCTCTCTTATCGAATTTTCTGTTCTAATAATAAAGAGAAGCAGTAAAGCAATCGTCAAAACTATTATACCATTCCTTGAAATATGCAATGCTCAAATAAATATGAATAATAATTTAATCTAAAATCAATCTTTATGAAACTAACTCTCACTGAAAATATATTTATCAAATACGACAGGTTCGGATAATTTTCATGCTACACTGATTTATGAAATTAAAAGGAATTGCAGAAATAATTTTTGAATGCTGCATTTTTCTCGGTGTAGTACAGTTGAATAACAAGATTATTTTCAAAAGATCTTTCGAACAGTTTATTACTCAGTCAGGCATTGCCAAAAGGCATAACGGAATCGCGAAAAGTTGCTTCATGAATTCAAATTTCAGCGATCATTAATCAGTGTTGCCAGATTTGAAAAACATAATATAAAACGTCTAGAGCACCATTTTTTGTAGGCATGTTATGGAATTTTAGTTCGTGGAAAATGAAAAAAATATTTGTAAAATTTAATTTATCAATTTATATTGCATTTATATTTATTTTACAAAGTTTAACAAACGATCTTTTCTCTTTTTATTGTAAAATATTTAGTATGTGGGAATGAGAATTTTCAGCTTTTTAGCTAAATTCAATTTTTCTGTAGATTTTTTTTTCCTGTAATAAAGAGCCTTTAACAAAATTTGTGCTTTGTAAACATAAGATTGTATTAAAAGAAAATGAAAACAACTTTAAAAGAGCACAAATGAAAGAAAATTATTAACTTTAATCAATGTTTGTATTTACTTTCGGTATTTCTGTTACATCAAGTTCTAAACATGTCCTAAGTTTTTTACATGTGTTAAAAACAGTCCTTTTTACTTTCTTCTCTTTACACAAGAAAAAAGTATTAGATTCGTGAAATTTTCGACCGTCAGTTTTCGATGGATTTACACATTTTCATCCTGATTACGATCTGATCACTCTTAGAAAATGACCGTGTGCCTATGTGTTACTGTTATTCAATCGTGACTTATGTTTCTTTCAGGTATATCTTTGTCCCGCCCCCTTCTTCCCGTAGAATTTTTTTTTTCTTTTACTTTGTTCTATATATATAACAAGAAAATATTAGATTCGTGAAAGTTTTCCACCTTTAGGTTTTCGATCGATTTACACATTTTGAGGTCTCCTGAACACTATTAACAGTACTATCAACACTATTAACAGTTCTGAACACAATTAATAGCCCTGCACAGCCATTTATTGGAAAATGCCAGTGTGTCTGTTTCTGTCTCTATGTGTGTGTTTGTCAAAATTTTTGTGAACGCTGTTTCTCACGATCTACATTACATCTTACCAATTTTCGTCCCATTCGGATAGCTTCTTCTTGGTGAGTCTTTTTTTTTTTTTTTTTTTTTTTTGTCTTAGAGTGTATTTTGTTTTTAATTGCGGAGAAACAAATCCTACGAGAACTTTCTTTTTAGTTTTACGTTTAAAGTTTGGAAGGTTGGGTTTTTTACGTCGCACTAGTGCTGCGCAGATGGGCTATTAGCGACGGTCTGGGACACACCTCTAGGGGTGGTCCGGAGACATGCCATCACAATTTTGATCCTCCACGGAAGGGATGTCTCTCCCGCTTCGGTGACCCCCAGAGGTATAATTTTTGATGGGAACATGGAGGACATTGCGGCCACGACAGATTTTACGTGCACCAGCCACCACTAGTGTACACGACGGTCTTTGGCCGGCTCGAGTACCGAACCCGCAACCTTCCAATTAAGAGGCCGGCGCTCTACCGACTGGGCTACCGCGGCCCTTTACGTTTAAAGAGAAGAAGTAAATATATTGCCTAAAATTGCCATATAAGTGTAAAAATAATGAATATGAGGGGAAAAGAAAAGGCTGGTTAAAACATTCATAATTATTTTGGATAAAATATTCATAATTAATAAATTAATTTTTTTATGTAATACAGGTGTCACTGTATACACATAATGGACGAGACGTATTAATCCTGGACGATAGGTCTAATGCCCCAGCCCTACCCCCTCGCTACTCCGATGTCTTTTTCTAGTCAATTTTGTCCTTTTATTACTTCCGGTGTGAGCCATTTTTTTTCTTTTTTTAACACACTTGACATTGTGAGTTTTTTTGGTTTTTGTCCCATGCTATTTGTATGGGTCTTCAGCTCCCACCCCCCCTCGTTTTCTACATTCTAAAGTGCGGTTATTATCACAGGTCTCTTCTTATTTCTTGGTATCCAAAATAACACTTTGGTGGTCCATCTATCATCATTTCTTCTCGTATGGTGGTACCACCAGTATTTATAAAAATATTTTTTTTCTTGAAGATTTTGATGCTATAATATTATTTAAAGAATTATTGTTCTAAAATAGTGGTGAAAAAATAATAAAAAGTACGTATAAATATAGGACCCTTGTATAGTACTAACCAAACTGAAGCAACATAACATTAATTAGTGTCGTACATTTTAAGCTTATAAAAATAAAAATAAATAAGTTATTCCTTGACAAACTTGGTTCTTCACTGTATGCTACTTCAACTATACTACGATTGCCCATAGTATAGCACTAGTGCGGCTTAAAACCTATTCACTCACTCAACTACACTGCGCTTTTTAAATCTGGCAACACTTCTTTGCAATCGTGAAGATCTTAACTTAAATATATGCCCATTCACACACACACACACACATATATACACATATCATCATCATCATGAATTTTAGCCTTTATCAATCTTATGCAGGATGAAGGTCTCTCCTAGGTGTTTCCAAACTGCCTTGTTTTCTGCAATTCTTCGCTATTCTGCTCTTTCAAACTTCACAATTTAATCTCGCTAACTACATAATGGTCTCTTCCTCGGTCTTTTCTTATCTCTTGGTATCCAAAATAACACTTTGGTGGTCTATCTATCATCATTTCTTCTCGTATGGTGTCCAGCCAGCTCCATTTTGACTTCTTGACTCCAGAAATAACATCAGTAACTTTGGTTTGCTTCCTGATCCAAGTGTTTCGCTTTCTGTCTCTTTGGATGAATCCTAATATGCATCCCTCCATGCTTCTCTGCGCTGTTTGAAGTTTTTGTTTAGCTTTAGATGTTAATGTCCAAATTTCTGAAGCATAAGTTAAAACAGGGAAAATACATTGACCAAAAACTTTTCTTTACAAATAAATTTGGAGGTCGCTTCTGAATATAGCGCTGTTTCTTCTAAACGCTTTCCATGCAAGTTTCACTCGGTTGTTAATTTCTACCAAGGTGTTCCTGTTCATCGTAAGGACTTGTAAAAGATAAGTATAACTGCATATCGTTTCTAATTTATCCCTATCAACAGTGATCTTCAGTGTAGAAACAAAAAAATGTGACATAACTTTTGTCTTGCTGAGGTTCCTTTTCAATCCACACAGCTTGCTTTCTGTGTTTAATTCCTGAAGCATTTCTTGCAAATCCTCAAATGAAGAGGCAAGCAGTACAATATCATTCACAAATCTCAAATGATTTATAAACTCTCCATCAATTTTTATACCTTTGTGTTCCAAATTTAATTTTTTTAAATCTTCTTGAAGTACTGTATTGAAGAGTTAGAGTGAAATTGTGTCCCCTTCTCTTACACTATTCCTAATTTTGAATGCATTACTCGTTTTGTGGAGTTTTAGTTTGGCTATTGCTTCTTTCTAAATGTTTCCAATTAGGTGAATATATCCTGAATTAATATTAGTATTCCTTAATGCAACCATAACTGCTAGTGATGATACGGAGTCAAAAGCTTTTTCGTAGTCCACAACAGCCACACACAGAGGGAGTTCGTATTCATTACTTCTTTCAATAATTTCTCTAATTGTATGAATAGGGTCGATGGTACTAAAACCACTACGAAATCTTGCTTGTTCTGTAGGTTGCGCTGCATCTAATTGTTTCTGCAAGCGGTTTGTTAGCGTTTTCGTCGGAATTTTATACAAAATTGAGAGAAGGCTGATTGGAAGATAGTTTCTAATACATTCTTTTTCTCCTTTTTTAAAGAGTAGGATTATGATGGCATTTTTTCAGTACTTTGGAACATCACATAAAGTTATTCACACACACACACACACACACACATATCTATATATATATATATATATATGTATAATAATAATAGAAAGAAATTTCATAAAAACTGTCTTTTTAACATTACAAGTGATGGAATGAGATAATTTTGTTCTGTATAGCCTGTATATTGCATAAACATTTCTATATTGTTGTAATAAAATAATATTAGGGAAAAAAGACATTTTGTTAAACTGTCAGACACTTTAAAATAACTATAAATACAGTATTGATAATTAATAAATTGCATTTTAGATATAAAACTAACTAAAATATATTATTACTAGCAGGCTTTGCCTGCTTCGCTGGTCATTATATTGAAATGAATTCTCAAAATACCGTATCATAATAATAATAATAAAAAAAAATCATTGAAATCAGTCAAAATCTGAGTTAAAGTTCATGCTACCTTCGGTAGCGGTTTTTCCACACGCCACACTTCGAATCTGGAGTAACAATGCCTTCGGTAGCGCCTTGCCGGCATTTTATTCCTCCTCCGTCGTGGGTGAAGTGGAAAGATTTGCAAAATCACACCAAAGTGCATATTACGTACATTTAATCAAAACCCGCACACCAAAATTCGCCATTCTAAGGTAATTTGAAACAGATTTAAGCTTGAAAAAGTGTTTTTTGCCCCGCCCACCCCTAAGAGGGGGGGGGGGGAGTAATTTTACAAAATTCCTTTATAGTTCATGTTGCATACACGTACATAACCGACACATTAAAAAATCGAGATTCTGAGATTATTTGAAGCAGAGTTATGTTTTAAAACGTGTTTTTTAGCCCCCCTCCGTGGTTTTTTATCCCCGTTCTTAAAGGAAAGAAGGGGGAGGAAATTTTGCAAAATCTCTTTATATTATTAGTTAGAAACATGTAACTGACCCACACATCAAAAAGATCCTTCCTAAGATGATTTACTGCAGAGTTACGCATGAATACATGTTTTTTGCCCCCGCGCCCCCTAAAGGGCGGTAGGGTGTAATTTCACAAAATCACTTTGTATTGTGTGTTGAATACGCCTAAGCAGTCCACACATCAAAAATTGCCATTCTAGGATAATTTTGAACAGAGTTACGTATGGAAACAAGTTTTTTTACCCCCAACCCTCTAAAAGGGGCGGATAACATAGAATTTCAAATAATCCCGTTGTAGTTTGTGTGTGTTGAGTACGCATAACCAATCGACATATAAAAAAATCGCTTTCCTGAGATAATTTGGAGCAGAGTTACTTTTTAAAACGTGTTTTTGCCCCCCACTCCCACCCCGACCTTGCAGGGAGGAAAGAGGAATTTTCACAAAATCCCTTTATAGTGTGCGTTGGGAACGCATAACGTATAAAAAATTGCCTAAGATAATTCAGAGCAGAGTTGCGAATGGGAAAATGACCCCCCCCCCCCACACACACACACTCAAGGGGGATATGGTGGAATTTTACAAAATTCCTTCGTAGTGTGTGTCTTGAGCATGAATAACCAATCTACATATCAAAAAATCGCTATCCTGAGATAATTTGGTAAACAGTTACTCTTATAAGCGTGTTTTTGCCCCCATAAACCACACCCTTAAACCGGGAAGGGGAGAAATTTCATAAAATCCCTTTACAGTGCGTGTTGGGAACGCATAAACAACCCGCACATAAAATTTAATCTTACTGAGATAATTTGAAGCAAAGTTATGCTTGGAAACGTGTTTATTCCCCCCCCAAGGGGGAAAAGGGGGGACTTTCGCAAAATTCCGTTACAATGGGTGTTGGACACACGTAAATAAGCCGCACACTAAAATTTGTGACCTTAGGTCCTATAGATTTCCACGGAAGAATTTACCGCTAGAAAAAAAGGGGGGGGGGTCAAATTTGCCCCCTCATAACTTCACCCTCAAAATCGAAAATCGGAAAAAAATCAAAAATGAGTTTTTGGAAATACTTTCAAGAAAACGCTTGGCGTTTTTTTTTTTTTTTTTTTTTTTTTTTTTTTAAATATCTTTGAGCTATTACTGGTGGAATTTTACTCGAAAATCCGTACTTTGCTAAATTTACCGCCGAAAATCCTTTTTACCCCCCCCCCCCCCCTTAAAAATCCAAAATCCCAGAAAATGATTTTTCTGTATTTAAGTCTAGTCTCCCAATCTGCAATTTCTTCACCGTGAAGTAATTTGGAGCCGAGTTATGCTTATAAAGGTGTTTTTGCCTTTTGCGCCTCCGAAAATCATTTTTACCTCCTCCCCCCCTTAAAAATCCAAAAATCCAAAATCTCAGAAAAAGATTTTTTTGTATTCAAGTTTAGTCTCCCCATCTGCAATTTCTTCACCGTGAAGTAATTTGGAGCCGAGTTATGCTTATAAAGGTGGTTTTTGTCTTCTACACCCCCTGAAGGGGGGAACAGGATATTTCGCAAAATCCTGGCTTTGTGAGCGTCAGGGCCCTAAAAACAACCTGCTCACAAAAAATTGTGACTCTATCTCCCATAGAATCGCCACAGCCGTGTTGAGTCAGTGATCAGTCAGTTTACTATTTTATATAGAGAGATTATTATTTTTAAGTACAAAACCATCCCTTAAAAACTGTCCCTTTAACTTTACGTTTAAGAAGAAGAAATTAAGAAAATTATTTTTATGTAGCCAGTATATTGCGTAAAAATTGCTTTATGTCTGAAATAAAAATTAAATATTGGAGGGAAGAGGTTTTTTGTTAAGGATTTATAAACAAAATATTTATGTATGAATTATTAATTAATTAATTAATTAAGTTTTAGGTATTAAGTTCTGTAGCATTAATTATTTTCATAGATTTTATAATTATAATAATAAAAATAAATAAGCTCGTTCTTCCACTGTACGATGATTTCGCAACTGTAATGCGCTTTTCAAATCTGGCAACACTGGTTAACGATCGCTGAAATTTCTCGTGCTATGAAATCACAAAAGCAACTGTTCACAATTCCGCTCTAGCTTGTGACGATGTGAAACTAATAAACAATTCAAAAACTCTATTTAAAATAATCTTGATAACAAATCTACTACGCAGAGAAAATCCAAATTATGCCGCATCAAATGATTGTTTCGGCAGCTCCTTTTAACTCCAGAAATCAGTGTAGTATGCAAATTTTTCCGAACCTGTAATATTTGACAAATATGTTTTCTAAAGAGGAGAGTCTGTTTATAAACTTGAATTAGAATTCAAATTACTATTTCTATTTATTTAAGCATTATACATTTCAAGGAACAATATGCTAGTTTTGACGATTGCTTTACTGCTTCTCTTTATTGTTAGAATCAAAAACGTGAGAAGAGAGAATCCTGTTTTAAAATGATGAAAGGGTGTGTTTTTGATTTCAACAAAATTGAATTTCTAAAGAATGAAATATCATTAACAAAAATATCATTAATTTGAATTAAATAATTTCGAGAAGTAATTTAAAAAAAATTGTTTTTTATGTTCAAGTAAAAAGTAACATATTACTTAACTAAAAAAGGGATAGATAACTAAATAAATATCAAGTCATTTATTTAAAAATCTAGTTTAAGAATAAATAAAATTGGCTTTATATGGGTGTGATATGCTTTTTGTTGTCTATCACCTCTTTAAAAGGCATATACGGTTTTCACAAATCAGCCAAAGTTTGTTTATTTGTTTATCTATATTTTTTATTTAAATAAATTATAATAAAGTTTAAAAAAAAAAAGTCTAAATTCCTATAAAAGCTTATGTATTCATTTAATGTTTGTAAATTGATCTATAATAGGATTTTCCAGTAAAATATGTATTCAGGATACAATTGTTATGATTTTGTGTGTATTTCTTGCAGATTTGAAATTTTCAAATTGCCTCTTCTCAGTTTGAATTCTTTCGTGAATTCATAATCTTGAAAAGGCTAAAACTTCTGCAGATATTTAAGAAATTGTTCAATATATATATATATTTGGATGTTTAATCGAACCTAATTAAAAGAATTAGGGTTGGATTTTGTAATATCTTCAAAAAAAAAAAAAAAAAAAAAAAAGTATTAAAAATAAAAATATAACAAAAGTCCATTTATTTATTTCTTTTTTAAATGTTTACATAAACATGCACTTTTTAATTTTTTTTTTCTTTTTTTTTTCCGCAAAAATCAAATTGATAAATTTTAAAATACACCAATAATTCTCTTAAGTAGGTTCCATTAAACATCCAACAAAAATATTAAGTCTTTTTTGAAATATTTACAGATATTTTAGCATTTTGAAGATTATAAACTCATGGAAAAATGGAAACTGAGTAAACTCAATTTAAAGATTCCAAAGCTGTAAAAAATAATCAAGACCCATAATAATTGTTGCCTGAGTATATATTTTATTGAATAAATCTAATATAGTTCAATTTGTAAATATTAATTTGAAATATGAGCTTTTACGTATATGAAATCTTCAGTGTTAGGGCGTCGGAGGAAAATAAGAAGTGTAAGAAAAACAGTGACACCTTTAGGGTATACAACTGAAAAACACCTTAAAGTGAATGTTAAAACGTAGCAAGCCTGTTGACTAAAAAAAAAAAAAAAAAAAAAAAAAAAAAAAAAACGCACCTGTACCTTTTTAAAGGAAAAATAATAGCTTTTGAAGTGGATTTCAGAGGCAAATTAAAAGAGCAAAGATATATCTATTGAATAGTAACTTACGAAAAAGAACATGTAAAAGCTCAAACTATAAAAAAAAATCCATAAAAGCAAGACCTCCTGGAAACTGTAGAAATGTAATACAATGAATAAATAGTAATAATAATAATAATAATAATAATAAAAAAAAATTGTACCATAAATTTATCATAAAAATGTTCCATAAAAAATGACGCCTTTTTTTTGAAGAAAGCTATAAAATGTTATTAAATAAAGATTGTATCTTTTGGTGGTCTCGCGTGTTCAGCTCACCTGCTAATATTTCCTGGGACTAAAAGAACCCCAAGTACAACGGAATTTTGCCCTTTCCATGATGGGAGGATGATGAAAGAATATTTTAATGAAGGGGTTAGATGAACCTATATTTTACGAGATTGAAGAAAAGAGCAGAGACCAACCACTTACATTTAAAGAACGAAAAAAGAATAAAATGAAAAAAAAAAATTATGATGGTGATCTTAATATTCTCTTAAAGATCATTTCTTTCCTTTCCTTTAATAAATTTTGTTTGAAATTTAAGATGTTTGGATAATTCCTATTTGTGTGTACGTTAGAAATTAAAATAGGAATAAAGTAATATGTTTTAATTCGTAATGTTGAAAAGAATAATTTCTTTTAGTATTCTATTATTAGTATTTTTTTTTTTTTTGCAAGCCCTGTGAAATATTGATTATTAAACCATTGTGCGGATTATGACCATTTTCCATGAATGTTTTCGGAGAAATAACTTAACTATATTAGGATTAATTGTCTATACATAATTAATTAACATATTTAATTAAAATTAATAAACCTAATAAATGAATAATTCTTGCTAATCAAATACTACACAGGAAGCATTTTAATTTGTGGTGCCAAATCAAAGGTGCCAGGTCTTCTTAATGGTTTCTATTATTGTTAGAATCGAAAACGTGATAAAAGATAATTCTGAGTTAACTCTTTCAGGTTCACTAAATATTTTCTTTTTTAAGAATGCTAAAAAAATCTCAAAAATTATTATTAAAGACATGGCTGATTATAAATATGAAAAAAAAAAAAAAAAAAAAAAAAAATGCATTTTTAATTTTAGAGAAAATTTTACCTGATTAAATTAAAATAATAACTAATTGAGTACATAATTTAGTTATTTTATTTTGTAACTTAACTCTTTAAAATAAGAAAAACTCGTAAAAATTGTTTTAGTTTAAAATAATAGCACGGCCTTTCATGAGGTGAAAAATCTTGACACGAGTGTGTCAGTAAAGCAGCAACTACACATTTGCTCCTACTATAAAATTTAAAGTACTTTCTGCATTTGGCTTCGTGTTAAACATGCTTTGTTAAATTTCGGATAACTACTGCTATCTGTCGAATAGAGATGAACAAAAATAAAATAAAATAAAAATGGATTAAAACATGGAAAAAGTATTGAAAAAATGATGAATAAAAAAAATGTTAAATGTTTGACTTTTGTGTGAAATCAATGAAGGTTAAAGAGTTAAGATGATGAGAAGGTGTGTTTTAGATTTCAATTAATTTGAATTTTTTTTTTTTTTTTTTTTTTTAAAGTAACAAATTTAAATATTTTCAAAAATTATTTTTGTCTATTTATCTGTGCAGTAAAATTTATAACTTACAACAGCTTATATTGTTGCTTAACTAAGCATGGAGGGAAAAAATCATGCTTCTCACTTAGATTAGGGGAGGAAAAAAAAGAAAGAAAGAAAAACCTCTTTATAAACTTATTTGTCCTCATTTACATCATTTAATTTTTAATGAAATTTAGTTCCATAACTACATATTAAATATATTTTGTCTTTAATTATGGAAAAAAGAATATCACAAAATTTTTCTGTATTGCTTCATTGTTAAGTTGTATGCATAAAATAGATCGCTTTTAAGTATCCCTGTATATTGCTAAAAAATACATATGAACCTTATAGGTGTAATAAAGATTACGTCATCAACGGTCACTATTAGTTGGTTTGATTAATAAAGAAAAACCTATCTACTCACTACATTTTTTAAGACATATATACACATATTTTAATATGCATGCTAAACTTATTAATTTATCATCTTGTTTGTTTAAAAAATGTTCTGAAAAAATTCAATAATAACTAAAACAAAATTTCAAATTATCACAACTTACTAAGTAATTCTTCCATTTTAAAGAAATACCGTCAGCTCGTTTATTGCTTTTTTATTTTTTTGTTTTGAAAAATATTTCATAACATAATGTATTTTTTAACATAATGTATAATTTTTATTTCCTTTTCAAATATTAAAAAAAAAAAAAGACGTTATGTAATATTTTATTTAGGTTCTTCATAATTTTCCAGAAAAATTCACTCGATATTTCTTAAATCAAATAATAAACTCATTAATAATTGTCGATTTTTAAGAAAACATCGGAATTTATTTTAACAAATCATTATTTCCATTGCTTTGAATAAACTTTAAAAAGTGTCAATGTAAATAAATCCAGCTTCAGAAAACTCAATTTATGTAAGTGGTTTTAGCAAACCGTTATTTTTCAGATGTAAAAAAATTGCGGTAATTAGTTTTGAATCTCTTTGTTTATCCGAGGAGAAAAATATGAAGTCTTAAAGTGTTTTGCATTGTTTTTAGAGCAATGCTTTAATACAAAAGTGGGAGACGGTTTCAAAATTAGATTTTGTGAGCGCTTCGGTTCGTTAAATTTCACCAGTTTTTGTTTTATTGATTGTTTGAGAGCATTCAAACAAGTGTGCTTCTCTTTTGTCGTGTTTGTTTTGCCAGAAAATTTGTATAGCGTTTAATCTTGTTTTTAAAATGATTTAATAAGTTATCATTTCGTAAATCAAAAGATGAAAAATTTATTCACAAAGATTTTTTGTTTTTCTTGTTTGGAGAGTTTAATTCAGAGTAGTAATCGCATAAATTATGATATAAAATGATATATTTTCATGTTTGTAACATTATGAATTATATAAAGGGATTTCATTTTAAAAACTATGCTTTGAAGCATGCATAATTATCTAAAGAAATATATAGATGTTGTGAGTAAATATTTAGATTTAGAATAATAAAAAAATGTTATAATAAAAATGTACCAGAGAACTGGCGTGTAAAAATAATTAGTAAAAAATCTTCAATTACGTCTAAAGATTATTATATGGAGTGCGTAAATTTTAACCATGATTTGTATCAATGTGTTAAATGTAAAAGTTAGTTCTATTATTAAATGCATCTAATAACCGAATGGGTAATGCTCTGGCTTACTGAGCAAAATATGGTGCTTTAGTTTTTTCTTCCCTACGTTTAAATAAATAAATAAATAAATAAATAATAATAATAATAATAATAAATCTAGAACTTTACCGAGGCTTTATTTTACTTTTCTGATCATCGGAAATAAGCTGTTACATAGTTAGGGGAGGGATAAGGGGAGTCTCCTCCTTAATGTTAGAATATGCTTTTAGACTTAGCAAAATTATGAACCTAGTTGGAAAATTTGTTAAACCTAATTGACAAGATTGTACTCTTTCTCTCTCTCTCTCTCTCTCTCTTTTTTGGTGTAATTCTCGTAAACTTGATTTAATAAAAAATTGAAAAATACTTGGTATTTTATTAAATCACTTTTCTTTTTATCAGAACTATAAATTACATTTTCTAATTCCAGGAACCATGATAAAATTACAAACCTAGTTCGCAAAGTTTTTAAATTTTTTCATGACTAACTTATTAAATAAATAAATAAATATATATATATATACACACACACTTATATATAATACACTCTGTAAAACTGATAGACTTAGCAAACCTAAATTTACAAACCTAACTGGCAAAATTTTAAATTTATTTTCAAATAAAAACTATAATTTATGACAAAATTTTGGTAAGCTTCAAAATTACTAATTTATTTGGCTAATTTGTTGAACTTTATCTATAATTGCATATACATACATGTATATATTTGCAGACTGAAATACATTTTATATTCCTGATAAACATGACAAAATTATTAACCTAATCGAAAATTATTTAACTTTTGGCTTTTTCCTAAATATTATGTATGTGTCCCATAGGTCTGTAGATATTATAAAAAATCATAAAACTTGAAGGAATTGGTAGAATTAAACGCTGCTTGAAAAAAAAAATCTCGTGAAGAGAGATTAATTAATTAATTGATTTATTTTTGTGTGTGGAGGGGGGGGGGGGTAAAGAAAAAAATAGTTACATTTTTTGTCGATAGAGGGCGCTGCACGGATTCGAAACGTGATATATGCAAATCAGAGTTCCACAAATTGCACGATTTCACGCGATTAACACATCTTCTTCTTTTTTTCCCCTCCTGTTTCCACATACACGTAGTTTTAATTGCGATGCTGACTTGGATGATAAAACATTATTGGTGAAGATGTTATCCTTCAGGTAAGAACCGCTGACTGAAGCTGCAGTTAGCGATGTTGTAACTCGTTTGCAAACTGTAATTTGTGGTTATGGCGGACACACAGAATAGGATTTATATGATTGTAAACACTTGCATGCAGATAAATATAGATTTTCATTAAAAAAAAAAAAAAAAAAAAAAAAAAAAAAAGAACTCCCCTTTACGAGAGTTTTTCGCAAAGCATGTTCAATTCTATCAATTTCTTCAATTCTTATGAATTTTTATAATGTCTTAAGAATTACGGGACACTCTGTATATATATATATATTACAAAATGTATTAATTAAATGCAATAAATGTATTATATATAAATAATAAAAATGCACCTAGGAATTGTTGTTAAAGAGTACTAATTAATGCATCTGAATATTTTTGTGTAACCCTATAAATCTTAAAACTAAGTATAACCTTTTTTATAGATTTTTTTTTTCTTTTTAGCATATGAATAATATATGTCAATTTCCTTATGATTTGTGAAGTACAAAGTTATTTAAATATGATTTATAAAAGTACGTCTCCCAAAACACAAAGCATTTGCGTCTTTTGGGTGTTCTGGTACACAAACCAGTTGTGCTATTTATATAATTATGATTTATTGAAATAGCCCTCATAGAACGCCCTGTTTTAGAATTCCCTCGGGTGCACCAGTACACAAACCAGTGGTGGTACTTACCCCACTTTCAATAGGTCCCAACTTTGTTGAAAAGTGCTAAAAAGAGACTTTTCTATTCTCTGTCGTTTCATCTTATTATTAAAGTGAGTTTCTTACATTATCCAAGAATAATCAATGTTTAGTTCGCGCACTCCATAGAGGTGCCTTTTCAGCTGCAAAAAAAAAAAAAAAAAAAAAAGACAAATGTATCTTTTTTCATGTATGGAAAAAAAAAAAAAAAAAAAAAAAGATTTAGCCAAACACAATTCAAGTAACTAATAAAGCAATACTGACGGATAGTCTCCCTCTTAAGCTTTACAGCATAGTTGCAGTTGCCCCAAAACAAAAAGTGTATGATATTAAGCATGACACCCCTAATTATATCTTTTGATAATCGGTGTTACAGTTGTAAGGCCTGATTAAACAACATAACTTATTTAAACAACATACTTTATTTGAAATTACGACACATTTGAGGCTTCTTCGTTACACATTTGGACGCACACATAAACACATCGCCAGTATCTCCTAAATAATACTTCAAAGGAAAAGAAAAATGATGTATTTGCATAGATTATAAGACATTTTCTTAACTCTACTTACTCGTTACATACAGGGTGCTCCAAAAATCACAAAAAATAGGAAAATTATTATTCAAAAAGTATTGACCGTAGCACTATTCAGTTTTCACTGAAATGCATAGAAAGACATGGGATTTTTTCAGGTAGCAAAAGATTTATTAGCAAATTAGTTTACATTTTCTTAGTCGAGTGTGTTCTAATTGCGAAATTAACTTTTTTACAGTGACACAGAACATTCAAGAGCGTAAATAAGACTATAAATGCTCAATGTGACGGCCGTCATTCATTAGAATAACCATCAGACGTTTCGTATTAGAAATTCTCCTAAACAAAAATTTCAGTATTCGCAATATGCCGTTATTCGATCAGGCGGATCTGTTTAAAATGTGAGAGGATACTGCGGAAACAGCACGATATGTTCATTAAAAATGCGAGTAATATTTTTCTTATATACATATGTAACATAAACACCCTAATTAGGTCTTTTATATTAAGTTGTAATTTAATTAACATATTCTTTAATAATGATTCAAATCTGTTCTTTTTAAGTCGAATCTACCATTTCTGATTTCCTGAAAATTGAAACCGTTAGTAAAATTAATTTTATTATTATTATTTTAACGTATTTCTTTCAAACTGTCTTTTTTCCTCCAGCCAGAAAGTATTCCTTCTAGACTTAGTTACCGCCCAGTCTGGGTGGAAAGAACCAATTGAATAATTAGAAAGCACTAAACTACGTTCTTTAATCACGTGGCATATCGTCAAGTCGGGACGAAAATCCCAGTTTCTCTTCTCATTTTCCCTCATATAAAAAAAATCAAAAATAAAACAAAAATAATACCTCTGGGGGTCACCGAAGCGGGAGAGCCATCCTTTCCGTGGAGGATAAAAATTGTGATGGCATGTCTCCGGAATACTTATAGGGGTGTGTCCCAGACCGTCGCCAATTGCCCATCTGCGCAGCACTAGTGCGACGTAAAATCCAGCCATCCAAACCATCTCTCATATAAAAGTGCATACATTCCTAAATAGTGGCTCTTTTTCGTTAAGGTATTGTCTAAAGAAACTGCAAGATGTTTTTGTTGGAAAATGGTAAAGTGTTACTGGCCTCGTCCTATGCGAGAAACCCTAAAACATTTTGATATTCAAATAAAGTTGTTGAAATGTACGAACTTCTTTTATGTCTTTCACGACTGAGTATTTGAAAAATGAACTACGCATACCGTTTCACACGTATATATATATATAAATCTCACACTCTTCGGTGCGTTTTAGTGAAAACATCACTGTCCTACAATCAGTAGTTCTTGAATAATATGTTTTTTATTTTTTCTGTTACTTTTGGATCACCCGGTAGTTTAACTATCAATCAGTTTCACGCATCACACAACGGAAAGCACACTTAAGCAGTTTTCACTTATAATAACAGGAGACTTGGCGTTGGAATATTAAAACCCGAATAAACTACAACGTCAGAAACGCCAAAGAAAAATATTTGAGATGCATACAGTTGTTTCGGTAGCCCTAAGCGTGCCGTCTTCAGTGCAAAAAGAATTCTGAAACTGGAGAAGTGCTCGTATATATAGGAGAGGGACCGAATTTAGTTCAACCAATAGGATTTCTTTTTGCACTGTAGACGGTACGCTTAGGGCTACCGAAACATTTGTATGCATCTCAAATATTTTTCTTTGGCGTTTCTGACGTAGTAGTTTATTCGGGTTTTAATAGTTTTTCACTTATATCCCATTTATATGGGAATATTTCTGTACTGATAAGTATAAAAGATTTAAGTCCATATTCTTGATTTTTCAGGAGACAAAAAATAAAGTTAAACTAACAAAAAACTAATCTAAAGAATCGATTAGAAAAAATTGATTATGTTGATTTATACCCTTTATACCATTCAGTGATTGTCAACCTTCATTTAATAAAGGAAAAAAATTGAATTAAATATTTTATACCAAATATTAATGCTAAATTTCTGACTTGAATCTTTTTTTACCAATGGATTTTCTCAAAGACTAAATGACATGGATTTAAATCCCTTATACCAATTGATAGAGAATTTTTTTCTGAGTCTGACTATGTACTTAACTCAAAATCGACATTTTTGAACTTAAATCCTTTATACTTATCAGTACAGATTTGTTAATCTATAAAGTTAATCATACCATTATCTGTAAGCAACGCGCTTCTAGGCACTTGAACAACGAATTTTAATATTTTTGTTTCTTGTTACTACACTATGTTTTAAACAAATACTTATCACAGTGTGTCATGCATTCGAGCATTTTTATGAGCAAGTATAGAGCTAGTTATAGCTTCTTCAATATCAAACTTGCTGAAGTGAGCTTTAATCACATATATGAGAGTTAAAGCCTTATAAAAAATATTCACAGAAATGGGTGCGCGACAAGACGCATGAACCAAACACATAAACATTTTTCAACTTTATTGGAAAGTGTTAAAGAAAAATACGAAGTCAAATGTTATAAACTTTTAAAATACATGGTAATACTCTATCCATTCTGTGCTATTCATTCACTACAGCAATAAATATTTGTTTAAAACTGATATCTTCCCTCTGAAATATATCTAAAACTCATTATTTATCAAGTTTAGTAAAAGCTTTTGGTTATTCAAAAACTGATTTTTCACTTCCCTAATCCACTGAAATCTAATGCACGCAGAAAAGTAGTGTGTAGAAAAGAGTAAATTGCATTATCCCCTGCTCAATACTGCCAGAGAATAAATTACTAGCTATTGCAGAACACGTTCAGAAATAAAACAGGTGTAGAGTAATTTAGTTTAGGGAAAACAAATTGTGAAAAATACAGCGATGCATCACATTTGACAAACTTACTCGTTTGGACACAGAATATTAAAAAATAATGCTCCCTTCAAAGTATTGAAGAATGTGAAATAGCAGAGATTATTTCAAAATAAAATTTATAATTATTAACAATTGTTAATCTTTTTCCTTGAATCGAATTTGATTTTTGATTTTTATTAATGATTTACTTCTTAGTATTTAATGTATTTATGAATGACTTGGAGATATATGTACTATTTGCAAATAATCAGTGCTGAGATAGTTCAAGCAGATTAAATTTTTAAACGACATATAGTTTATTCAAATGTGTGTGAAGTTCCATGGCATACCTTCGGTATTTTTTTTTTCCATTGCACATTTGAGAATACTACACTGCTTTCGTGAAATACTCCTCTAAAGCATGCATTTTCCAGAAAAAAAAAATAATAAGAGACAGAGAGAGGAGGACAAAAAAGTAGAATTATACATTTATATAGATAAGAATTATATAAGATATTATATAGAAATAATTTTCGAATAATTTCCTAAATGTGTCTGAATATGTTTTTGGGCCCTGTAGATTAATCATTAATGTTAATCATACAGCAGTAGTATATAGGATACACATTTTCGTGCATCCGAATATCTTTTTTTTTCTTTATATTTTAAAAATATGTTTTAAAAATATCTTGCATCGACCATTGAAATTATAACTGTTAAATCGACTATTTGTGTGAGTTCCTGTACACAAATTTGTGCTATGCGATATTCTATAGGAAACATGATCTAGTGAACCTGAATGAAATGTGTCATTTTTAAAGTTCTCTAAAAACAATTATGGTTATGAGAGCACGGTGAGACAGACAGACAAACCCAGGGGGTGATTGTGTGTAGAATATTTTCCTAATTTCAGGAATTTTTTTCTTAATATAGCTCCTGATTTTAAGATTTTTTAAATTTATTTTTCAGTGACTGTTAACTATTACCTAATAAAAAATTTTAAAGATATGTAGTAACTTACTAATATATTTTTAGATTTACAAAATCTTTACACATATTTTATTCGTTACAATTGTTAATCATTTTAAATCCTTATAAAAAATACTACAGAACTGGCAAGAATAAAACTTAGAATAAACTCCACATTTTGCAAGAACTTGACGCAATTGTTTTAGGTCGAAATAAGACACGAACCTTCGTCAGGCGAACAAAGCAGGCACGAGTGCTGCAAACGAAGCGGCGTGCCACTTTGTTTGCAGAACTCGTGCCTATTTATAGATCTTTTTTTACGAATGCAGGTATGGAATGCCGGCACAGAAGTCATACCAGTATCTGTTTGAAAATTTCTCTAAGCTTAATATTATTGATTTAAGAAGTAGAAAATTTTGTTTTATTGATAGTGGTATGAGTTCTACACCAGTGTTCCATCCCTGCGGATTAAACTTATATTATAAGTTATGTTGCTTTAAATTACTATGGAGAACTATGTCATTCAATCACTGCGTTAAAAAAAATTATATTCATAAAAAAGCAACATAAAAAATTCTTCGAAGGAAAATATTATGTGGGTAAACCTGGGTATATATTATCCGATCCGACTGCCATAGGGACCGTCCTTAAACATCGACAGTCGTCAAATCAAAAGTCGGAATGTGACGTCTCGTGATCAAAATAACGACTGCCACAGCCGGAATTGAGGTATAGTCTGGTCGGAGAATAGAGGCCCTGGATCAGAAATTAATGCTAACTCGACCCGTACTTGACCTGCAAAGCAGGTAACCATAGGTGTCCGATTCGATGCACAGGATTCTATGATGAGAGGAATGGCAGTACATCCTCTCCTCATAACATCCTGAAGATTAAATTACATCCAATGGATGTACTATAGTTTAACTTGCTGTTAGAGTGAAGTGTATCTTCCCTATTGGGATACATAAAAGTTATATTCGTATTTATATGCAGAAATCATACATATTATTTGCATAATGACTTCCATTAATTTGTTTTGCGATAACCATAAGATGTACATTCCATTTTAAATGTGTTCACATGTTCAGAATAGTGAAAAGAGTAAATCGTGCAAACATTCATATTTTTTTACCGGATCCCACAATCATTTCAACAGATATTTTAGAGATAATAGTTTATATACATGTAAAGTAAGTTTTATTACAATGCACGATCATAACGCGAAAGTCATAAAAGTGAACAAATTTTAGGATAATAAAGTGCTGAACAAACGCAACTTGCAGTTTCTTGTGATTAGATGATGCATAATAATTAATCTCGGCGATATGGACCTCAGCTAAGCTGTCAAATATTAAGTTAATAGCCAATGATTAGACGAAGGAGGGGTGAGGTTTTGCGCCAAAAATGATATTTAAGAGAAAACGCGCGGGGATGAGGCCTCTCTTCGTGTGTGCTCTTGCCTAGTAAATTCACGTCAAAATAACGGAACCGGGAGGTAACGCGATGTAATCACGGCTGTCGCCGTTCTCCTCGGCCGACAAACTCGGTTCCACATGCTCAGACCGAGATCCTGGACTATAACCTGTAAGATGCTCAAGATGGGCCAATAAACGACTGTCTATAATCCTTGGACTCGTTAATGAGTGAAAGCCTGACTTCCTTAGAGATATTATGTGACACGGAGTAAAAAGAATACGTCACACACACACACACATATATATATATATATATATATATATATATATATATACCTTCCTTTTCAGCTATTTCCAGTAGAAATTAGCTGGGGGAAAAAAATTCCCGTTTCTTTGTAAGATCCATGTTTAAGACATTAAAGCTGAAGTTAAGGTTTTAAAGAGAAAGCATGTTTTACTTATCAAGAACAATATTGATGGTATACTACAATTTTTTATTACGGATAGAAGGTATTAAAGAGATACAACTATCGTTTTTATCAGACATGTTTACTCGTGTTCAAAAGACTCTGAATTATCCCATGCCTCAAATCGAGAAATAATTAAAAGACTCTTATTATTAGAAGCCTTCTTCAATGTCTCTTAATTCTCATTTTACTCTCCATGAATTCTATAGAAATTATTATGGAAGTGAACAAATCATTCATCGCTTACGTAATACTGTATTACGAATAGTCATTCAACAGGATGGAATCTGTAATATTGGATGAAATGGATGCGTAATTTAAGAATGATCATAAATGCACCTTTGGTAAACGGTAATTATAGATAAATAGAATTGTATTTTTTTTGGCTTAATAGAATTTTATTAACATTTAATGAAACGGAAAAATATGATATAGAATGTAAATATATATAAGTAAATATAAAAAAATTATTTCCTTAAAAAAAAAAAAAAAAAAAAATATATATATATATATATATTTATATTAAAACTGTTTTATACAACAGAAAGTGTTACTAAATAGAGGTGGCATTATACAATATACATAAATAAAGGTGGCATTATGGTAATAAATAAAGGTGTCACAAACAGAGTTGAATTACAGATATGTGATTGTTTTTAATGCATTGCTTTATTATCATAAAATTTTAATGGTATATTACTATAATGATTCATATTTCAAATTTAACAGTATTCAAGTATACATAGACATTACTTTACATTAGTAAAGTTATAACTGTAATGATTCATATTCCTAATTTAGTCAATATTTAAGTATTCCTTTTTAAAAAACAAGAAATCAGTATATACACTGTGTTTAATCATTTCATAGTTGTATATCATTCATTAACCACCAAGGGTGCAGAAAAATTTAATGAGAAGCATCACAAAGTGATAAATAAAGCTCACAGGCCACAAAATTTACGTTTTTTTTTTTTTTTTTACACATTTCCGTGACAACGAGATAGAAGATTGTGAGGTAAAGTAATGTTAGCGTAACGCTACAAATGAAGTTCGCACTTTACGAATAACACGTGAATGTGTAGAGTTTAGGATTCAGTTGATTAATGGAGTTAGTTCCTATGATAAACTAAATGATAATTTGCGATACGTTAATTTTATAAAGTAGGATGGATATAAAAGGGGGCTGCTTAGAGTTAGAGAAGGTAGAAGTAAGAGAGTTAAGGAGAGTTAGTGGTAAGTGTAGAAGGGGTAGGAGGCTAAAGGAGTTAGTAGCGAGCGGCTATAGTAGAAGATAGTTAGTCGAGTAGTATAGTGGTTTAGGGAATCCTCCCACTAATGAAAGACGAGTAAAGTCGTGAGAGGGAACGACGTTAAGTGAAGTAGTTGAGATTAATTATGGTTATCTATTGATAGTTAAAGTATTTATGAAGGCTGCCACTTTAAGTTTATAAAGGTATTGAATGTGAATATAGTCCAACGCTCACCTTTTCATTAAGCTCTAAATAAAAGCTCTTTATTTATTTTATAATTCAAGTCTCGTACTCTATTACTTACCATTTAATTAGCTAATTAAGTTAAGCTTAATCTAAGTTAATGAGATCATGACAACCACTAGGTCGTCACAAGAGAGCTGTAATTTTACACGAAAAGAAGATACTAAACCGGACAAAACGTATTGAGGCTACCAGGAAAAGCATAAAAACATCAGCGAATAGGGCTGAACGTAAAGCACTTTAAATGAGGAAAACATATTTTGAATGTTCGGGAAATACTTCCTTTTCATAGTAAGAATTATAGGATGGTCACACAATATCTTAATATTTTCAATAGGTAGAATTTCTGAAGTGTGTTGAAAAAGTAACCAGTTTTATGAACAAGCCAATAACAGAAATAAATATGGAAATTGCTTATGCTTTATTTATCAGGAATGTCTCTCGCGAAAATTTGAAGAAATTTTCTGTTTCCTGTAACAAGATTTTTTAGCTATACTTAGCAAGAATTTTTGCTCTTCCATTGACTATTAAATTGTGTACTATTATTTATTTAAACTAATTCGTTTGCAATATATAAAATAAACATAATTATAAGATTAAAAAAAAACTTTTTATATACCATGTTTTAAATTTTCTGACGAATCATTAATAAAATACGCCAGGATAAAAAATAATATTTAAGCACGCGGACTCAGTTCAGTAAAATAATAATAATAGTGGGGGGGGGGGGGGAATTGATTTTAAAAATAAAATATTATTCCTTTTAAAACAACATATATTAGCATCGCGAAATACATTAGCGCTTATCAATGTGTATAAAATTTTTAAATTGATAATAACGTCAATGTTTGTGAGATGCATAATTTAACTTTTTATAATTTTTTAACGTTCACGTTGAATTAAATGCATTTATTTTTATGTCGAAAGAAAATGAACTCGTAATTTTTTTTTTTTTTTTTTTTTTTGGGGGTTGGGGGAACAATTAAATTATAGCTAATATTTTAATGGCTATTTTATTGCTATTAAGAGCTTATTATTTTCATATTTTAATTAATTAAAAGAAAACTATTCGAAAATTCGAAAATCTGACTTCGAAATATTGTGTTGTCACCGGGCTCTGAGCTACTGTGAAAGTTTCAAATGCCTAGCTAGTAGGGAAGTTAGTTAAAATTAGATTGCAAGATTTGTACCGGACAAATAAACAAACAAACAATAATCGAAGTTAATAAAAACATAGTAAAAAATATACTTTTAATTTGTAGTCTATAAGTTGAATGGTACGTAGTATGACTGAGAAGTTTAACATTAGAAAAAAAAAAAAAAAAAAAAGAAATCTGTGTTTTGAAGTAACACAATGCTAACATCAATAACTCAACAAAGGATGAAAAAAACCCCCATAAAATTCATTGAGTAGCATCATACAGTCATATAGGCTGTAATATTTTTTGGCAATTTCATAGACGTTTCTGTGACAAGCAGATAAGAAATTGCCATGATTTTTTTCAAAAAGAATATACGACCCGACAAAACATGTTGGTGCTGCTGGAAAAAATATGTATATATACATATAAATTCAAGGAATATTTTCCGCGCAGTATGTAAAGAAATTTAAATGAAGAAAACATATTTTGAATGTTCGGGGATAATATGGAAAATATTTTCTTTTTCAAAGTGAGAATTGTAGGAGCGCATCACAGTATCTTGAATTTTGGAAAGAATGAACGTCTAAAGTGTGTTGAAAATGATTCTCTCAATGTTATAAAAAAGTCAATAGAGGAAATATATAATAAAGTACTTACAATAAATCCTACAAAAAAAAAAAAAAATATTAAATATGAAATGCTTATCTTTTTTAAGGAAAAATATATTGCTCCCTGCCTCACTCCTTTATGATAATCTGTATATCTATATGATAAAATTGCAACTCCCCATTTCTTTTCTTACTAATTTAAAATAGTAAAAGGCTAAAAATCTTTACAAAAGTTTCCGTTATTAAATTGACTTAGAAAAATATTGCCTATGCAATTTCCAAAAATCTTCGAACAATTAATGTGGTCCTCATAAAGACAAGTTCATGCCATCCTCTTCTTGACCAAAGAATATATAAATAATTATATTATGAAATTAAAAATAATATTAAGAACACAAACAGATTTATACAAGGAATTTTGAGCATATTGCATCCCATCCAGAAAATTGACTCAATTCAAAATTGTAGTATTTGAGAAAAAATAACTTAAAGATAATGATAAAGCATTGACTAGTCTACAGTAAAACTGATACAAATGACTATCAGGAGGTTAAATTGCGAGATAGACATGTGTAACATTTTTCATGCAAATTGGGGTGCCTCATACATATTATTCAATTACATAAAGTCAAAATTGTCATTTTCTATGGTTTCATTCTTTTTGCAGGGTGCGATTTGATATCTATGATGTAATTTAGAAAAAAAAAAAAAAAAAAAACCTTCAATACGAAATTTCACAGCATAGTACGTACAAAAAATTCCGTGATTTCAAATTCAGTATTTGATCACAATAAGGTGATTCCTTACGTTTTAAGGGTAAGTTTCAATTTATTACGTCTTCAAGGGTATAGAATGAATGTTGCATGTAAAATAGGTGTTATTTCTGTCTTGTTGTATGCAAATTGCTAAACATTTACAACAAGCTATACCCAATAACACCCCCAAAAAAGAGAAAATTTAAACTGAAAAGATATGTGAAAAACCAAACGAGAATCAAACATTAAATTCATGCAGCATATTCAATATTATTAATTTTAAGCTAATAATAATAGTTAAATGAAATACTAGTAATAATTAATAAAACTAAAGTGTAACAGACATTACACATGAAAAACTTGTATAAGTAGCTTGCACGGAAAGCCAGATCACTAAACATACATGTTGCTGTATACAGTTAGATTCACAGTTAATTTTGGAATCGTATTAAATAACTGAACGATTAATTTATTTTTGAATTTGTATTTGTCAAATGAACGATAAAGTTGAGTGAACTGTTTGATTTTTATAATTAACCTAATAGTGATAGTTAAAAATTAAATTTTGATTAAAAATTGAGATTATCTTAATTTACGAAAATTCATAAACTTAAAAGTGTCATTTTATTGAAACACAAAATCAAGCTATTGAGTAAGTAGCGCCATCTTTTGGAGTTTAGAAAAAGTAATGACCCTATTTTTTTTTTTTTTTTTTTTTTTTAATGTGTGTGTGCTGAATAAAATCTAATCAAATGCTATCATTTAAAATCCAATTTAGAGTTATAAGAACACAATGCAATATGTAATTAAAATTGAGGTTAATTAATTAATTAATTAATTAATTAATTTTTTAAAAGTAGATTTGATAAATGCTTCTTTGGAGAAATTAACTAAGTTAAAAATCAATAATATAATGATAAAGGAACACAATGCAATATGTAATTAAAATTGAGGTAATTTATTAATTTATTAATTAATTATGTATTTATTTTTTAATGTAGATTTGATAAATGTTTCTTTGGACAAATTAACTTAGTTGAAAGTCAATAATTTAATAATAAAAATTTTTAGAATTAGCAGTTTTTTTTTTTTTTTTTATAATGTTGTTTTTTTTAATCTAGAAAGCGAACACACGTATAAATACGCGAGAATCACAATCCCTCCCAAACACCCAGCCAAACAACACCACCCATCCTCATACACCGAAGAGCCAATACGTTATGACCACCCTGTTAATAACCTGTAGGACCATCTTTAGCCCTTAAAACTGCCAGAACCCGGTGTGGCGTTGACTCCAGAAAGTGCTGATAGGTAGTCTGAGGTATCTGATACCAAGCGTGCACCAACTGGTCCTGCAATTCCCGCACATTGTAAGGAGGTAGCGTGGCAGCATGAATTTGATTTTCCAGGTTGGACCACAAATGCTCTATTGGATTAATGTCAGATGAATTTGGAGGCCAAGACATGACTTGAAAGTCATTGGAATGTTCCTCGAACCACTTCATGATGATTTGACCCTTATGACATGGTGCATTATCCTGTTGGCAAACACCATCCTCCGCCAGAAATACTGTTGTCATGAATGGGTAAACCTGGTCAGCAACGATGTTCACGTAGTGCACAGACGTCAGGGATTGTTCTATGGTGATTATGGGTTCTAATGTGCTCCATGAAAACATTGCCCACACCATTATTACTTCCGCCACCGGCTTATCTCCGTCCAACTGTGATTCGGGAGCGAAGGTTTCCTTTGTAAATCGGCGTATTCGCACACGCCCGTCGATGTGATGGACCAGAAAACGTGATTCGTCGGACCATGCAACTTTCTTCCATTCTTCTAATGTTTTCTTCTAATATCTTCTAATCTTCCGATGTTTCTTGGCCCATTGCAGACGCAGCTGGCGATGATGTTCCGTCACTGCAGGGACATGCTTCGGCCTCCGGCTGCGTAGGCCCATACGCAGAAATGTACGCTGCACAGCGTATTGAGAAATACTGTCTGGGTCACCAGTGTGTAGCTGGTGCTGATTTCGGCTGTTGTAGCTCTTTGGTCACGGCGAACGATGCACAGCAATCTCCGCATCCGCTCTCCTCTGGAATCAATGCGCCGTGGACGACACACTGCTGGCCGGCGATTTGTCGTTTCACCATCCATACACCACTTTCGATATGTGCTCACAACAAGTGAACGTGAACAGCCCACTAAACGCGCCGTTTCTAATATTGATGTTCCCAATCGCTGAGCCATAATGATTTGACCTTTATCAAAGTCTGATAAATCAGCTGCTTTTCCCATTATTTCGCTAATTGCGCTATGTTTGGAAAGACAATGCATAGCCGCTTTATATACTCCAACATCATCCACGCACGCGCAGTGGTTTTGTTCCTGGCGAGATCATCGTTATAGATGGAAGGTGGTCATAATGCAATGGCTCTTCTGGGTATGTATACAGGGTGTCCCTAAATTCATGGGCCAAACTTTAAAGGGAAATAGGGCACTTTGTAAGGATTCAAAATTGCATAAGAACCCATGTCATGGGTGATTTTGTGTAGATATGGGCGTGGCTCTCGAATTGCATTTTTTAAAGAGTTTTTACATGTTAATATTTACATAAATAAATAAATTATAGTTTAACGATGTATTTTATCGCAATGATTGCAATAATACGTACATTGTGCAATAATACGAACACTCTGAATGATGCATGCAAGCTTATAAATTTACACAGTAGGCGGAGTTTGTAGTACAAAGAAGTGCAAAACATCCGTTTCTTAAAGGGTTAAAATTGCGTTTGGAGACATGGATTATTATGCAATTCTGAATTCTTATAAAGTGTCCTATTTCCCCTTAAAGTCTGGCACATGAATTCAGGGACACCCTGTACACATACATACATACATACATACATATATAAATATATAATACCACTGGATGAGCTGGAAGCGAAACATGGAGTTTGATTAACTCTTTTACTAATAATATACAAAATTCTACTATCTACAAGCTTATAATAGGTATTGGCGTATTACAATGCCGAAAGTGGAAAATAAAGTTAGCAGATACAGCATAACAAACAAGAAGCGTATTTTCTTTTCGAAAATTTCCATTGAGACTGATTCTCAAAATTAAAAGAAAACCTCAGAAATTTACAAGAAAAAATTTACCGAATTCAGTATTTTCTTAAAATAGTTCATTCTATGATTTTCCAAAAATTAATGTTTCGATGCAGTACATAACAAAGGGAAACGTTATTTATCAAAAGGTAAAAGATATCATTGAAAAAATGAATTAAGAAGATAAAACTTTTTTTCCAACATGATAATCATAGAGTTTTCGAAAACTCTTTTATTCTGCTTTATTCCTTAAATGTATTGATGTTACGCATAAACTAGCTGCCATCGGAGATCACTGAAAATTGAGCTATGTAGATATGTTGAACAATTTCTTAAAATTATCTAAAGTTACCATAAATCTGAAAAAAAAAAAAAAAAAGATATATATATTAAATCGTTTCAAATATTTAAATTTAAGGATTACCATTTTAAACAATTTGTATGATTTAAATGATCAATATATGTACACATGTAATTTTATTTTTAATTTTTAAGATAAGACATATAAAAAAGAGATACAATCTCTTATATATTTTTTTCTATCTCATTCATAAATTCTATTCCGATATCGTCAAAATCATAAATATGGAATGGAAATATTCAGCTGGTGCATCCGAATTGAAAATTATTATTTTATTATTTTATTTATTTTTTCCTATTTTGAACAGGAGAAAATTCTCTAAGAAAATGGCCTTGAAGTAGCCACTTTTCAGTCTGCTGGACAATAATGACATACTATCTGCAGAGTTCGAAAAAGTCCGCCCAAATAGAGAGATGAAAAATAAGAAATAAAAATAAACATAACAGGGAGGGTGATGCTAGGGTACGAGAATCTAAAAGTGTCATGTGAACAAGCATGGAAGAGGATAAGTGTAAATCGATGATGGAAGCATCCGATTATGAGAAATTGATTGATTTATCGATGGGAGAAAAGAAACGAGAAAATAATACTAAAAGCTAGCTAACAACAACTTCGAGTGCTACAGGTGTTTCTTCTAACAGATGGCGATTATGAAATAATTGACTGAATTCCAATTTTACCTGAGCTTTATGAATTTTAAAAGCTTTATTCTTTTATACAAACTCTTATAATAATTTAAATCGTTTTTAATATCATAAAAAGGAATAACAATAAAGTTTATTGTAAAATATCAAGAATATGTATGGCGGTGAATTAAGAGCTCATAAAGACTGACTGTCGAGCTTTGTTGGGACTTGTAAATTATTTACATTGTTAATTAAACTTAAAGTGATCTTCATTGTAAAAACGCTAAAAATTAATTAATTTATTAATGGTAATATATATCGCACCGCGGCAAAGAAAATATACAAGTCAAAGTTGGCAATTTTGAGTTTATGTCAATGAAAAATGTGTATGAAGTGCCTTAGGGTTCACAAAACGTCACATCTCTATTTTGAAAATTATCCATTTGAGAGTCAGTTGTGTCAGTTCTATATCAAAGCTTTATCATTAACTTTATTTTCGCAAATATTGCTCTTGCAGTTGTATCACTTTCTTGCCGGGGTGCGATATATAAACTCACACACATATAAACTTTATAACTGTACAATTTAAATGGCCTACTAAATTCTTAAACTTATAAAATTATATTATGCAAATATATATATATATATATATATATATATATATTACAGTTGTATTTCCCGAAATAATCTAAATCTATTAAATCTGTAACATTTAAAAATAAAATAATTATACCCTTTTTCAAACTCAAATATATATTCCGATAAAACATTGAATGAAAATATTCAGCTGCTACATCCCAACTCAAAATCATAAAAGGAATCCCTCCCTTTTTACTTTCTTCTATATGTAATATAGAGAAAGTATTGGATTCGCGAAAATTTTCGACCTCCGTTTTTTGACGGATCTACACGTTTTGGGTAGTCCTGAACACGAATTGATAGTTTTTAAAAAATGTCTGTCTGTCTGTCTGTGGTTTAGTGTTTTCACCGTATCTCACGAACCAATGAATGAAATTCAACCAAACTTGGTATATAGTTGGACCCTGGCGGGGCATTGTGCTGATTAGATTTGGGGATCAATAGCCCTTCAGGTGGCGCTGTGATCGCATATTATGTAAATTTTTAACATGGCAGTATAGGACAAATTTTCGTATTTTTCACCGTATCTCACGAACCAATGAATGAAATTCAACCAAACTTGGTATATAGTTGTAACCTGACGGGGCATGGTGCTGATTAGATTTGGGGATCAATCGTCCAACAGGTGGCGCTGTGATCGCAAAATTTCGTATGTTACACCGTATCTCACGAACCGATGAATGAAATAGAACCAAACTTGGTGTATAGTTGGACCCTGACATGGAAAGGGTCTGATTAGATTTTGGAATCAATCGCCCAGCAGATGGCGCTGTGATCGCATTTTATGTAAACTTTTAACATGGCAGCATAGGACAAAATTTCGTATAAATGTACATAATGAGCGTTATTTTAAACTTGTGATTGTAAAATTAATATGAATTATTGATAATAGTAGTAGTTAACTACGAAAAAAATTTTGTGCATGTGGGGGCACCGGTTCCCCCCCTGGGGGGGGAAGTACCCCCCGGGGGGGTAAATTTTCAAGATGGGTATCTTTCGAAAGATCTTGTCAATACCTTTAAAACGAATGGTTGAACTATAAATCTGTGACAATTTGAAACAAAGTTATCGATTTTTTTACTTTTAACAAAAAAAACTTAGAATTTTTTTTTTTTTTTTTTTTTTTTTTTTTTTTAAACGAAACTTAACCAAACTTGGTATTTAGTTGGTCCCCGACATAAACTGGTGCTGATTACATTTAGGGATCAGCAGCTCAACAGGTGGCGCTGTGATCGCATTTTTTCTACATTTTTAACATGGCAATATAGGACAAAATTTCGTATAAATGTACATAATGAGAGTTATTTTAAACTTGTGATTGTAAAATTAATATGAATTATTGATAATAGCAGTAGTTAACTACGAAAACAATTTTATGCATGTGGGGGCACCGGTTGCCCCCCTGGGGGGAAAGTACCCCCCGGGGGGGGGTAAATTTTCAAGATGGGTATCTTTCGAAAGATCTCGTCAATACCTTTTAAACGAATGGTTGAACTATAAATCTGTGATAATTTAAAACAAAGTTATCGATTTTTTTTACTTTTAACAAAAAAAAAAAAAAAAAAAAAAAAAATCGTACTTTTTTTTTTTTTTTTTTTTAAATATTGTTACTGTTTGAATATGTATTACTTTTACCAAAAAAAAAAAAAAAAGGAAAAAATCGTAATTTTTTTTTTTTTTTTTTTTTAATATTGTTACTGATTGAATATGTATATAGGAAAATATAGAAGAAAGTCTTGTGGTGGCCACAACATACTAGTTCTTTTACAGAACAGGCGAAAACTCCCTAAGAAAAAGGTCTAGATCTAGAAGCAGCTACATTACTGCCGGCTGGTCAATAATGATATACTATATATTTGCCGAGTTTGGAAAGATCTAGTTCGAATCGAGAGCTGAAAATAAGGAAAATAAATTGAGGGGTGTAAGCATACGAGAATCCAAACGTGTCGCGTGTAAATCGATGACGGAAGCATCCTGTTATGAGAAAATGATTGATTTGTCGATGGGTCAAGAGAAACGAGAAAATGTTCAGCTTTTAAGGTTCATCGAAATATGAAAACAATAGTAGAAGATTCCAAAAAATATTTTCAGATATTATTGCATGGGAGTTGCATTTGACTGATGACGACTATAAAAATAGTTGACTGAATTCCAATTTTACACGAACTTTCTAATTTTTAAAGATTTTTTGTTGCTCACACACTTTACATCACAGTTTAAATCCTCTTTATCACTTTAAAAATACCATGTTCTATTTACTGAGAATAGGCTCAATGACAAGCATAATTAAAATGATTAAAAAAGTTATATAATTATGTTTAATTACATACGAATTATTTAATTACGTATGATGTTATGAGGCCATATAAATATTTGTTTATTTAAATGAATGAAAAGCACAAAAATAAGATTAGAAATAAACTGCACATTTTTTTAAATTCGAAGCTTTTTGAAAATTTTAAACGGTTCTTGCGTTATTATAATGCGACATAAAGTATTACAATATAATTTCAGGCTACTTATTAATATATTGATAATATTTACCTTATTAAGCTTATTTTTTACATTACATCAAATACCACCATAAAAATTTCGACATTGTACATCTGACGACATTGAACAAAAAGACAGAGCAACTTGGTTAACGAACTCATCCAAGATATTTATAAGATCAGTTCACTGCCCAAATTTGGTTCGATTTGGAGTATTATTTCGGGAGTTACCGTGATGACAAAATTTTCATTATAGATAGATAGATATATAGATAAACGAAGTGATTGCAATAGGTTGATTTCTAAAGAAATCAACCTAAAACATGTTTTTGAAGATATATTCGCCCTTCTTTGGGCAAAAGAACATGGTAATGCCAGAGAGCAGAACTGATGCCAGTAATTATGTATGTTATTTTCTAGTAATAATAGACATATTTGGCCGAAACTTAATGAAGTCTATGAATTTCCATGAAAAACTGTGGCCACTTTAATCGTCCATTAATAAAACAGCGTTGCAATTTCGGTTAGAGTTTCAAAATGTTTTAAAATCATTGGCAATAACGTGTCTAAAACACAGTATTATTGTAAAAAAAGAATAATAATAATAATAATAATAATAATAATTGAATATGCTTTTAACATCGTAGAGATATTAGTCAATGAAAACTTTTCTTTTCTTTATTCAAGTTCACTATGGAATGTCTCCTAATTAAAACGGTATTAATAGCTCATGTACAACTGGTTTGTGTACAGGGACACCCCCCCCCCCCAAAAAAAAAAAAAAAAAAAAAAAAAAAAAAAAATCCCAGTGCATTGCATTTTAAGAGAAACATTTTTATAAATTGCATTTAAGTAATTTTCTACTGCAAAAATCATAAAGAATTCACATTTATTGTTAATATGTTAAAATAATCTTTTGTATAGAATATGATATGCTTAATCTTTAGAGATTTAAAGGACTACAATAAAATATCCAGATACATTAAGGGTTGCAACTGAAAATTAAGGACTGCATTTCCGTTTGTGTTAAGCATTTCTAATACTTCCCAGCAATGTTTAAGATTTATTACGAATTCAGTTAGTCTACCTGTCTGCCTTTCTGTCCTTCTGTCTGCCCGATGATGTATACCGGAAGATATACGATACAACGAATGCGTACAGTTGGAAAGTGTTAATAATCAATATGTACCACATGATTTTTTGTTCTTGTTTTTTATTTTTATTTTTTATTTATTTATTTTTTTCAATTGATATTTTTCAACTATCGTTTTATTTATTATAAACTTTGTTTTTGGTTGACATTCAATTTCATTTAGTTTTTTTACTCTTATATACTCTCACATTTTAAATTGGTTCTCCCTCTTCTTTTCTTTCGTTTTCCTTTTGACTGTTTTCTTGCCACGATTGATGGGCTACAACTTATAAAAATACAGAAAATTATTAACATATATATTGCATTTCCAAAAATTTCTAAAAATAAAGTAAATTGAAGAACAATCAAAAATCTGACACACACACAGCAACCTATCATTACAGTGCTGAGCTATTTTATAATTGCTTAAGCAGGTAACAACATATCACCTCCTCATACTTAATTAAAATTTATGTTATCATTAATACGATTTTAAAATTTTGATTTTATCATCTTTCCTTTCTCAATTAATTTTTTTTTTAATTATTTTAAAATTCGTTATTAAAAGATACAAAGTAAATAAGTAAATTTTTCATTCTTCTAAATATCATTAATTCTTACCGTTTTACTTTAAATATTTATTTTCTCATAACAAAATTTTATAAGACGTTTAATTTCCTTAATAAGTTTGAAATCCAAGGCCTGTAAAAATCTCAAGAAATTTCATCTTTAATTACCACCAAACCACTAAATTAGAGGCATGAATTAATTTGACATAATTAGCGCTCTACGTGAAATTGCAATTATAAAACAAACTACAAATTACTAGATAAATTTCACGCCGCTACTGTTACTCAAGTTATAGAAAAATTAATCCCATCACTGTAAAACAAAGAATAGAAGCTTTAATATTATTAAAGAATCCATTCACTTTGTTTTTTTGCTTTATATTAGTGACTAGACCAGCTTTTAAAAATTAGTCTTCTCAAGTTGTGGCTTTTTACAAAAGACTTAAATGCTTTTGTTTGCAGAGTTTTCCCGAATATCTAATGCAGCGGAGCGTTTTAAAATTAATTTTAGCTTCTTGCAGTACACATTACCAATGCTATGTTTTCATTAACGGTTAAAGACTGTTCTGAATTTTCGAGAAACTTTGTATACATTTTATACGATAAGTATAATGTGGAAAGTTTTGTAGGTATTTACTGTAATTTATCTTGTGGATAAAGTAATCAAATTATTTTAAATACTATGTTATATACATGCTAATTATACCAAAAAGTTATAATTTATTTTTAGTTCATTACATAAAATTGCTTTCAGAATTTATTTATTTTATTTTATTCCATTTTATTATTTATTTTAACATTTATATTTTTTATGATACGAAGGTATAGCCGCAAACTTGTTTAATTTATTCCAGAATGTTGTTAGTACCCACCCCTTTCTCACACCATATTCATTGTAGAGAATTTTTTTTCATATTTAATCGTAATTATATATTGAAGAAAATTACTGTACAAACAATACGGTGTGAAAAAAGGGCGAGTACTAAGAACATTCCGGAATAAATTTTTAGATGTCTATTTCATTAGGTCAAATCTATGTCTTCTGATAACATTATCTCCAAAAAATGCATATAATACCTGTAATAGCTGGTAATGGAAATCGTGTGGTTGTTTCACACCAGATTTTTTAGCTAGTTTTGAAAAAAACATTTTATGTTAAATTTTTATTATAAAAAAAAAAAAAAAAAAATGCAATGCAGCACTTTTTTCAATTGAAATTACATTTCCATGCCATCTAGTCCTCTCACCACTGGAGTCATCTAGGAACTATTTTTCAAATTTCGTGGTAAAAATTATAATTCCCTTATAATTCTGAATATTTTTGCCTTTGATCATAATTCTCTATTTTACCAAACAAATGACATACTAGGAAATAATTTTATATAAAATAATACATGCATTTTATTCTTTTTCAAAAGAATTACTCGAAAATCGTGTAGTTTGAAACCGTGTAATTCGGCCGTGTTTTTCAAGTACCGTGGTCTTCGAGGGTTACCTATATTTCTGTTAAGGTATGTGTCTACTAACCATTTATTGAATTAGCTTACCAATTTTCAAAAGAAAATATGTAGTTAACGTTAAAGGGTTAAGTCATTAACTGTATGAAACCTAATCATATCCACTATTTATTGCTCTATTTCGATTTCTATGCGCTCATTTCTGGCAGTGATTTCTTCCAGAGTTGCAAGTGAAGCTCAAAGAGCAACATACAAGAGCAAAAGAATCGAAATGCTGACCCATCTGACCAGTAAATTTCGAAGCGCTCCGAATAAGCGGAAGGCCCATCAATTGATTTTTGATCAATCGAATTATCAGAGCCTTCATTTATTTGAAGGATATTTCATTTAGAAATTGGGTAATAAGAACAAAAAACTGAAATTTTAAAACAAGAAAAGTTAGCTATCAGGTTGTATAATTGTATCACGTAATTGATTCGATTTTAAATAAACAATTTAATTTCCTGTGATTAAGTAAGTAAAACGGACATCGTTAACCGATTAACTTTGCAACTGAATTCATATATTAATAAATAATCAAGAATTTTTAAAAATAATATAATTCTATTATTGCAATTGCAATTATTAACAGAAAATATTATTTGCATTGTTCACATACGGTATTCAAATTGATGCGTTAAAGGATAACTGCTTCTTTGAAACAATTTTTTTTTTCTCTTACCCATATATATGGTAGATAAAGTTGTGACGACCTTATGGACGTCATGATCTTATTAACTTAGATTAAGCTTAACTTAATTACTCAATGAGATAACTAAATGGTAAGTAATAGAGCACAAGACTTGAATATAAAATAAATAAAGAGCTTTTATTTAGAGCTTAATGAAAAGGTGAACGTTGGACTATATTCCCATTCAATACCTTTATAAACTTAAAGGGGCAGACTTCATAAATACCTTAACCACAATTAGATAACCATAAATAATCTCAACAGCTTCACTTAACGTCGTTACTTCTCACGACTATACTAATCTTTCGTTAGTGGGAGGATTCCCTAAACCACTATACTACTCGACTAACTATCTCCTACTATAGCCGCTCGCTACTAACTCCTTTGACCTCCTACTACTTCTCATTCACTATCCACCTCTACCTTCTAACTCTCTTTTTTACTACGAAAAATATCCCCTTTTATATCCATCACTTTATAAAATTAATATATCGCAAATTATCATTTAGTTTATCATAGGAACTAACTCCATTAATCAATTGAATCCTAAAACTCTGTACATTCTCGTGTTATTCGTAAAGTGCGAACTTTGTTTGTAGCGTTACGCTAACATAGTATTACCTCACAAAGTATTGCTTTTGAATCAAATTTTCGAAATTAAGTTTTCGTTACATTTACACGTTTTCAGGTCCTCTCAATCCGAAAATAAAATTTTAGCGATTGGTCTGTGTGCATGTTTGTCTGTTACCAGCATATCTCAAGAACAAATAGCAGCAGGAAATCCAAATAACTCGGTATCATAAATCTGTATTATATTGTGATGCTACACTACATTTTTCGTTGAGGTCACGTAATTGGTTCGTGTACAGGGACATCCAACAGAATTCAAATCTATTACGTCTATGGGGGAAATTTCTGTTAAGTACAGTGCAACATCTTCAGTAATCAAAGTGGAATGAACATTTAAAAAATATATATATATATATATATATATATATATAATTTGAATAATTTATTACCATTGTAACACTCAGCAGACAAAAGATAGATGAAGATACCAACATAAAATTAAATTAAGATTTATATCGAATAAAAATTGTCACGTTAATAATTTAATTTGAGTACCAATGATTAGTAAAAACATTGGAAAGTACTTAAGGAGAAGAAAAATGACACTAACATAACACATAAGCCTAACGATGAGATAATTTGCAAAAACTATGAAATATTAACAGTTATTTTAGAGAAAAGAGAAAGGTTAAAAATTACCAAAGAGTTCCGTTAAAAAGAAAAGAAATAAAGAAATAAAGAAGGGAATTCATGAACTGAAAAATGGAATTTTAAATGCTGAAAAATTGTAATGTTCACTCATCAGGAAACTTACATTTCTATCAGCATATGCAAGATTTCGGAAAATTGTGTAGCTAATTCAAGCAATATAAGCTCAAGTCTCTATCTTGCAACAAAACATAATAAAAAAGGAAATTAAATTAATCAATAACACAAACCAAAATTGAATTAAGGAATAAGTAATTTAAGCAATCCACATGTTAACGATACATACGTAGATAGTAGAATTAAACAGGTTGCCAAACGAACATTAGTAAAAAGAAAAGATTAAAAGTGTATAAACGATTAATCGATTTAGGTGCTACTGAAATATTAATTGAATGCATTAATTGATAGTCTACATATATATACATAAAAACATGCTTTATGTAGATTGTGGTATTGAAATAATTCGTCATTCATTTACAGAGTTACTCAAAATATTTGGATATGCTGGGATTATATTTGAAAATTACAGGAAATGTATTTCATTTAGTGTTAGGTTTTTTTCATATAAAACGAACTGGATTTAAGTACTTAATGTGATGTGCATATATTTGTAGACAATATAGGTACAGGACTACCCAAAATGAAGGTATACGTTCTTTTTTATTGAATGTAATTGATGGATGTACTTTGCTACATTTTACTATGTCGACGAACGCTGCTCAGGAAAAAATATTAATTTTTCATACCTATACTATAAACAAAGAATTTTTTTTTTTTTTTTTTTTTTTTTTTAAGTTCTATTTTCAACCTTGATTTCTTGTATAATATCACACTTTGAGGTTCCCTGAATATGGGCGGTTAATTTTTAGCGGTTGATCTAATGTATTTCTGCTATCAGCATATCTTAAAAACAAATAACTGCAGGAAATTCAAATTTGGTATTTTGGAGTTTGCATTATATTGCTACTTGAAAAATTTAATCAAGATTTGCAAGTTTGAAAGCAAATTAATAACAGCCTTGAATGTTTTATTTTATTTATTTATATTTTTAATTTTAAGTAAATGTAGGCATCATAATCGAACGGGGGAGTTGACAGAGGTAGTAGCCCCCGTTACACAGAATTATATGTCAAATGAAACTATTCTTAAGCCTATTTTGAATATTTTTAAAGTGGATTGATCTTCATTATCTTACCTTATTTATCTTGTGGAGAATATGCGGATGCCATATTCTCAATTTTAGATCTTAACTCCTAGATCTTAGATTTCACAAGATTAATTTATGAGCATGAAACTTGAATCTTGCTTATTTAACCTTAGATTGAAGCTGCAACTGAAATACTTAATTTATGAAGAAATGACAGAGTCCAAATATATAAAATAAATGAGCTTTAATTGAGCTTAAATGAAAAGGGGGACGCTGGACTTTGATTGGATTTAATATCTTTATACGTTTAAATGAGCAGCCCTCTTAAATGCTTTGACATAAATAAATAACCACCGTTACTTTACTTTACTTAATTACTCACAAATGATCTCAACTACTTTCATTTAACTTCCTTAACTCCTAAGGCCAAGTAGTCTTTCGCATGTAGGAGGATTCCCTGACGCTACAATGCTACAGGACTTACTCTCTTCTACCCTAAGTCGCTAACAACTAACTCCTTCAACTCTCATACTTTCCTTCCCACTAACTTCTAACTACCATCCTTCAACTCACTCGCCTTCCAACTAACACTCTTACCAACTCTCAACTAACACTCTTTCCACCTCACACACAAAAGCAATCTTCCTTCTCCTTTAATATGAACCACTTTTCAAACTTATTAGCATAATGTCAATTACAATTTAGTTTGACATAAGAACTAACTCTACTAAACAACTGAATCCTAAAACTTTCGTATTCATGTTTTACTCGCAAAGTGCGAATTTTAATCGTAGCACTTTGCTAGACCTCACAATCTTACGACTTAATCTGAAATCTATCTTTATACTATTAAAATGCAGCGTAAGAGAAAGTCGTGTGAGTGTTACACCAGATTACTTTTATATTCTTTTGGAGATATATTACCTTTTTGATAATACTATATCCAAAAATTATGATAACAAAATTTTAAAATAAATTCGTCCTCAAAACTAAATTCAAAAACTGGCGTACAATTAATAGAAAGATATTAAAACTTCTTCACACACCATAAATTTTAAATCAGCACAACCGGTTTCGAAAGGACGTAGCCTTTCTTCATCAGGTGCAAAAAAACACGTGCTACTGCATTGGAGGCAAGAGCAAGACTGATTTCTCTTGCAGTCTTGCAGAAGATTGCAGTCTTGCTCTTGCCTCCAATGCAGTAGCACGTGTTTTGTTGCACCTGATGAAGAAAGGCTACGTCCTTTCGAAATCGGTTGTGCTGACTTAAAATTTATGGTGTGTGAAGAAGTTTTGATATCTTTCTATAAATTTGTCTTCTTCTAATTATTAATTCACAATACTTGGTTAAAACTATTCCTCATTTACATGAAATTATGTCTATGCTGAAATATTAATAATTACGAAAAACGAAAAGACAGTGCTAACCTGTTGAGCGACCTACTCCAAAAATTAACAGAGAGCAACCTATTCCAAGGTGCAACAAAATATAAACATTTATAATAATTATAAACATTTTTACGAAATTCTGCATTATTTCTTAAATTAGAGCTTCCACAAGATGTTTGTCATATACACACATGCATTTTTTAAATTTGTCAGATCGAATTCTGCACTCATAAAACGTGTGTTGGTGTTAGGCCAGTTGACTACATTAGGGTCCTGGGTTTGAGAGGGAGTGCTTTTTGTAGGGGTCTTTTTAATGGGTCCTAATCCGTATTTATGCAAGTTTCGGAAAGAAACCACAGAAAACTCCGAACAGCTTGGCAGACGAGCGTGACCTGAGAACGAATTCTACCAACTTTGAGAGCAGAACCTCTTAGCCACTGGTGGGGCCTTAAAACGTGTAAATCCGCCGAAATCGAAAATTTTCACGAATCTAATACTTTTTTCATCAGGAAAATAGAACGAAGTTTTTTCAAGCTTCAAAGGAAGATAAAGATTTGCATTGTAAGGAGAAAGAGAAAAGAAAATGTTAAGGATAAATAATTAAAAGGATACTTGAAAGGATACCTTATCACATGCAGAGAAAAACTAATCTCTACATAGTAAATCGAGCATTTGAATGTTACTGAATACTTTAAAATATATTTCACCCTATAATAAATTTATAAAAGAAAAACAACTCTTTCAATAAAAGAATGGACTATTATTAAGCTTTTAAAGTTAAACTTTTTATCGTGGAAAATTTAAAAAGGATTAATGATAACTAATTACTAATTCAAGCTTCTGTTCATCTACAGGTTAAGCTTTCACGGATTAGAAAATTTTCTCACCCCAGAGATCAGCAATTTCGGAGATTAGCAGTGAAATTTCTCTCCAACAACTTCATTAACAACTTTTCCAAGTGTCTTTACAAGCCAGTAATTAGATGAAAGTCAATTAGTGCTAAATCTTATTCAAGGGCTTCTTGAGCTGAGCTTACTAGACCCAAATCTTAGTTAAAACCAGTATAAACAGAAGATGTAAAACTACAGGAGAACGAAATTGGTTATTTATGAAATCATTATATTATCAAGGTAGGCTGTAATGTTACAGTTGATTCTAAGAAATAAGTGAAAGATTAAATTAAGAGAGAAAAATTTTGAATTATACAGTTACATAAACTATATTATAAATCTAGCTAAGCTATATAAAAATTCAAACCCAAACATTTTCATTATTGACTAAAATATTTTCGAAAATAAATATAGTTAAGTATCATTCGTACGTCTCTCATTCATACATTTTATATGTTTTTATGTCTCTCATTTATAAATCTCTTACACGTTTATATGTCTCTTATTTATACATCTCTCACGTTTAAACCTCGTTTTAGATATAGTCCCAACATATTCCTATTTCTGTTAATACGAAAATGCTTCGTTTATACGAAGCAAATATCGATTATATGTTTTTCACTTTCATAAAATCAGCATTTTTTTCTTTTTACTTTACTCCAGTTTTTATTTCTGTGTTCTTTCGTAATTAATTTTTTTTAAATTTAGTTAAATATTTTTTTTTGCAATCCAGAAGATTATTAAAAAGTTTTGTAATTTAAAAACCTACCTGTTTCACATAAATCATTTAACAAATAGTATTTAACGTATACAATATGTATATTATATTATTTTTCAAGATTATATACCGCATGCGTAAAGTAAAGCGACAAAAATAAAAAAATAAAAATAAATAAAAATAAAAATAAAAATAAATAAATAAATAATGGCAGTTTTCAATTTATGTCATTGAAAAATGTGTATGAAGTGCCCCTACATGCAAGGAAAGCGTCACATCTTTATATCGCAATTTGTCTACCTGAGAGGCAGTTGTATCAGTTTTATTTTGTGGTAGTCAATGCTTTATCGTTATCGTTAATTTGATTTTCCTCAAGTACTGCATTCTTGAATTCTGTCACTTTTCTAGCTGGGGTTGTTATGCTGTCGCACTTAAGCTGAGCAAACATAATTGGTATTTAAATTGTGCAGTCAATATGTGATTCTTTCTTTTCTGATAAATATTTAACTTAAAAACTTATTATTTTCATTTCAAATATTGCTATGAAATAATAAAATAACACTATATTAAAGTAACAGTACACCTTAAAAAATCGCTTTCGACTAAAAATCGCTTTTTCAATTTTGGCAAAATAATAAAGATTAATATTTCTCTTTATTTAAAAATATTTGAATTTTATTTTTTGATCTTGCTTAGAAACAGAGTTATAGTTGTTTGAAAAATGATTGTCCTATATTAAAAGATTCGGAAATCTCATTATTGTCATGTGGCATTTTTTTTAAATCGTGCTTTTTAACGTCTGATTTATCGCAAAACTTCATAATACAAAAAACTTCTGTATAAAATAACTTGAAATTCTGCATGAATATTGCATAAGTATTATTAAAGGGAATAGACAATGTCCATTACTGTAAATTAATATATTTTTATTTCCTGGTAGTTTCAGAGGCCTCGGTTAGCCCAGTCGGTAGAGTGCCGGGATCATAGTTGGAAGATTGCTGGTTCGGTGGTACTCGAGCCGGCTAAAGAACGTCGTGTACACTAATAGTGGCTGGTGCACGTAAAATTCGTCGTGGCCGCAATGTCCTTCATGTTCCTATCAAAGTTATACCTCTGGGGGTCACCGAAGCGGGAGAACCGTCCCTTTCGTGGAGGATCAAAATTGTGATTTCATGTCTCGGGAACACCTTTAGGAGTGAGTCCCAGACCGTCGCCAACTGCTCATTGCGCAGCACTAGTGCGACGTAAAACCCAAGGAAAAACTGGCAGTGTCAATTACTGAAACATTGAGTGGGTGTCAAATAAAAATTCTTTAAAAAAAATAATTGTTATCAAATGTTTACATATATGTGTTTCTGAATGTCTTTTATGCCATATGTATTAACTTAAGATTTCAAAAATTATTTTCTGATGACTAGAACATTAAAAACATCAGAGATTGCTCTAAAAGTGTCAATCACTGGTGCACTTACCCTATGCATATGTGTGTGCATGTACCTGAGTGAACACAATAACGTCTAAATGCTTTGATCGATCGAGTTGAAAGTTGGTATATGTTATAGTTCACTGTCATACGGAGTGTAAAAATTTTGATGAATTTAACACTTAAAATTTGCCCCCCCCCCTGTTTTTAACAGGCATTATGGTCTATGGACTCAAATTATTTGAAGTGCATTATCCTATAAAAGCCCTATTGTGTTGGGCTAAAGTTTGTTTTATCTTATTGATCCCCATCGCACGTACATAAGACTACAATTTACAGTTTTTTTTTTTTTTTTTTTTTTTTTTGTCAAGACATAAAAAGAATTTTTTACCATTATAAGGATCTTAATAAACAGAACTATTTAAAGTGCAATAGCGTGTAAATGCCTTATTTGTTTGAATTAAAAGATGGTAGGTATGTTATAGGTCACTTTTTACGATATTTTTAAAAGTTTTGATGAGTATGATATTTTTAGTTTTTTTAACAGAGATGCAAGGAAATATTCTTTATAATTATGGCCAACGAACTCATATTATTTGAAATGCAATGACATGTAAACGTTTCATGCCATTGAATAAAAATATACAGAAAGAGAAAGGATAAAGTTCATCATCGGACAATTTCTATTGATTTTAATGAGTGAAGGACTTATAATTCTTTTATAGGGACATAAAGAAATCTTTACCATGATGACCGATGGACTCAAGTTATATCCAAGAGCTAAAAATTGGTAAGTAGTTTATAAATCACCGTCGCGCAATTTTTATAAATTTTGATGAGTACAGAATTTAGAGTCCTTTTGCAGAAACACAAATGCACTCTCAAAAAAAAAAAAAAAAAAAAAAAAGAAGAAGAAAATAAAAATAAAATAAATAAAATCTTCATATCCATATTATAGAATATTATCACAAGAACCGTACAAATTTAAATGAGTAAAGGACACACACATATATGTATAAGTATATATATATATATATATATATATATATATATATATAACGATATACAAGTTAGAGTTTTTATGCATTACAGTCGATAGGCTCAAAAAAAAACTATTAAGTTCTGTTTAGTAATCTAAAATTGTTTAAAACTTAAATAAATAAATAAATAAATAAAATAAAATAATAAATGAATAAATATTTGATATTGCTAATTTATCATTTATAGTTCTTTCACAGGAGCGCATAAAAGAATCTAGATACACTATGTTCTATTACACGACATAACACTCAAGGAAAAGTATTTAAACAACCTATTGTTTTTTAGCTTTTGTTCATTTAAGGGCTTATTTAAATTGATTTAAACAACCGTTAATTACTAAAGGTTCATAAAGTCGATTGGAGTCACTCCAGATTTTTAAAAATTATAAGAAAAAATGCATTCCATATGCCATGATCCTTAAAATTGAAAATTATGCAAAACTGTAAATTGGGGAAAAAAAAAACCTTGTGGCGGTTAAAAGTAATAGTAATAATAATAATAAAACTTGCTAAACAGTAAATAATAATAATAATAATAGTAATAGAAAATTTCTGTAAAGTTTAAAAATAAAATAAAATAAAATAAAAATGTTGAAAAATTTTTATTACTTTTTTCATTCATATTAAACGATTAGAAGAACAAGTTATCTTATTTACAAATAGGAAAAAAAGAATGTTCTTTCAAATAATATTAATAATAACTCCAGGAACAGCGGAAGGGATTGGATAATGAAGTGGAGCAAAAACGAATTGCTGGTTCAGATTCAGGTCACCTGAGGACTCTTTTCCTGCACTTGGATTCTGAATAAATGTTCTATCATTCCGAAAAACTTGATATATATATATATATAAAGGAAAACTTGACTTTGTTTATTAAAATATGAATAATACCAATTAAAAAAGATTGTGACCTTTGAGAATAAGATTATTAAAAAACTTATGGTTGTTTTTTTTTCAATATATTTAATGCCTTATTTATTTATTTTGATTTCATTAGAGGACCACTTAATGCTACGAGCAATAAGGATTGAGGTAGAAAATATCTAATTTTAGAAAGATGGAAAACAACTTATAACCGGAAACAATGTATAATCGATACTTAAAGTGTATAAAAGAAGCATTTTTGCATGGACAGGAATGAATTGGAGAATACCATAGAAAATTAAGGATAGATAAGGGAATAAACAAATTTTGTGAGAAAATCACTATGAGTCGATTTTCATCATATACAAGTTTATTAATATTTTTATTTATGAACTTTTTTGAACCTAAATAATTAATTTTAAAAAGAAAACTGAAACTAATGTTCCCAAATAACGAAATGTGTAAGCAAGCATGATTGAAATGGAGAATGTTACGGAAAAATCCCTGTGCTATCATAAGTGTCAGTAAGTATTTTATTATAATATAGTTTAATTTTTAAGTCGAGAAAGTTAATGTAATTATTAAGAAGAATGTTTTTAATAAATTTTTAAACTAATGGGATGCGTATTTAAACTAGATCCTCCTTGAGTGACGCCAAATGTGTGATTGTAATTTTGGTCATTGTGTATTATACAAGTATTAGTAATTATATAATTAGTGAGTGTCTTGAAATAATTTGAATCAAATGAATAAGAAATTTGTAATTCTTCCTTAAATTTATTTAATAATAAATTTATTATATGAGAAAAATTTTAAATTTTATAAAAAGTTTTTTTTTTTTTTTTTTTTTTTTTTTGTAATTATTTGATTTTATTTCTTATAATATATGGATTTCATTCCATTTTTTTCTGCTGTTCATTTGATTTCATTTGGAATATATATCAGTTATCAATTTTATGCTTACAGATATACAAAATTTCATCTGTATTTGCATACATTAATTCAATTTATGCCCGTGGTAAAGCGTTAATTATTGAATGGTTTCTTTTTTCCTTTTCCTTTTCTATTTTGTTATACTTCTTTCCTGGTAATTTAATACTAAATTTTACATTATTTCTTATGACATATTTTAAAAGATTATGTATTAAATATTTGAACTAATTATAACTTGAGACCAATGACCTGTTTTGTACAAAAATATGTATGAAAGTTAATTTTATTTATTATACATATGTATAATAGCACATCATTCCAGTGAATGATCATCGTAATTCAGAAGAGAAAAAAAATTTTCTATGAAATAAATCAAAGGTAAATTTTCAAACTGGTACCCGATATAATGCATCCTGTCTGTACCGCTTTCCCCTCTCTACTTTTTAAACACACGCTATTTAATGATCCTCATAGTATGAAAAGGCTGCCAGTTCTGCATCACATATCCTGAAGTTTGAAAAGCTCAATATACATGAATTATAGGGGGATGAGATTCAAAATGAAAGATATTTTCAAATATGTTCTAATTAAAATTTTCTACTTTGTCAAACGAAACAAAACCGCTTTCATGTAAATAGGAAACTAGAAGCGCATTAAACTCTGTAGCTGTGTACTCCGTAGTTACAGATGAATGTCAGTAAATTTCCCATTTAGTATTCCCCATTGAGCATTCGGGCTCAAATACTTTTATTCATAAAATATCCGCCTCAAATCAAAAATGGAATTTTAAAATTAGGATAATTTTTTAAACTAAACAAATTTTAATTTATAAAAGGGATATCCTTTTTCGTATAGAATAAATTATTTTAGAACAAGCGGTAAATTTTAATAAAAACAAAATAGAAATATGTCACATGCAGATTTTAATAATATCGACCATAATCACTATTTTGTTTCCTACAAACACAAGAAATTATTTCATAATTTATGAATGATGCATGATTTTACTGCATCCTTGGGTATGCGTGCATTTTCCTCTTTCTTACTACAGATTTGACTGATACATATCTACATAGACACAATTTAAATCTTTATTATTCGCTTTCTATAACTCTGTTATATTAAATCGGAAATCGCTTCCTTTCAGGAGGCTCATTATAAAGGCGGTAATGCTTTTATCGTAAACTGAAAGAAATACCCCAGGTCTGCAAAAGAGAACTTTTTATTTTCAGCTTTTTTATTTGTAGGAAATTTTTGATAACCTGTAGGTTTTCTAGGATTCTGAATCCAAAAAGGACCACCATTTATGCTCATCACGTACAATTTGTTTGTTTGCAAAATGATAGGGTTTTATAATATATATATATATATATATATACAGTGGTGGACATAATTATAAGACCCCTACCTAATTTGACAAATAGTGAAAGAAAAGATTCAGAGCTTTAAAATATTTTATCAAATACGTCAAAAACATAAGTTTATTCTGTTCTCACACGTAATTGTTTTACAGAAATGATATTTTTATAGAGTTTAATAAAAAAATTTAAAATACCATGGACAAAATTATAAGACACCCTAACATTTTAATTAAAACACCTTTTTTTCAAAATAATGTGCAATATGCAAATTTTCTGCACGCTGTTATGATGACGTGAGCAGTTAACTAAAGCAGACGGTAACCGACTTCACGTATTTACAAACATGCCACGAGGTACAGAATTAAAAGAAAGTTAAATTCGCAAAATTTGGAGATTAAATGGAACTGGTGCTTCAATTAATAATATTTCAAAAATTATTAAACGCTCTAGATGTGCAATTAGAAATGTTTTGAAAAGAGGAATTAATGTATCGGTGATTAAAAGATCTGGACGTACTCTTTGCTTGTCCTCGAGAGACAGACGCCAGCATGTGCTTTCGTTCGCTACACAGAATAAGATGACCACTACAGGACTTGAAAATGATTTGAAACTGAATTGTTCAAGGAGAACCATTCGCAGGGTGTTGCATAATGCTTCCTATGTGAAATATAAAAAAATAAAGAAAAAGCCACCGCTTCTACGCCGGCACAAAATGGAGTGTCTTAACTTAGCTAAACAACTATGGCCTGGACCTCCAAATGGAACTCTGTGTTATTTTCTGATGAAAACAAGTTTAACCTGGATGGTCCTGACGGGTTTCAATATTATTGGCATGATTTACGGAAGTCTCCTCATGTACTAATGAGCCGCCAAATGGGTGGAGGCACAGTAATGGTTTGGGCTGGTTTTTCGGCTCAAGGGAAAACGAATATTGTTTTTGTGCATTCAAGAATGAATTCCGAAAAGTATAAGAATCTTCTTAAAGATCAACTAGCCATACACGGTGAACTTCTTTGTGGCAAAACTACACCTTCCAGCGCGATAACACTCCGATTCTTACATAACACGAAACAAAAAAGTGGCTTTCAGAGCAAAGCATCAATGTTCTTCCGTGGTCTTCTCGCTCCCCAGACTTAAATCCCATCGAGAACTTATGGGGGATCTTAGCTCGTGCGGTTTACCGAAAGGGGAGGCAGTTTATATGTGTCGAAGACCTAAAGAATGCTATAAAATGTGCTTGGGAAGAACTGTGTTGCGATATTTTTTTAGAATTGATAACAATGGCGGCTCCACCAAATATTGAAAAACCATGTTAGAGGATTTTCTTTTAGACCATTAGTGTCTGCTAATTATGTTGACCATTGTATTTGGAAAAAACGGTTGGTGTCTTATAATTTTGTACATTATGTTTTTAAGTTTTTTTATTAAATTGTATGAAAATATCATTATTATAAAATAATTATATATGATAACATTATAAATTGATGTTTCTGACGTATTTGATAAAACATTTTTAAGCTCTGAATCTTTTTTTTCACTATTTGTCAAATTAGATAGGTGTCTTATAATTATGTCCACCACTGCATATATAATCTCCAATTTTATTACACTAAACTAAATATATTCTTACTCATTATTAAACAGATTCCTTAGGATATATTTAACTCTAGCCTTTTCCACGCAAAATTTCTGTACCTACATACCTAATATTAATTTTAGAAATATCTCATAAATAAAATCACGCACTGGAAAATTTCAATTATTTCCTTCCTATACTTCCTTATACAAAGTATAAGGAAGTATAACTACTAATACAGAAGGAAAAGCGCCGTTTTGTAGAAAAAAAAAAAGTGTACCAAAATCTTTAATTTTTATAATAAATATTCATTTAATTCTTTTGAAATTAATTTTATTACCCAATCATTTATTAAAATAATGAATTGTATTATTGAATTATTATTATTTCTTATTTTCCTTATTTTTTAATTCTTTTCAGCGCTATTTCCTGTCGTATTGTCGAGGCCCGTTAAAAAATCGCACAAATCGCACAAAACGCGAAAAATATTTAAAAATTGTAAAAATTTGAAAAACGTTGCACGAGTTTTGGAAAAAACACTTGAAACAAATGGCAGTCTTTACATCCTAATATCATATTATGACTCAATTTGGGAATGAAATGAATTTGTATTAATAATTTTTTATAATTAAATTACAAAATTTGTCAATTTTATCAATTATTTATTTTTTTAAACCTTGGTAGCGACCCTTTAAACTTGTTTTAAAAATTTTAAAATTTTGTGTAAGTCTTTATTTTATACATAGAACAAAATAATTGGGTGTCCCATACAAAAATTTAAATGTTAATTTTTAAGGACCATCTTAATATATAGTTGTATATATATATATATATATATATATATATATATATATGTATATATATATATTGTACAAATGTTGGAATGTGGAAACTTTAATTTTAAATACAAAAAAGTAACATTAGATGAGCGCAATGCTGCTCCTTGCTAATGTACAATATAAATCTAAATAGAATGAAAAAGAAAAACATCAACGTATGTAACTGAAGAGGAGCGAAAGAAAAAATGGAGACAAAAGTATCTAAATGGCAGGGGGGAGTTGTGACCACCCCACTCCGGTTAAACATGTTTTACGACCGGTCAACATTCCCGGATACCAGATACTTTGTCAAAACTTAGAATAAACTTACATGAAAATGGTAAAATAAGGATTAAATCCCAAATAAAAACCTTTAAAACAATTTATAAGAAAAACCAAATCACAATTTAAAACGACATACAAGAAAAATCATGAAGCAATATGCCACCCATTCAACACAATTCAAACTTAGAAACAAACAGTTAATGAAAGTTACAGTTAGTGAAAGGAAGAAACCTTAAAATCGAATTGATAAACGATTCAAAAAACGTGATTTACAAGTAATATAATCTAATTGGTAATATTGTTTAAGAATATTTAACAGAAAATAAAGAGGATAATTATTATCTATGGCAATTTGTATAAAATTAACTACAAAAGAGTCACTGTCATAACTATAAGTAAAAATTCGACTGCATCGAATAAGTTGGTTAATTATAATATTTCTGAATATATTTTTATGTAAACAAGAAGACCAAGGAGAAATTCGGTTAATTTTAAATTTAAAAGCATCACGTTTATCATAGATTTTAATTACGATTGTTTCATTATTAATACAAATATTAAGGTCTAAGAAATCAACACTATAATCATTGTTAGGTTCAGTTTCAATTAAATTTAAATTATTGGGGTAAAAATTAAAATTTAGTTTAAATTCTTCTTGTTCATATCCAATTAGAATATCATCTACATATCTTATATACAAAATTTCATTTAAAACATGAGTACCAAATTCATAATGATGTAAATAGATATCTGCAAGGGCAGAGGAACATCCTCCCCCCATAGGAATACCGTAAATTTGTTGGTAATATCCAATCCCATTATATAAAATGTTTTCATTTAAGACGATAGTCAAAAGGGCTTTAAATTTTGGAAATGTAATGAATTCTTGTAAATCATATTGTTCAAAGTAATTTAATAAAACCTGAAATAAAATGTGAATGTCTATAGTATTAAATAAATCAGCAAAATCAAAACTTACAACTTTTTTAACTGTGCTATTTGAAATTAATTTAACTACATTATAACTATTTTTAACAAAAAAACAGCCATCGATCCTAAATTTGTCAATTAGTTTATTTAAAATTTTTAACAGTTTGTCGTTAGCTAGAGTAAGATATGTATTACATGCTATTGTGACAGGACGAAACTTGATAGGGTTTTTATGTAATTTGGGAATGAGAGCTAAGTAGGGAAATTTAAAATTCTTGATTGTAAGACCAGTTTTTTTATATAAAGCAGTAATTCGATTTTTAATTTCACGTTCACTGACATTTAAAGGTTTATATAAATTGATGTCATTATAAGACTGAATTAATAAATCGTAATAGTATTTTTTACAAGTAAAAGCATAATTAGATGCAACTTTATCTAAATAGGAAATTACATAATTATTTTGTAGATCATTAATAGCAAATTTTAATAAACGCATATTTAAATGTTGGCCTGTATATTGATGTGGATAATAACTAAGAAAATGCAATATAAATTATCTTTCCATTCATCAAATGAACATAATGGTAAACTATATTTTACAGCCATTTTATATATGAAACAGTCCAGATTAGTTTTAATAGAAGTTTTAATATTTCGGTTTTTTTCAATTTTAAAATTTGTGCCCAATTTCATAAATTTTTTTAAAGTAGAATTCTTTACAATATCTAAATTACCAGTTACAATATGATTATGATTATTGTCAAAACCTATAGAATCCGGTTTACAACAACATTGCAGTGGAGAATTACAATTTAAATTGCGTGAGATTTCATTATAGTTAAAAATTGATCTACCAAGAGGGGTTTCATATTTAAAAGCTGCACTTATATTTATATTATTTAACGGAAAAGATTTTTTAATATTTCTAAAAATGTTTGCAAATGGAATATAATTAAAAGATTTATTGTAAAAATTAAAGATACAGAATTCTTTAGAATAAGTAATTTGATTGTCATTATATTTTAAATCGATATTGTATTGAATAGCTCTAACCTTAAGGTGTTCTAATACTATAGCATAAACTGTAGTACTCAAATCTGTATTGGTTTGAATAACATCTTGGCAGTAATGCCACATATGTTTAATAAGTTTAATTCTTATACTATAAACGAAGTTTTTAATCCAATTTGTTTTTATCAATTGGAATTGTTTTAACTTGTTAACTAAATTTGTTAAAGTGGTTTTTGTAAAATCTAAAGAACATTTATTTCTACGACCACCCCTGCGATGTCGTTTAACTTTGGTTTGATCATTCAGAGATGTAGAATCATTAATTAATGGATTATTATTGTTTATAATAGATGAAATGGAAACAGTTTTGTCAAAAACTTGAGTATTTAACCCAAATGGAAATAAAGTTTTAAATTGATGCATATGAAAACTCTCCCACCATTTACGAGTATTTTCATTACTGACAATGTCTATTATTCTAACTACCATGTTTTCAATACCGTGATCTGCAAAGTGTTTAATTTCTAGAGAAGGGGGGGGGGGGATTTTTAGTATTGATATGATTAATTTGACTTCGGTGTAAATTGATTCTAATGTTAAGAGTGTTTTTAGTTTGTCCTATATAACCAAAATTACATTTTTTACAAGTAAGTTTATGTATACAATTGAAAGTTTTACAAAAAATCTTATTTTTATGTGAATTATCGATTTGTGTTGGATCTGAAACGGGACATAATTTACAACGTAAATTATTACAAAGTTTATATTTAAAGCTACACATTTTAGGGTAAAAACTTTCGTAAAATAGTGTTTTATTACTAGATGTATTTAAGTTATTAGGAGTTGAATGAACAGAAGATTGACTAGGCAACACACCACTTCCATGACATTCATTTACTTAAGACAGTTTTTTTGTGTATGGGGTTCCTTGATGCAACAGGTTTAAAAAAGCTAGTAAGTTTATTCTAAGTTTTGACAAAGTATCTGGTATCCGGGAGTGTTGACCGGTCGTAAAACATGTTTAACCGGAGTGGGGTAGTCACAACTCCCCCCTGCCATTTAGATGCTTTTGTCTCCATTTTTTCTTTCGCTCCTCTTCAGTTACATATGTTGATGTTTTTCTTTTTCATTCTATTTAGATTTATATATATATATATATATATATATATATATGTATATGTATGTATATTAATAGTTTGATGATACTTGCACACACACACAAAATATTTTCTTAAATCATCGAAATATTCTAAATTCTGCTGTATATTTTTGCTGATATAAACTAAACTAAAATTTTATTACCAAAATCTAAAAAAAACAATTTTTTTTTTAACCGAACAATTTTTTTGATTCAATTAATATTTGTTTAAATTAAACAGTTTCTGTTTTAAACAAATAGTTTTATTGATTCTGTCCTTCAGTTTCAGAAGAGATAGATAAATAAAATAGAGAAGAAATGGTCACCTTCAAAACATCAAAAACCCATGATGTACCATCTCCAACTAAAGTACTTTATGATATTACAGCAGTTCCTGATGTAAGCATAATAAAAACAGTTACAAAACGTTCCAATGGCCTTGTGTCACGTTTGATGGCAAAAAGGTAGCAACGGTTTGATAGCACTAGAAAATATTGAAAACGTCAGGAACTGTCATCCTAGGAACACCCAAAGTTGATAAAAAAGCTTAATCCGTGAAAAAGTCTAAAATAAACTAAAACGCGACACTTCCAGAAGCGAAGAAGATGAAATTCATCTGAAATTATCCGATTCTAGAGAATAGAATTTGATGAGGATCACTGTGTTGGTTGTGGAGAAATACACAATACCACAAACAAAATGAATGGCTCGATAAAATGCATAAGGTGCCTGAAGTGGTTCCATGAAACGTGTACAAACTATCAAGACTTTTGCGAAGAATGTGGTGAAATTTTGTAAAAAGTGAATGATAAAAATTATACTTCAACTTCTGTTTATTCGAATTTTATTCACTCCTTTTCTGCGATATAATTGCAACTTTACAAATTGCTATATATTTTTCATGATTAACTACATAAAAGGATTTAATTTTTGCTAGTTTAAATTCGCTATTTTTTTTCTCTCTTGAATTGGATGGCCACCTTTCCTCGACTTGAAGAAGAGATAACTATAACCATCAGCTATTTTAATTTCAAACAATGTTTACCACTTTTTGTTCTCAATATTTAATTAGTTTTTGCCCAAAATACGATGAGCATATGTATAAGAATTTTAAGTACGAATGAACATTTCTTACATTTGCCTTCTAAGAATTTTTATTCCAATATTTGAAAACTGTGGCTATTAATACTGGACTTACCCTAAATATAAATTAACAACATATATGTATATATACATTTTCAACGAAACATCTTCTTTAGTATAAGTCAAAAATTCAAAGCTGCCAACTTTTACTCTTTCTAGCTACCGGTAAATTCTAATAAAATATTGTTATAGATTACTATAGCAGTTTTTTTTTTCACTGATTTAATAAAGTTAAAATTTCTATAAAAATTTTCCGATAACTAAAGCATAAAAGTTTAAAATTATACCAAATTCGAGCTTTTAATCGGAGTAATATATTTTTTGTTGTGTACAACCTGTTTTAAATAGAGACAGATTTTACTAAATAATGCTCTATTCTCTTCATAATAACCCGGCAATTTCTCAAATTTACTTTCATTTTTTAGTATATGTTTATTGCGAAGCAGGTCGTTTCGACGCCGACGGTTCGACGCCAACGGTTCGACGCTAACGTTTCGACGCGGGGTCAGTTCGACGCCACATTTTTTTTTTCGTATTTTTATTTATTTTTAGAATAAATATGCAATATGCCTGATATAATATAAATATTTTATATATTATATATATGAAGCGTGATTCAAATAAATAAGTAATATGACTGATTTTTATTTATTGAATTAGCGATTGTTTGCATGCATATCTGAAATAAATATACGTGTATATGTGTAAAAGTTTTCTAGATTTTTTTTATGTGTCCCAGGTTAGTGAGAAGCCCCCACGCCAACTTCAAGGCCCCGGAACATGAGGGAGGCTTTTTTTTTTTTTTTTTTTTTCGCAAAACAGCATCAGCAAAATACAGAAATGGTAAATAAACATATGGTTACAAAGAAGTTATATTGCAGACAAATAAAATTACAAATAAATAAGATTACACATAAATAAGATTACAGTTAAATAAGGTTACACATAAATAAGATTACAACACAGAACTGTTATTATACTAATCCATTGCAAAATTATGCGCCACACCTTTCAGGTATTCCATTATTTCTCGATTTTCAAAATCTTCAACTATTACTTTATTTCTCATATCAACTTGCAGATATTTATTCCGCTTGTGCGGCGGTTCATCTCCACTTACAAATTGTTCATAACATTGATTAATTGTTTTTTGAACACGTCTGAGACCATCTATGAATTTCCATAATGTGGGGTGTGAAACACCAAATTCGACCTGCAGACGCCTGTGCGCTGCTTCCGCGAAATTATTGGTGCGTCCTTCGTTATTTAAGGTTCTAGCATAACTTGACCACATTTCTGGCTTAAAAGTAGGACAACGGCGACGATTATTTCTCTCAATCCTTCCAACGTAATTATCTTCAAAATAATCAAAAATTGGGGTTAACTGATTAGGTAAATTCTCAGTCAAAACTTCTAAAGCATTTTCAAGTTCTTCGATAAGCACAAAACTTAACGCAGGAATCATACGTGCATAGAGACAAAATCAGCATCGGTATTTGAATCACGCTTCATATATATAACATATAAAATATATATATTATATCAGGCATATCGCATTTATTTGAATAATGATGCAAACTTATTCTAAAAATAAATAAAAGTACGAAAAAAAAAAAGTATGGCGTCGAACTGACCCCGCGTCGAAACGACCTGGTGTCGAACTGCCCCCGCGTCGAAACGTTGGCGTCGAACTGACCTGTACCGTGTTTATTGCCTTCCCTGGGATAATATAAAATGCTTTTTTTGTTTGTTTGTTTGTTTTTTAATTAAATTATTTTAGTCAGAAACTGCTTGTACCATATGGCAACGCTAGGCTCTTACACTATAAAATCACCTTTTTTTTTTTTTTTTTTTAATTCTTCTTTTTAAAGAAACAAAATCAATTTTTATAAAGAAAAGTTTATATTTTAATTCCCACATAAAATTTTAATTAAAAATTCAAATAAAATTACATTTTTGTATGAAAAGTGATGAAACAGCCAACACAGAGGCCTACATTGCATTTCGCACATTCGGAGCGAGTGCGTCTTTTGCAATTCTCAGTAGCACAATGATGCCTTTGTGATGTGGCTCGTACTAGGTGGTTCATTTTGTCAAATCTTAACTCATCAGATACTCTGAAAAATATATGTAAAAAAAATGTATATTGAGTTCAAGATTAATGTGAAAAAAGTGGAAGATGATAATAATAAAAATATTCTCACCTGACTTCGCTGGAACTTCCACTTGTGATTGGATTTTTACCTGCAGTTTTTGGAGGATTACTGTATTTTGAGAAAATGTTTGGGCTATGACTCTACGGAATTCTAGTTGTTTCATAGAGGAGTTTGACTTCCTGTAAAGTATCCAAGCATTGTGCACCATTACATCAATCAACCAGGTAAAAATAGGCCACCACCACTTTTTAGCTCGAATGACGATTCTATATAAATAATCATTTTCATCCATTCTATCTATACCACCAATAAAAAAATTAAACTTTCCAATCAGATTTGGCCGGGGAACTTGAATTTCTTTTTTTTTCAGCTCGAATAAAACGTCGAAGCAACAGTCACGACAGCATTATCAACCCAACGAACAATAGTAATGTTTTCTTCAACACACGAGTGTATTTCATAGCATCCTCTTTTTCATTTCTTCATTCCTTTACAAGAAGGAAAAGAGCAATCAGAAGGAATCCTATTTTCACGAATTGTGCCAGTTGCACCATAGCCTCGCTCTTTTAGTTCTGATATTAGATTCATGCCGAGAAACAAATTGTCGACAGACAAGCAGAATGGCAGATTTTTAACACCATCAGAAAATTTGTCTAACATTGTAACAAGAGGAGCTGAAGCCTTACCAAATTTCTCTTCATAATGTGAGTTAGATTTGGGCCCTTTTTCTTGATATATATCAAAATTGATAAGATACCCGTCAGGTGTATTGAGGCACCACGCTTTATAGCCAAACCGAATCGGTTTTCCTCTAATAATTTGCTTGAAGCTATGACTGCCGAAATACTTGATCATCGACTCATCATCTATATCTATATCTATATCTATATCATTATATAAAGCGCAAAAAATTGTTTGTTTGTGGAGGGTAATCTCTGAAACTACTGAACCGATTTAAAAACTTCTTTCACTGACCGAAAGCTACAGTATGCCATATTGTTATAGGCTATATTTAATTTTGATAAAATAAATTTTAGTTTAAAATCTGAGCATTTTAATTAAAATCCCCATAGAAGCCGTAATAGAAATGGAAATAATGAAATATTAAAAAAATTAGCTGCTGCCAACATAAAAGAAACATTTACATATTCATTTCGTTTTTAAAATATCTTGACGTGAAAAGAAAATAAATATATTTGCACGTGCATTAAATTGAAATTCATATAAAGCTTTTTTAATTGTTAAACTTACACGTTAAATCTGACGTCATTATAGAATTAAAAGTGTTTATTTTTCTAATAATTTAATTTGATATGATATGATATAATATCTAAGCATCAATGTTTAAACCACGGAGTCTTTATTACTCCGTGGTTTAAACTGATGTGTGTAAACCGACGTGTAAACGAAATTGGAATTTAAAAATAAATAAATAAATAAAATAAATTAAAATAAGAAATTCTATTTTATAATACAACGAGATATATAAAGTAGAGTGATAAATGGTAACCCTTGAGAAGGTCCAAGATGAGTCATGTGACATGCTTTCCTTGCACATGCGTATTCGGTGGTTTCCTTGGTAACAGCTCATTTTCAGTACATTTCTATGGCAACGGTTTCAATGTTTTTGTTTACTTTACGTAGTTTAATATTCTTTTGTTCTAAACCATTTTGATTTTGATTTTACTTCTTTTTTATTTCGTGTAGTTGAACTTTAACCGATAAAATGCTTAAAAATAGTTGAAAAATTATTATTTGTTGTTAAATTTAGCTCTTTAAAAGTTTAAATTTTGTTTTATAAACACTTTTAAAGTTTGTTGAGAAACGATGAAAAGAAAGGTATTTTATTATTTATTAAAATGTGAAATACGTGTAAAATTATTTTAAAAGCAATTTATTTCGGTCATAGGACTGTCATGTTACCTAATAATAATGATAATTTGTCGAACTGATATTTTAAATGCCAAAATAGCGATAAAGGGCCAAACACAGCAACCTATTCGAGCATATCACGTGATTCATCTTGAACCACGGAAAGTTAATCCTCCATCCATTGAATCAGCACTCTAATTTATATATCTCGTTGTTATAATATTATTAATTTATAATTGTTGCCAAAAAGATTTACGAATTAATTTATTTTTAGACATATAATAAAATATATTTTCATGCGAACAATAATATAAAAAGATAACTGGATTTTTTGTAAAAAAATAATAAAGATCGAGGAAAATTATTTCCCCATTTTAATCCCCATATTTGGATATAGATATGTATTAGTTATCATGTGCATCCGTTAGATTAAATTGTTTTTGTTGTAAAATTGATTTAAATTTCAAAACTCTAGAAAAAAAAAAAAAATGGCAAATTTCCATATTCGATTGAAAACATAAACATTTCATTTCAAAGGATGATATTTACACAATAAACATCCAACTAATAAACTAATTAAAAGGGAAAGGATAAATATTCTATCATAATTTGAAGTCAAATTTGTTTTCAACTGTCTAAATAAAGTATCTGATATAATATACTAATATGTTGCAGTGGAATAGATTTGATATCCGTCATCCTTGGCAGAAAAAAAAATATCGCCAAATTATCTGGCGAATATAATTTAATTCCTTTCAAAAATCATGGTTATTTTAAAAACTTACATTAAGAGTGTAACGAATAATATGAAACAATATTTCGTACAATACATATTACGAAAATATACATCTGGCATGTATATTTTCGTATTACGTTTTTGATCGCCAAATACAAAAAACGCCAAGGGTGACAGTTTTGAAACTTAAAATTAAAATTTTGTCAATTTGACAGCAAAATAACTCAATCTAACGCATGCATACAATAACTAATACATATCTATACCCAAATATGAGGATTAAAATCGGGAAATAATTCTTCTAGAATTTTAATAATAATAATAATAATAAAAAAAAAAAAAAAAAAAATCCAATGAGCGATTAACATGGAAAATCTTTTTCTTGCATCCACGGGCGGTCAGTGATGTCATACTTCGCTTGCGTATTGAGATGTTTAAATTTATTTGGCGACTATTTTTAGCAACTAACAGTTATGGCAAGTAGCTCAATATACATAGCGCATACAGCCATTACTGAAATGTAGATAGCATTTAATTATTTGAGTTACATTATGTTGACTGGAAACCTATTTAATATACCTATGCTCTATAGCTATACTAATATAAAAAAAAGAAAGGTTTATATGCATATGTAGAGAACGATCGCTAGAACTAAAAAGCCGATTTTTTTTTTTTTTTTTTTCTTTCAATAATCAAAAGTTACACTGTCTCTCTCTAAGTGCTAGAAGCTATAATAAATTTTGGTAAAATAAATTTTTAATTAAAATTTTCAATATTTTAATTGAAAGCAAAGCATAGATTTGATATCTATCGTCATTGGCTATTTTTGTATTTGGCGATCGAAAACGTAATACGAAAATCTGTATATTATCGTAGTAAATACGAGATGTATGTGTTTACTTCAATTACCCTACTACCGTAGGTAGTGGAAGTATTGTATAGGTTTTGGCAATTGGTCAGTGTGTGTGTATATGTGCACGTGTGTGTGTAATCTTCTGGCTGTCATATCTCCAAAACTAATAAAAAAGAACTACTAAACTTCACAAGTGATTCAGGTCTGGTGTTTCCAAATTTTCGTGAAAATTGAAAAACCGGAATTGGGTCATCGAAAACCAGAAATGGGACCCTAAGCCCATATTCAAAAACACCTCTAATGATTTTCTTCAAAGTTGCTATATAAATAATATATTAGATGCCCTTTCGATTGAAAAGTTGCTTAGTTCAGGAAAATTGATAGGCGTCCTCTATAAACAGCTCAATTTCAGACTTCGCAAGTGCGTTCCTTTAAAAACGCCTGTACGGATTTTTTTCAAACTCGCCATGTTAACTTCCTATTAAATATCCTTTTGTATGTAATTATTGTTTTTAGGTCAATAATTGAGTATGTTAAGTTTTGGTAAAAGTTGGTATCTCAAAAACGGCTCTAACGTATTCTTGAAAATTTTTTCTTTAATCCAATTTAGATAACCTTTCTCAAGTATTACGTGCTTATTACAGGAATATTAACGGTCATCCTGATTAGGTAGTTCAGTTTTAGATCTCGGAAATTCGTGTTTAAAAAAATAACTATCTATTTTTTTCCCCTTATTTTTTAACTCGCTATGCAAACTCTGTTGTATGTGTACGTGTATCAAGTTTCTCTGTTGTACGTGTATCAAGTTTCTCTTACTCGAAAATCTCAAAAAATGCAAGTAATATCTCCAAAAAATTGTATATATTACGTGTAATAGTGGGTAATGCAAGTCGTGTGGTTGTTTCACACCAGATTCTGTAATAGTATATATTGTACGAATATTGTTTCATATTATTGATTTCTCCTTTAATATACATTATTAAAATAATAATCAATTATGGAAAAAATTAAATATATTTGCGAAATGAAAAAATAAATAATAATTAAAGCTATTATGACGTCAATTTTATCAAAAACATTTTCATGTCATAGGTTTATTTTTCAATATTTTTTATTCATGAGTAAAGAAATGTTTCTTTTTATGAAATAAATAAATAAATAAATAAATAAATAGCATTAAGTAAAAATTGCCAACATTTAACAACTAATTAAAAAAAAATAATTGTAAAATTATATTTTGACTTTCCAGTTAATAATATTGCCTGACTATAACATATAAACTGATATATTTCTTGATTTTTTACATATCAATCCATCTTTAACTAAAATTTGTTCATCAGTGCGAAGCCGGACGGGTCAGCTAGTCATTATATAAAGCGCAAAAAATTGTTTGTTTGTGGAGGGTAATCTCTGAAACTACTGAACCGATTTAAAAACTTCTTTCACTGACCGAAAGCTACAGTATGCCATATTGTTATAGGCTATATTTAATTTTGATAAAATAAATTTTAGTTTAAAATCTGAACATTTTAATTAAAATCCCCATAGAAGCCGTAATAGAAATGGAAATAATGAAATATTAAAAAAATTAGCTGCTGTCAACATAAAAGAAACATTTACATATTCATTTCGTTTTTAAAATATCTTGACGTGAAAAGAAAAGAAATATATTTGCACGTGCATTAAATTGAAATTCATATAAAGCTTTTTTAATTGTTAAACTTACATGTTAAATCTGACGTCATTATAGAATTAAAAGTGTTTATTTTTCTAATAATATAACTTAATATGATATGATATAATATCTAAGCATCAATGTTTAAACCACGGAGTCTTTATTACTCGGTGGTTTAAACTGATGTGTGTAAACGAAATTGGAATTTAAAAATAAATAAATAAATAAAATAAAATAAAATAAGAAATTCTATTTTATAATATTATTTATTTTAATTTATAATTGTTGCCAAAAAGATTTACGAATTAATTTATTTTTAGACATATAATAAAATATATTTTCACGCGAACAATAATATAAAAAGTGAACTGGATTTTTTGTAAAAAAATAATAAAGATCGAGGAAAATTATTTCCCCATTTTAATTCCCATATTTGGATATAGATATGTATTAGTTATCATGTGCATCCGTTAGATTAAATTGTTTTTGTTGTAAAATTGATAAAATTGGAATTTTAAATTTCAAAACTCTAGAAAAAAAAATGGCAAATTTCCATATTCGATTGAAAACATAAACATTTCATTTCAAAGGATGATATTTACACAATGAACATCCAACTAATAAACTAATTAAAAGGGAAAGGATAAATATTCTATCATAATTTGAAGTCAAATTTGTTTTCAAATGTCTAAATAAAGTATCTGATATAATATACTAATATGTTGCAGCGGAATAGATTTGATATCCGTCATCCTTGACAGAAAAAAAAAATATCGCCAAATTATCTGGCGAATATAATTTAATTCCTTTCAAAAATCATGGTTATTTTAAAAACTTACATTAAGAGTGTAACGAATAATACGAAACAATATTTCGTACAATACATATTACGAAAATATACATCTGGCATGTATATTTTCTTATTACGTTTTTGATCGCCAAATACAAAAAACGCCAAGGGTGACAGTTTTGAAATTTAAAATTAAAATTTTGTCAATTTGACAGCAAAATAACTCAATCTAACGCATGCATACAATAACTAATACATATATATACCCAAATATGAGGATTAAAATCGGGAAATAATTCTTCTAGAATTTAAAAAAAAAAAAAAAAAAAATCCAATGAGCGATTAACATGGAAAATCTTTTTCTTGCATCCACGGGCGGTCAGTGATGTCATACTTCGCTTGCGTATTGAGATGTTTAAATTTATTTGGCGACTATTTTTAGCAACTAACAGTTATGGCAAGTAGCTCAATATACATAGCGCATACAGCCATTACTGAAATGTAAATAGCATTTAATTATTTGAGTTACATTATGTTGACTGGAAACCTATTTAATATACCTATGCTCTATAGCTATACTAATATAAAAAAAGAAAGGTTTATATGCATATGTAGAGAACGATCGCTAGAACTAAAAAGCCGATTGCTTTTTTTTTTTTTTTTTTTTTTTTTTCTTTCAATAATCAAAAGTTACACTGTCTCTCTCTAAGTGCTAGAAGCTATAATAAATTTTGGTAAAATAAATTTTTAATTAAAATTTTCAATATTTTAATTGAAAACAAAGCATAGATTTGATATCTATCGTCATTGGCGATTTTTGTATTTGGCGATCGAAAACGTAATACTTAAATCTGTATATTATCGTAGTAAATAAGAGATGTATGTGTTTACTTCAATTACCCTACTACCGTAGGTAGTGGAAGTATTGTATAGGTTTTGGCAATTGGTCAGTGTGTGTGTATATGTGCACGTGTGTGTGTAATCTTCTGGCTGTCATATCTCCAAAACTAATAAAAATAGAACTACTAAACTTCACAAATGATTCAGGTCTGGTGTACAGATAATTTTTCCAAATTTTCGTGAAAATTGAAAAACCGGAATTGGGTCATCGAAAACCAGAAATGGGACCCTAAGCCCATATTCAAAAACACCTCTAATGATTTTCTTCAAAGTTGCTATATAAATAATATATTAGATGCCCTTTCGATTGAAAAGTTGCTTAGTTCAGGAAAATTGATAGGCGTCCCCTATAAACAGCTCAATTTCAGACTTCGCAAGTGCATTCCTTTAAAAACGCCTGTACGGATTTTTTTCAAACTCGCCATGTTAACTTCCTATTAAATATCCTTTTGTATGTAATTATTGTTTTTAGGTCAATAATTGAGTATGTTAAGTTTTGGTAAAAGTTGGTATCTCAAAAACGGCTCTAACGTATTCTTGAAATTTTTTTCTTTAATCCAATTTAGATAACCTTTCTCAAGTATTACGTGCTTATTACAGGAATATTAACGGTCATCCTGATTAGGTAGTTCAGTTTTAGATCTCGGAAATTCGTGTTTAAAAAAATAACTATCTATTTTTTCCCCTTATTTTTTAACTCGCTATGCAAACTCTGTTGTATGTGTCTTTATACGTGTATCAAGTTTCTCTTACTCGAAAATCTCAAAAAATGCAAGTAATATCTCCAAAAAGTTGTATATATTACGTGTAATAGTGGGTAATGGAAGTCGTGTGGTTGTTTCACACCAGATTCTGTAATAGTATATATTGTACGAATATTGTTTCATATTATTGATTTCTCCTTTAATATACATTATTAAAATAATAATCAATTATGGAAAAAATTAAATATATTTGCGAAATGAAAAAATAAATAATAATTAAAGCTATTATGACGTCAATTTTATCAAAAACATTTTCATGTCATAGGTTTATTTTTCAATATTTTTTATTCATGAGTAAAGAAATGTTTATTTTTATGAAATAAATAAATAAATAAATAAATAGCATTAAGTAAAAATTGCCAACATTTAACAACTAATTAAAAAAAATAATTGTAAAATTATATTTTGACTTTCCAGTTAATAATATTGCCTGACTATTATAAACTGATATATTTCTTGATTTTTTACATATCAATCCATCTTTAACTAAAATTTGTTCATCAGTGCGAAGCCGGACGGGTCAGCTAGTCATTATATAAAGCGCAAAAAAATTGTTTGTTTGTGGAGGGTAATCTCTGAACACGGAGTAAAAAGACAGGAGAAGAAGGTAACGCTGAAATTTTGTGATGTTGTTTTCTAATGTTTACAGATGGCGCCAGCGTGCAATCCTTCCTTCTCTCCAGCTTCCGCAATGTTATTCAATGGGGAAATGTCTCGTTTTAATTATTTTTTTAAAAATAATATCAACCTGAAAAAATTTCGATTGAAAGCAAATTTCATTAAATAGAGTATTCTAACCAACATGTTTTTTTTAAGAGCCATTTTATACTAATTTTACTTTGAAAGAAAGCTTTTAAAAAATGACGATTCTTATGAACCGAAGCTAGCTAAAACAGACAATTGGGAGGAAGGAGAATGGATGAAATTTTGTAAAGAAAAAAAATAAACTTACTTTAGGTGCAGAAAACACGAACTCGGACTTTATTTTTCTCCAAGGGCTTTTTTTTGTTTTTCTTATCACTATCATAGCCTGTTTTACAACTAGGAACGAAGCATTTATTTGAAACATCTGAATTATGCAGTTTTAAGAACTTACAAAGAAATTAAATTGCTTAAAATAAAAAAATTTAAATGTACTTCAGCAAAATTCTATTGAAAACAACAGTATATCCGCGCCGAAGTAGGGAGGAATGACAAGTGGCGCCCTCAATATTTACCAAAAATTTAGATCACAGTTTCGTAGCTTTCTCCCATTGGACCTTCAACTCCTATTAATATTACTCCGTGTCTCTGAAACTACTGAACCAATTTAAAAACTTCTTTGACTGACCGAAAGCTACAGTATGCCATATTGTTATAGACTATATTTAATTTTGATAAAATAAATTTTAGTTTAAAATCTGAGCATTTTAATTAAAATCCCCATAGAAGCCGTAATAGAAATGGAAATCATGAAATATTAAAAAAATTAGCTGCTGCCAACATAAAAGAAACATTTACATATTCATTTCGTTTTTAAAATATCTTGACGTGAAAAGAAAAGAAATATATTTGCACGTGCATTAAATTGAAATTCATATAAAGCTTTTTTAATTGTTAAACTTACACGTTAAATCTGACGTCATTATAGAATTAAAAGTGTTTATTTTTCTAATAATTTAATTTGATATGATATGATATAATATCTAAGCATCAATGTTTAAACCACGGAGTCTTTATTACTCCGTAGTTTAAACTGATGTGTGTAAACGAAATTGGAATTTAAAAATAAATAAATAAATAAAATAAAATAAAATAAGAAATTCTATTTTATAATAGAGCATTTCCTCGTGACGTCTGGTGGTTGGCAAAAAAGCGCGCTCGACTTTCCCGCGCCCCGCCCACCATTGATTTTCCGTTGGTAGTAATCAAGTAATCGCCATCGCTATGTTTTTCCAAAGGCTTGGGAAAATGCATAGCGATGGCGGATCACCAATATAGTATCAATGGTGGGCGGGGCGCGGGAAAGTCGAGCCCGCTTTTTTGCCAACCACCAGACGTCACGAGGAAATGCTCTATATTATTTATTTTAATTTATAATTGTTGCCAAAAAGATTTACGAATTAATTTATTTTTAGACATATAATAAAATATATTTTCACGCGAACAATAATATAAAAAGTGAACTGGATTTTTTGTAAAAAAATAATAAAGATCGAGGAAAATTATTTCCCAATTTTAATCCCCATATTTGGATATAGATATGTATTAGTTATCATGTGCATCCGTTAGATTAAATTGTTTTTGTTGTAAAATTGATAAAATTGGAATTTTAAATTTCAAAACTCTAGAAAAAAAAAATGGCAAATTTCCATATTCGATTGAAAACATAAACATTTCATTTCAAAGGATGATATTTACACAATAAACATCCAACTAATAAACTAATTAAAAGGGAAAGGATAAATATTCTATCATAATTTGAAGTCAAATTTGTTTTCAAATGTCTAAATAAAGTAACTGATATAATATACTAATATGTTGCAGCGGAATAGATTTGATATCCGTCATCCTTGACAGAAAAAAAAAATATCGCCAAATTATCTGGCGAATATAATTTAATTCCTTTCAAAAATCATGGTTATTTTAAAAACTTACATTAAGAGTGTAACGAATAATACGAAACAATATTTCGTACAATACATATTACGAAAATATACATCTGGCATGTATATTTTCGTATTACGTTTTTGATCGCCAAATACAAAAAACGCCAAGGGTGACAGTTTTGAAATTTAAAATTAAAATTTAATACAATAACTAATACAATAACTAATACATATCTATACCCAAATATGAGGATTAAAATCGGGAAATAATTCTTCTAGAATTTTAATTAAAAAAAAAAAAAAAAAAATCCAATGAGCGATTAACATGGAAAATCTTTTTCTTGCATCCACGGGCGGTCAGTGATGTCATACTTCGCTTGCGTATTGAGATGTTTAAATTTATTTGGCAACTATTTTTAGCAACTAACAGTTATGGCAAGTTGCTCAATATACATAGCGCATACAGCCATTACTGAAATGTAAATAGCATTTAATTATTTGAGTTACATTATGTTAACTGGAAACCTATTTAATATACCTATGCTCTATAGCTATACTAATATAAAAAAAAAGAAAGGTTTATATGCATATGTAGAGAACGATCGCTAGAACTAAAAAGCCGATTGCTTTTTTTTTTTTTTTTTCTTTCAATAATCAAAAGTTACACTGTCTCTCTCTAAGTGCTAAAAGCTATAATAAATTTTGGTAAAATAAATTTTTAATTAAAATTTTCAATATTTTAATTGAAAACAAAGCATAGATTTGATATCTATCGTCATTGGCGATTTTTGTATTTGGCGATCGAAAACGTAATACGAAAATCTGTATATTATCGTAGTAAATACGAGATGTATGTGTTTACTTCAATTACCCTACTACCGTAGGTAGTGGAAGTATTGTATAGGTTTTGGCAATTGGTCAGTGTGTGTGTATATGTGCACGTGTGTGTGTAATCTTCTGGCTGTCATATCTCCAAAACTAATAAAAATAGAACTACTAAACTTCACAAGTGATTCAGGTCTGGTGTACGGATAAATTTTCTAAATTTTCGTGAAAATTGAAAAACCGGAATTGAGTCCTCGAAAACCAGAAATGGGACCCTAAGCCCATATTCAAAAACACCTCTAATGATTTTCTTCAAAGTTGCTATATAAATAATATATTAGATGACCTTTCGATTGAAAAGTTGCTTAGTTCAGGAAAATTGATAGGCGTCCTCTATAAACAGCTCAATTTCAGACTTCGCAAGTGCGTTCCTTTAAAAACGCCTGTTCGGATTTTTTTCAAACTCGCCATGTTAACTTCCTATTAAATATCCTTTTGTATGTAATTATTGTTTTTAGGTCAATAATTGAGTATGTTAAGTTTTGGTAAAAGTTGGTATCTCAAAAACGGCTCTAACGTATTCTTGAAAATTTTTTCTTTAATCCAATTTAGATAACCTTTCTCAAGTATTACGTGCTTATTACAGGAATATTAACGGTCATCCTGATTAGGTAGTTCAGTTTTAGATCTCGGAAATTCGTGTTTAAAAAAATAACTATCGATTTTTTTCCCCTTATTTTTTAACTCGCTATGCAAACTCTGTTGTATGTGTCTTTATACGTGTATCAAGTTTCTCTTACTCGAAAATCTCAAAAAATGCAAGTAATATCTCCAAAAAATTGTATATATTACGTGTAATAGTGGGTAATGGAAGTCGTGTGGTTGTTTCACACCAGATTCTGTAATAGTATATATTGTACGAATATTGTTTCATATTATTGATTTCTCCTTTAATATACATTATTAAAATAATAATCAATTATGGAAAAAATTAAATATATTTGCGAAATGAAAAAATAAATAATAATTAAAGCTATTATGACGTCAATTTTATCAAAAACATTTTCATGTCATAGGTTTATTTTTCAATATTTTTTATTAATGAGTAAAGAAATGTTTCTTTTTCTGAAATAAATAAATAAATAAATAAATAGCATTAAGTAAAAATTGCCAACATTTAACAACTAATTAAAAAAAATAATTGTAAAATTATATTTTGACTTTCCAGTTAATAATATTGCCTGACTATAACATATAAACTGATATATTTCTTGATTTTTTACATATCAATCCATCTTTAACTAAAATTTGTTCGTCAGTGCGAAGCCGGACG